>JAJOZX010004007.1:45000-50000 GCA_023014485.1 Bathynomus jamesi | reverse complement strand
GAGCCAGAATTTAACACAAAACACAGTGAACATTTCAGACACCAGTGATACACTTTTTTTTAGTGAAACAGTAAATTTCAAAGAGAGAGTTAATTGTAAAAGAGAGTTAATTGTAAAAGAGAGTTAATTGTAAAAGAGAGTTAATTGTAAAAGAGAGTTAATTGTAAAAGAAGTTAAATGTAACAGAAGTTAATTGTAACAGAAGTTAATTGTAACAGTTAATTATTTTCAAGAGAGTTATTTTCAGTTATTTTCAGTTATATCCAGTATAGAATAATTTTATTTTATGTATCAAACGTAATAGTATCGTACCTTTGTGTACATTAGAGTGAAATATTGTTTACATTTTTTTTTTTTTTTTTTTTTTTCAATTTTTTTTTCAATTACTGAATTGAATTGACTTGCAAATTAAGAGAGAGAGAGAGTTAAAAGTAAGAGAATTAATTTCAGAGAGAATTAATTTCAGAGTTAATTTCACTGTTATATTCAGTATAGAATAATTTTATTTTATGTACCTTCTTGTACATTAGAATGAAATGTTTACATTTTTTATTTTTTTTGTTTGCAAATTTTTTTTCAATTACTGAATTGAATTGACTTGCAAATTAAGAGAGAGAGAGTTTACAGAGAGATTTAGAGAGATACTTGACAAGCGTTCAAGTTAGACAGCTAAGTTTCAAGAATACTTGAAAAGAGTTCAAGTTACAGTTTCAAGATACTACTTGATAAGAGTTCAAGTCAGTAGTTTCATTTTCAGTTTCAAGATACTACTTGATAAGAGTTCAAGTCAGTTTCATTTTCAGTTTCAAGATACTACTTGATAAGTTCAAGTCAGTTTCATTTTCAGTTTCAAGATACTACTTGATAGAGTTCAAGTCAGAGAGTTTTATTTGAAGTCAGACAGTTTTAGCTCAAGTCAGAGTTTTACTTGAAGTCAGAGAGATTTATTTCAAGTCAGAGAGATTTATTTCAAGTCAGAGAGATTTATTTCAAGTCAGAGTTTATTCCAAGTCAGAGTTTATCCCAAGTCATTTTTATTTCAAGTCCCAAGTTAGTTTTCAATGCAGTCAATTGAATTCAACTTTTCCTTTGTAAATTAAGAAAATGTAATTTAAGAATTTAATTCAACCTTTTTTTTTGTTGTTCAAAAGAATTTAATTCAACCTTTTTTTGTGTTTGTGAGAAGAAAATTGACCTATCTGTCTTTTCTTTTCATGCCATTGTTACGTATATAGATATATAGTTATGTAATTCATTAATTGCCACAAAACCGTTTTTACAATTGTTTGTAACGATTTTGGTAATTATTGTAATGTATATGAGGAACATGCCGTCCCTCCATTTTGTTTCAACTTTTTTAGTTTTTGTTCTAAGTAGTGTAACAAGCAATCTTTAAAAAAAAAAAAAAAAAAAAAAAAAAAAAGTGCTTACGAAAAACTTATTGTCAATTTCAGACTTATATCCCCCGCTTAGTCACTCAATTCCCCCGAATGTAGTACTCCAAACTTTGTTTTTTATTTTTATTTTTATTTTAACACCCCAAACCCAGTTGAACCCAGTGTCGACCAAAACCGTTTTTACAAAAGTTTTTAACGAGTTTTATAATTATTTGATTATATGATGACAGAAATAGCGTAACAATTAATCGATCATGTACCTAATTTATCCTGCTCTGTACGATCGGGAAATTTACCCGTATGACCGCACATACCCTAAATTTCAGTAATTTAATTTTAATAAAACTTCTACACAATAAAACAGATGTATTTGTCTATATGCAAACAAGTCTTCAGATTAAAAAATCAAATAATTCAAATTCTATCAACATTCAACGAAAGAGTATGATTTTTCTACTTAACCTGCAAAAATTATTAAACCTTTTTAATATTTTTTTTTATTATATAAAAATAATTTTTAATATAAAATTCAATTGAAATTATTAAAAGAAAAGATTGTTCGAAATGCTTCCCTTTCATTTCAATAACTTTTTTATTCTTGATCGAAATTTATCTATGATTCGATTTACTTTTATTTTTTAAGAGTATTATAAAATTATGTTAGCTCGTTAAAATGTATAATTGATTCATATTTTTAATTTGTATTTTTTATTTTTCTTTTGTTCAATTAATCATGAGTAACTGTCCTTAAATTGTTATTGTACCATTTGTAAAGAATCAAACGAAAATTATAGTCAAATTGACATACTACTACAGTATATGGTTGTGAATTTCAGTAGTCGAATTTAATCTGTGTCTCGAAATTATAAAATACACACTTTGTACCCAATAAACATAAATACACATTTGACCACAGGTCTATACATCATCCACTACGTAATTCGATTTGTACCTACAACAGTCAATAAAAATGCATGCACACTATATATATACTATATATATATACAAACCTGATGCTAAAATCATTGAATATCACAAAAAAAAACTATTTCATTACGTAAGTGCAACTTATGCTATTTAGTCTTAATCATTTTTGCTTACTATATATAAATTCTCGCTCATGCATTTATACAGTTAATTTAACAATCTGTCTCAAAATTATCAGCTACACACTTTATACCTAGTACACAAAAATACACACTAGACCACAGATCTATACATCATCCATTACGTAATTCTATTTTTACCTACACTAGTCAATAAAAATTAGCTTATAGATTGTACGATTTATATTTTTCCCTCTTACCTATTCATTATGAATATAATTTATCCCACAGAAGAAAAAAATAAAATTTTGTAAAAAAAAATTAACCATATCATTGTTTGTCTAACTTAATTGGTTGTCTAAATTAATGTATTAATCCTATTAAATGTTTGTCTAAACTAAAGTATTAATCTTTGAATTCCTTTATATTATATAATAACTCACTTGTTCTGTATAAAACTTGTAATGTAAAGAAAAATTCGTCACCTAACTTGAATTAGTTAGGATGTTATTTTCTCATTTGTATTGTATTAATGGTACCCTATTAAATTATTGTATAAATATCATTTTTAAAAGGGGAGAGTAATGTAAAAAGTGAACAATGAACAATTCCTACACCATCATTATATGAATTCATTGTCCATTTTTACATAAGAAGCCAAAATCGCAGAAGCGAGTTTTGGGTAAAATTTCGATTTGTAATAATGACTTATACACTATGACGTCACAAAATAACTATTCTCTTTACGTTCGCACTCTGTGTCTCGAATTCGTTCTTGTAAATCTTCCTAACAATGATTCGTACTATACGTACAAATTCAATAACTATGACGTCACATTTTCCCGTCATTAATTTCCCTTCATCATATCTCTAGTATTCAATGTATGAAAATTTATATATCATCATAATAAAAACTGTACACCCTATAGAAGTCATTATTTATGTTATGTAGTATAAATATAACTATTATTCGACCATATCCCCGCCCCCATACGTCCATATTTTAGCTTGACCATTATCGTATGTAATTTTTATTAAATAATCATTTTTACTCGTGTCGGCGCGAAACTTTAGGTTTGTTCGAGAACGCGAAAAAACGTTCTCGTATTATTTTTTTCATTTTTATTTTTAATTATATGACCTCCCGAGGTGAACTCAAAAACAATGCTTAGTAAGATCACATTCCGCTCATCGCAGCAGAATTCGAACGCTCAAAGTTAAAAGTCTCCTTTCGCTTTGATTCGAATTTATAACATTATCATGTGTTATGTTATATATGTGTTATGTTATTATAATATACTGTATTGTTTCTCTGCCTGGCCACTAGTTCGTTATCAGCTTACGCCACATAGTTATCCCCGTTCTCATTACTTGTACTTACTATTTCTACCTAACTGTCATTCAAATCCCGTATTACTTATGTATTACGTTATCATAAATATCGTATTTTCCTCCGCTTTCCTCATCGCTGGCTAATTAGACTTTCAAACTCTGATAACCAACCAGGTTTTAATATTATTTAACATAATTTGGCGTAATTATTGTTAACTATAAATATATAACATTGTTGTTAATCCCCTTTAAATTATAGAACAACGGTTAACTCCCCTTCATTTATCAATGGTATCACCTATTTAGATTATTTCAGTAGTAGATATGTCAATTAACAATTTGCTAAAATTGTAATTAAATGTAATCCTTTAATATAATGTAATTAATGTAATGTACTTCAGTGAAACTAATTAAATGTAATGATTTAATTTATAATGTAAGAATATACTTTAATGGAATTGTAATTAAAACAATAATAAGTGAATATGAATTAATTGGTAGTTGTAATCCATAATTGTAATCGTAATTGTAATGAACCAAAATTAATACGTACTCAGTCATGTACTCAAAATTGTGCTTATGGCTATTACGAAATGATATTGCCGTCAAAAATGTAGAATCGGCGATACTGTTATTTTTATATTTTATATTCTTTTTAGTTGAAATCATGTGTTTAAAAAGGGGGGAAACTTAACCTTCGATTGTCTCCCCCAAACATTAGACTATATTATGCATGTACTTGTAAAATTAGGACCATCTTCAGATTAGCGCTTCTGATTAGCACTTCATTTATTGCACTTCTGCATTAGACTTCTGATTAGCACTTCATCGTTGTACTTCAGATTAGCACCTCATTAGGAGGGGGCAGAGGCCCCTTGCCTCCTTAACTTAAGTATGTTTAGATTCCGGCATGAGCCATGGTCGAAAGAGGTCGAACCTCTACCCCTTGTAATTCAGAGTACCAACTGTAATTTTTAAGAAGTAAACCACACTTTAAGAAGTTTTTATCTTTTTCCTTCGAGCCGTGCTCTCTGCAGGAACTCCGTCAGTAAGTCGACAAGTTATAAAAGAAAAGTCGATAATTATAAAAAGAGAAGAATTAATAAGCGAGAGAAAAGAATTAAAAAGAATTATAGAAAAGTATAAAGAAGAAACATCCGTTGCTTGCCTCCGAACTAGAACCCCCCGTCGAATCCGAACCGACTCAGGGCCATAAAGGGGGGAT
>JAJOZX010004007.1:27500-40000 GCA_023014485.1 Bathynomus jamesi | reverse complement strand
ATATATATATATATTTTTTTGTGTGTGTATATATATATATATATTTACATATATATGTTAACCCCTCCGTCTATGGCCCTGAGTCGGTTCGGATCGACGGGGGTTCTAGTTAGGAGGCTGCAACGGATATTTCTTCTATAACATTCTAATTCTTTTCGGTCGCCACTCTGTTAAACTCTTGGCTACAGACTCGCCAGACTGTTATGCCGATATCTTCTATGGTGCTTGGGTTGTCTCTTAATTTGGGCAAAGGGTCGCCAATTTTTAATTCTTCTCTTTTTATAATACTCTGATACTTTCTCTGATACTAAAATTATCGACTTTTCTTTTATAACTTGTCGACTTAACTGACTGAGTTCCTGAAGAGAACAAGGCTCGAAGGAAAAAGATAAAAAAACTTCGTTTACTGTGGTTTACTTCTCAAAAATTACAGTTAGTACTCTGAATTTACAGGGGTAGAGGTTCGACCTCTTTCGACCATGGCTCAGGCCGGAATCTAAAAATATTAAGAAGGCAAGGGGCCTCTGCCCCCTCCCCGCAGCGAGGCTGCTAACAAAGGAGTCCTAATGAAATGCTAATCTGAAGTCTAATGCAGAAGTGCAATGAAGAAGTGCCATGTGTAATATAAACTTAAATGTTTTGGGGGAGGACAGTTGAAGGTTAAATTTCCCCCCTTTTTAAACACATGATGAGATGTTTTGAAAGATTACAAATAAAAATTTAAAAAAATAAAAATAAAAACTAATTTGTATTTTTCGCCGAGTCTACATTTATGAAGGCGATATCATTTCATAATAGTACACATAAGTACAAATTAAGTACACGACTGAGTACGTATTAATTTTGGTTCATTACAATTACGATTACAATTATGGATTACTTCACATACGCTTATGATTGTCCATTACAGTTCTATTAAAGTACATTCTTACATTATAAATTAAATCATTACATTTAATTACAGTTTCAATGAAGTTCATTACAAGTTATTATTAATTATAGTTTCAATGAAGTACATTACGTTATATTAAATTAAAGTATTACAGTTAATTACAATTAAACAGTTACTATAACTTTGTTTTCGTTTTTTACAGTGTTTCATATTAATAGACAATTTAGATGTTAGAAATATAATACAAAGTACATGGCACATACGAGATAATTTATTTACGAAATAATATGCTATAATATGTTATGAATTTGAAATCAGAGCGAACGGAGATATTTTATATTTGAGGCGCTCGATTCTGTCGTAGTGAGTGGAATTTTATAACTTAACTCAGCATTTTTGAGTTCAATGCGGGAGGTGAAATAATAAAAGAAAATAAAATGTAAAAAGAATACATGTACGTAATCATGATCGTTAATAGACATGTACGACTGCCACAGTAGTGTACACATAACATTCGTCACACAATTTGTTGTGTGCGTAATATAGACACGAGTAAACATAGAGTGATAAGTTGATAGGGCATAAGTAGACAATAGGTAGTTGAATGAATAAGTAATAAAATTAATAAAGGATAGCGGTCAAGAAAGAACATGAATGTAAGAATGAGTATGGTTGAATAATGAGTATGGTTGAATAATAATGTTTATACTACATAACACCACAACATTATTAATAAAGAATTTACCATACATTGAATACGGAAGATGTCCAAATACTAAGAACGTGATTCAGTGTACAAAGTATGGGAAACGTAAAGAGAATAGTTATTTTATGACGTCATAGTGTATAAGTCATTATTAGAAAAGATGAATTAGAGAGATACAGTAATGAATAAAGACGTACAAATCGAAATTCTATCCAAAAACTCGCTTAGGCGATTTTGGTTTCTTATGTAAAAATGGACATTCGAACGTAAAACTATACGAACATAAGTTCTGCATCAAGACAATGAATCCATATAATGATGGTGTAGGAATTGTTCATTGTTCACTTTTTACATATATATATTTTTTGTATATATATATATATATATATATATATATATATATATATATATATATATATATATATATATACATATATATATATTCTTTGTGTATATATGTATATATACATATATATTTCTTTGGTATATATATATATATATATATATATATATATATATATATATATATTTTTGTATATTATATATATATATACATATATATATATTTTTTGTATATATATTTAAATATATTTACATATAATATATTTTTTGTATATATATATTTTTTGTGTATACATATTTTTTGTGTATATATATATATATATATATATACATATATATATATTTTTATATATACAGTATATATAATATTCATATATATATATTTTTTGTATATATATATATATATATATATTTTGTGTATATATATATATATACACACATCTAATATATTTTTTGTATATATATATATATAATACATATATATATATTTTGTGTATATATATTAAATATATATATATATATATATATAATATATATATATATATTTTTTTTTTGTATATATATATATATATATATATACATATATATATTTTATATATATATATATTATATATACATATATATATGTAAAAAATGACAATGAATAATCCATATTCATTTTTACATAAGAAACCAAAATCGCCTAAGCGAGTTTTGGATAGAATTTCGATTTGTACTTCTTTATTCATTACTGTATTTCTCTACTTCATCTTTTCTAATAATGACTTATACACTATGACGTCATAAAATAACTTAATTCTCTTTACGTTTCCCTTACCTTGTACACTAAATCACGTGCTTAGTATATGGACATCTTCCGTATGCAATGTATCGTAAATTCTTTAATAATAATGTTTTGGTGTTATGTAGTATAAACATTATTATTCAACCATATTCAACCATACGTCACACTTTCCCGTCATTAATTTCCCTCGATCATTATCCTATATAAATTTTATTAAATGTTCATTTTTACTCGTGTCAATCTATGAAACGCAAAACTTTAGGCATTCGTTCGAAAACGCAAAAATACGTTCTCGTATTATTTTTTTCATTTATTATTTTTTATTATATCACCTCCCGCATTGAACTCGAAAATGCTTAGTTGTTATCAAATTCCGCGAACTGTAGCATAAGTGAGCGCTTCTAAGATGGAAACCTCCTGTCCCTCTGATTTCAAATTTATAACATATTATAACATATTATTTCGTATATAAATTATCTCGTATGTGCTCATGTACTTGTGTTTTACTAATAACCATATAGTATAACCATATAGTATAACCATATAGTATAACCATATATTATAACCATATATAAATATATAAAAACACTGTAAGAATGGTAAACGACGTAATGTACTTCAATGAAACTGTAATTAAATGTAATGATGCAATTTATAATGTAAGAATGTACTTTAATAGAACTGTAATGGATAATCATAAGCGAATGTGAAGTAATCCATAATTGTAATCGTAATTTTAATGAACCAAAATTAATACGTACTCAGTCGTGTACTTAATTTGTACTTATGTACTATTACGAAATCATATCGCCTTCAGAAATGAAGATTCGGCAAAAAATAAATATACGGTTAGTTTTTATTTTTATTTTTTAAATTTTTATTTGGAATCTTTCAAACATCTGATCATGTGTTTAAAAGTGGGAAACTTAACCTTCAACTGTCTTCCCCCAAACATTTAGGTTTATATTATACATGTATTTGTAAAATTACAGCACTTAATTATTGCACTTAATTATTGCACTTAATTATAGCACTTCATTAAGTCACTTCATTAAGTCACTTCATTACGGCACTTCATTATGACTCCTTTGTTAGCAGCCTTCGTGCGAGGAGGGGGCAGAGGCCCCTTTCCTCCTTAACTTTTTAGATTCCGGCCTGAGCCATGGTCGAAAGAGGTCGAACCTCTACCCCTGTAATTTCAGAGCACTAACTGTAAATTTTTAAGAAGTAAATTAGAGTAAGAGAAACTTTTTATTTTCCCCTCGAGTTGGGCTATCTTCAGAAGAACTTAGTCAGTTAAGTCGATAAGTTATAAAAGAAAAATCGATAAGTTTAGTACCAAGAGAAAGTATCAGAGTATTATAGCAAGAGAAGAATTAATAATCGTCGACCCATAAAGCGAGAGAAAAGGACAATCAAAGCACCATAGAAGATATTGGCATAACAGTCTGGCGAGTCTGTAGCCAAGAGTTTAACAAGAGGCGACCGAAAAGAATTAGAATGTTATAGAAGAAATATCCGTTGCTGCCTCCTAACTAGAACCCCCGTCGATCCGAACCACCCAAGGGCCATAGACGGAGGGGTTAACAAACTGGCGACCCTGCACCAGGATAAAAAGAAGATTTTAAGAAGAAGATTTTAAGAAGAAGATTTTAAGAAGATTTTAAGAAGAAGATTTTAACAAGAGGATTTTAACAAGTGGCCACTCTTTGGCCAAGATAGAAATTACCGTGCATCAGGATAAAACCAGTTGACCGGCGTGTCACGACTTCTAGTTCGTAACATCCACCCTTGAACCGGTGTGTCACGACTCCAAGTTCTCCACGCCTAGTTTTCATCCAAGAAGAAGTAGCCAGCAAGACGTCTTCAGGACACGTCTCAAGGATTTCCCCATAGAAAATTTTGTTAAGTAGAGAGTTTGTCTTTTTAAGTAATTTGTAAACATTTGAAAAGTCAGCATTATTAACACTTAATATTTAGTATGGAGCCAGAATTAACACAAAACACAGTGAACACTTCAGACACCAGTGATACATTTTTTTTAGTGAAACAGTAATTTTCACAGAAGTTAATTGTCACAGAGTTAATTGCCACAGAGTTAATTGCCACAGTTAATTGCTACAGTTATTTTCACTATTATATTCAGTATAGAATAATTTTATTTTATGTACCTTCCCGTACATTAGAGTGAAATGTTGTTTACATTTTTTATTTTTGTTTGCAATTTTTTTCAAATTATTGAATTGAATTGACTTGCAAATTAAGAAAGAGAGAGTTTCCAGAGAGTTTATAGAGTTATAGAGATACTTGATTGTATTTCAAGTAAGTCCAGAGGATAATAGTCTCCACTTGATTGAGATCAAGTGCAGTCATTTTCCGTTTTCAGTTAATCTTCACTTGATAGCAGTTCAAGTGCAAGTCAGTTTCGTTTTCAGTAGACTCCACTTGATAGAGTTCAAGTGCAGTCAATTTTAGTCAAGTTAGTTTCAGAATACTTGATAGAGTTCAAGTGCAGTCAATTTTAGTCAAGTTAGTTTCAGAATACTTGATAGAGTTCAAGTTAGTTTCAGAATACTTGATAGAGTTCAAGTTAGTTTCAGAATACTTGATAGAGTTCAAGTTAGTTTCAGAATACTTGATAGAGTTCAAGTTAGTTTCAGAATACTTGATAGAGTTCAAGTTAGTTTCAGAATACTTGATAGAGTTCAAGTTAGTTTCAGAATACTTGATAGAGTTCAAGTTAGTTTCAGAATACTTGATAGAGTTCAAGTTAGTTTCAGAATACTTGATAGAGTTCAAGTTACTTTCAGAATACTTGATAGAGTTCAAGTTAGTTTCAGAATACTTGATAGAGTTCAAGTTAGTTTCAGAATAGTTGATAGAGTTCAAGTAAGTTCCAGAATACTTGATAGAGTTCAAGTCAGTTTCAGAATACTTGATAGAGTTCAAGTCAGACAGTTTTATTCCAAGTCAGAGTTTTATTCCAAGTCAGAGTTTAAGTCCCAAGTCATTTCAATGCAGTCAATTGAATTCAACTTTTTCTTTGTAATTTAAGAGAATTTAATTTAAGAAAATGTAATTTAAGAATTTAATTCAACCTTTTTTTTTGTTGTTTAAGAGAATTTAATTCAACCTGAATTGACCGGGTTGCGTCTTTAGTTTAACCTTTTTTCTTGTTTGTAAGAAGGAAATTGACCGATTTGTCTTTTCTTTTCATGTATTGTTGCGTATATAAATATATAGTTATGTAATTTATTAATTGTAACAAAACCGTTTTTACAAAGGTTGTAACGATTTTGGTAATTATTGTAATGTATATGAGGAACATGCCGTCCCTCCGTTTGTTGAACTCTTAATTTTTAAGTAGTGTGACAAGCAATCTTTTTTTAAAGAGCAAAGTGCTCACGAAAGACGTATTGTCAATTTCAGACTTATACCCCCCGCTTAGTCACTCAATTCCCCCGAATGTAGCACTCCAAACTTTGTCTTTTTATTTTATTTTATTTTAACACCCCCAACCCCAGTTGAACTGTATCAACCAGAGAAATAGTTCAACCATGGTTAATTCCTCTTTGGTACGATGGAGAATAACCTCAATTTATGTTAATTTGTGTTTTTATATTTTTTAGAATATTATAAAATTATGTTTAGCTCATTGAAATGCATAATTGATTTATATTTTTAATTTGTATTCTTAATTTTCTTAATTCAATTATCGTACCAATACTTCTGGTTAATGTTAATGGTTATATAGTTCATATATAGCTAGGAATGTTACTAGTCAAATTTAATTCCATGTTCAAAATTTAATTTTTAATTCCGCTACATTTACTTTTATTAATTGTAAGGTCCTCTAAGTTCGTTTTTTTTAATTACCTTATACGTGTAACTGATTAATTATGTAAAATCTATAATCCTAATTGAATTTTATTACTTCTGACACATATTCGAATTCATTTACGTTCCGTCCCTCCAGTCACTTTTGCATTAAAACTCGTATGCAAACATCATCATTATAATACATCATAATTATTGCTTACTATATATAAATTCTCGCTCATGCATTTATTAAGTTATTTTATCTGTTCCTTAAAGTATATATATATATATATATATATATATATATATATATTATATATAATCCTAATCCACCAATGACCCCTAATGATCTAGTTCTTCACGGGATGAACAAATTACTCTCATATTCTACATACTATTGTACCGACTCACTCATCTACAGATGCTTCTTACCAATATTTATAGATACATCTGCACACTGACGTATAATTTCAACTATTCAACTATAAATCCCCTTTCGCCTTTTGAACGTATCACCAACCACTACAATCTGTACCCAATAAACATAAATACACATTTGACCACAGGTCTATACATAATCCACTACGTAATTCGATTTGTACCTACAACAGTCAATAAAAATGCATGTATGCACACTATATATACTATATATACAAACCTTATGCTAAAATCATTGGATATCACAATAAAACTATTTCATTACGTGTAAGTGCAAACTATGCTATTTAGTCTTAATCATTTTTGCTTTCTAATATATCTTGCTTATGCATTTATTCAGTTAATTTAACAATCCTCTCAGCTAATCTGTCCCTCGAAATTGTAAGATACACACTTTTCACATAATACACCCAAATACACACTAGACCACAGGTCTATACATCATCCACTACGTAATTCTATTTTTACCTACAATAGTCAATAAAATTAGTTATGAATTGTACTATCATGGTAACCTTGAAAATCGATGAACTTTAAAATCATTGGATATCACAATAAAACTATTTCATTACGTGTAAGTGCAAACTATGCTATTTAGTCTTAATCATTTTTGCTTTCTAATATATCTTGCTTATGCATTTATTCAGTTAATTTAACAATCCTCGCAGCTAATCTGTCCCTCGAAATTGTAAGATACACACTTTGCACCTAATACACCCAAATACACACTAGACCACAGGTCTATACATCATCCACTACGTAATTCTATTTTAGCTACAATAGTCAATAAAATTAGTTATGAATTGTACTATCATGGTAACCTTGAAAATCCATGAACTTTAAAATTTATATTTTTCCCTTTTACCTATTCATTATGAATGTAATTTTCCACACAGAAAAATAAAATTTTGCTAAAAATTTAACAATATCATTCTTTGTCTAACTTAATTGTTTGTCCAAATTAATGTATTAATCCTTTTATTCTGTTTGTCTACATTAAAGTATTAATCTTTGAATTTTTTATATTTTATAATAACTTACAATAACTCTCTAAGCATAATAATTAACTAGTTCTGTATAAAACTTGTAATGTAAAAAAGAATTCGTCATCATCTAATTTGAATTC
Organism: Bathynomus jamesi; assembly: GCA_023014485.1. Lineage (NCBI taxonomy): Eukaryota > Metazoa > Arthropoda > Malacostraca > Isopoda > Cirolanidae > Bathynomus > Bathynomus jamesi. The sequence goes on along the minus strand of JAJOZX010004007.1, from coordinate 31,893 downwards.
GTTAGATGTTATTTTCTCAATTGTATTGTATTAATTGTATTATATTATTGTATTAATTAATGCCATTTTAGAGGGGGAACACTGTAAAAAATGAACACTGAATAATCCATATTCATTTTTACATAAGAAACCAAAATCGCCTAAGCGAGTTTTGGATAGAATTTCGATTTGTACTTCTTTATTCATTACTGTATTTCTCTACTTCATCTTTTCTAATAATGACTTATACACTATGACGTCATAAAATAACTTAATTCTCTTTACGTTTCCCATACCTTGTACACTAAATCACGTGCTTAGTATATGGACATCTTCCGTATGCAATGTATGGTAAATTCTTTAATAATAATGTTGTGGTGTTATGTAGTATAAACATTATTATTCAACCATATTCATCCATACGTCACACTTTCCCGTCATTAATTTCCCTTGATCATTATCCTATATAAATTTTATTAAATATTCATTTTTACTCGTGTCAATCTATGAAACGCAAAACTTTAGGCATTCGTTCGAAAACGCAAAAATACGTTCTCGTATTATTTTTTTCATTTATTATTTTTTATTATATCACCTCCCGCATTGAACTCGAAAATGCTTAGTTGTTATCAAATTCCTCGAACTATAGCATAAGTGAGCGCTTCTAAGATGGAAACCTCCTGTCCCTCTGATTTCAAATTTATAACATATTATAACATAAGCACACCGGACAAAAAATTAGTCACCCCTCTCAGAATGTACATAATAACGTGTGACGGCGCCTCTGGCCTTGATAACCGCACGAATCCGGCGAGGCAGAGATCTACGAGGTTGTGCATGTACTGAACATCGATTTGCTGCCACTCGTTCATCAGCCGGTCCCGAAGTTCCGCCAGAGTCCGTGGGTGTCTATTCCTGCGCTTCACTTTCTGTTTCCAGACTGAACAACACCTTCGACGCATTCAGGATTAAAGGCTTCATTGGACCTGCGATGTACTCGTCGCCTCCCATCATTGGAGAACAAACAAAACGGACTCATCGGACCAAATTACACGTTTCCAATCTGCCGCAGTCCAGTTTTTTGCCTCTGAGCCCATTTATAACGTGCCAATTTGTGACTTGCTGTTAACAGCGGCCTCTTCCGTGGTACCCTGCTCCAGATGTCCATCGCATGCAGTTCTCGTCGCAATGTCCGTTCGGAAATTGGTCGCTGGAGAACCTCATTGGTTTCTTGGAGCAATTGTTCTCTGTTTGAAAACGATTTGCAGTTACTAGACGAGAAACATGGCGGCGGCCCCTATTGTCGAGAATTGTTTTCCGGCCACAGTTACGCCGTCGATTGTCAGTTGATTGCGAACTACACCACTCTTTGTAAACTCGCTGGACAGTACGCGTTGACACACCAACAAATTGGGCTACATCAGACATTTTGTGTCCGTGGGCTCTGCCAAACACGATGGCTCCTTTTTGCCACTGAGTAACGTCTGCCTCACGACCCATTTTGCAGACTATATCCAACACACACTTTGTTCTTCACCACCTCACGAAACAGATCTGATCCTGTGTGCTACGTCACCGCTACTTGTAACTTACCAATGCTACATCAGCGCCCTCTGTGTGACCTTGAACTTCCTACTATCGGTGCTATTAGGGGTGACTAATTTTTTGTCCGGTGTGCTTATTATTTCGTATATAAATTATCTCGTATGTGCTCATGTACTTGTGTTTTACTAATAACCATATATAACAACCATATATTATAACCATATAGTATAACCATATATAAATATATAAAAACACTGTAAGAATGGTAAACGACGTAATGTACTTCAATGAAACTGTAATTAAATGTAATGATTTAATTTATAATGTAAGAATGTACTTTAATAGAACTGTAATGGACAATCATAAGCGAATGTGAAGTAATCCATAATTGTAATCGTAATTGTAATGAACCAAAATTAATATGTACTCAGTCGTGTACTTAATTTGTACTTATGTACTATTACGAAATGATATCGCCTTCAGAAATGAAGATTCGGCAAAAAATATACGATTAGTTTTTATTTTTATTTTTAAAATTTTTATTTGGAATCTTTCAAACATCTGATCATGCGCTTAAAAGGGGGAAACTTAACCTTCAACTGTCTTCCCCCAAACATTTAGGTTTATATTATACATGTATTTGTAAAATTACAGCACTTTATTATTGCACTTCATTATAGCACTTCATTAAGTCACTTCATTAAGTCACTTCATTAAGTCACTTCATTACGGCACTTCATTACGACTCCTTTGTTAGCAGCCTCGCTGTGAGGAGGGGGCAGAGGCCCCTTGCCTCCTTAACTTTTTAGATTCCGGCCTGAGCCATGGTCGAAAGAGGTCGAACCTCTACCCCTGTAAATTCAGAGCACTAACTGTAAATTTTTAAGAAGTAAATTAGAGTAAGAGAAACTTTTTAGTTTTCCCCTCGAGTTGGGCTATCTTCAGAAGAACTTAGTTAGTTAAGTCGATAAGTTATAAAAGAAAAATCGATAAGTTTAGTACCAAGAGAAAGTATCAGAGTATTATAGCAAGAGAAGAATGAATAATCGTCGACCCATAAAGCGAGAGAAACAGAAAACCCAAGCACAATAGAAGATATTGGCATAACAGTCTGGCGAGTCTGTAGCCAAGAGTTTAACAAGAGGCGAACGAAAAGAATTAGAATGTTATAGAAGAAATATCCGTTGCTTCCTCCTAACTAGAACCCCCGTCGATCCGAACCACCCAAGGGCCATAGACGGAGGGGTTAACATATATATTTTTTGTAGATATATATATATATTATACACATATATATATATATATATATATACATATATATATTTTTTGTATATATATATATACATATATATATTTTTTGTATATATATATATATACATATATATATATTTTTTGTATATATATATATATACATATATTTTTTGTATATATATATACATTAGGGTGTCTCATTAATACATAGAAATTTTTTTTTCGATTTTCTCTTGCTCGCGAATGCTGCCCCGATTTCAATAGGCATAGAGGTTCTACAAATCGAAAAATGATGGAATCGAACAGTATTTAGAGGTCACTCAAGTTTAACACTTTCTTGGAGCTATTTAGGAAAAAAAGAAATTTCTATCATTTTCTTATTCTCTTTATTTCTGAACAAAAATGAAAATAAACGAAATGCACCTTTCATTAATTGAAATAAGCGCGTATAAATGGATTGTTTTCATCATCAATCTGTCCTACACTACTTGATTTTACTCTTCAAGCTCTCCTTCGTCTTGACGGGGATCAACTTCTGGTGAGCCGAACCACCTTGAGGACGAATTGCTTCTGCTTCTCATCACGCGTGATGGTGGAATTGAATCTTTTCATCAAAGCGATACCACGCTCCGGCGTCATTGACCACCTTCAGGGCTTTCACTCTCTTTTGCGCCGTGATCCAATCCTGGTCATTGATCCAATCCTCTGGATCTTTCATGAGGAAGGTGGGAGACTCAGATTCTGGAAGGATCGCGCGGAAGAAGACTTCTTTTGTTCTCCGGGTGACGAAGAGCTCGATGGATTGCTGTGGATTGAAGTTCTTCGGATCGATCCGCTTGAGTCCTTTCTTCGTGGCGGGGGATTGAAGTCGTTGGACCATCTTTAGCTTCGTGTCCTTTGGAATGCGGTCGTCAAAGAAACCAAGCCCCACGAGATCCTCTGAGGGGTACCACAGGTGCCTTTTCAAGGCCATGGATGCCGTGTGGCTGACTTCCTTGTCAGGGTAGGCCTCGAGCAGGCTAAGGAACTCTAGGTCGTTCAGTGGAGCTCGATTCGAGACCATTGCCTCATTCCACTGCTTCACGTACGCGATGGAGATGAACAAACACAGCCGCCGAAGTCCTCCTTCTTCCCTGGCTGTCAGGTCCAGTTGGTGACGGAACATGAAAATCTTGAGGGCATAGATGGCTTTGGCCATCCATCTGGCGTGGTGATAGGCCCCAGGCTGACGAAATCCCCCCTGGACTTGACCGCCAAGGAAGCGGCAGGAAAGGATGAGGAGTTCACGGTAGTCTTCTCGGGGATGTGTGCCGTGGGAAAGCGTCTGCTGCAGGTATTTCTTCATGGAAGACGCTTGATTTGCCCAGTTGTCAGTTGTTGTGGGATTGCTTTCGTCACCGATGGACAAGAATGACCCTTTGTCAATGGAGGCCCACCGCTGTTGAAATCTTTTGAAGAGGAGAATGTCAGGGGAAGAGGACGGCCCCAGACATCGCACGAAGACATCCTTGAGTAATATCTCCAAGACGTGGTGACGGCAAGCCAACCACAACATGGGACGGCCAAACTCCTGCTCAATGCGAACGCAAGCAACTTGGATCATCCCAGCGTTCACAGC
>JAJOZX010004007.1:0-17500 GCA_023014485.1 Bathynomus jamesi | reverse complement strand
AAAGATTTACTTTATTTTCAAATATTGTGCAAAAATAATGCAGCCTCTTCAACATTTAATAATGATGATGTTAGTAGAATCAAGGTATATAAACCCCACCAATTTCTTCCATGTTCGTTCTGATTCCAACTACGAGGCTGAGCATTACCTGTAACAGTTTAGAAGTAAATTACAGTAAGAGAAACTTTTATTTTCCCCTTCGAGCCGTGCTCTCTTCAGAAGAACTTAGTCATTAGAATCTCCCGATAAGCTACAAGAAGAATCGGAGAGAAACCTCAAAGAATTTAATAAGCCTCTCAGAATCCTCCGAGCCACTAAAGAAGAACTCGGAGAGTAGTATAGAAGAAACTACTGCAAGTAACAGATCCGTTGCTGCCTCCTAACCAGAACCCCCGTCGACTTCGAACCAACCCAGGGCCATAGACGGAGGGGTTAACAGTCTGGCGACCCTGCCCCAGGATAAGAAGAAGATTTTAAGTAGAAGATTTTAAGAAGATTTTAACAAGTGGCCACTCTTTGGCCAAGATAGAAATTACCCTGCATCAGGATAAAACCAGTTGACCGGCGTGTCACGACTTCTTGTTCGTAACATCCACCCTTGAACCGGTGTGTCACGACTCCAAGTTCTCCACGCCTAGTTTTCATCCAAGAAGAAGTAGCCAGCAAGACGTCTTCAGGACACGTCTCTGAGGATTTCGCCGTAGGAATCTTGTTAAGTACAGAGTTTGTTTTTTTAAAGAATTTATAAACACTTGAAAAGTCAGCATTATTAACAGTTAATATTTAGTATGGAGCCAGAATTCACAAGAAACACAGTGAACATTCCATACACCAGTGATACATTTTTTTAGTGAAACAGTAATTTTCACAGAAGTTAAATGTAACAGAAGTTAAATGTAAAAGAAGTTAAATGTAACAGAAGTTAAAAGTCACAGAGTTAATGTAAGAGGGTTAATGTAAGAGAGTTAATGTAAGAGAGTTAATGTAAGAGAGTTAATTTCAATAGAGTTAATTTCAGAGTTATTTTCACTGTTATATTCAGTATAGAATAATTTTATTTTATGTATCAAACATAATAGTATCGTACCTTCGTGTACATTCGAGTGAAATGTTGTTTACAATTTTTATTTTTGTTTGCAAATTTTTTCAAATTATTGAATTGAATTGACTTGCAAATTAAGAAAGAGAGTTTATTGAGAGTTTATAGAGTTATAGAGATACTTGAAAACAGATTCAAGTTAGTTTCAAGAATACTTGATAGAGTTCAAGTTAGTTTCAAGAATACTTGATAGAGTTCAAGTAAGTTTCAAGAATACTTGATAGAGTTCAAGTTAGTTTCAAGAATACTTGATAGAGTTCAAGTTAGTTTCAAGAATACTTGATAGAGTTCAAGTTAGTTTCAAGAATACTTGATAGAGTTCAAGTTAGTTTCAAGAATACTTGATAGAGTTCAAGTTAGTTTCAAGAATACTTGATAGAGTTCAAGTTAGTTTCAAGAATACTTGATAGAGTTCAAGTTAGTTTCAAGAATACTTGATAGAGTTCAAGTTAGTTTCAAGAATACTTGATAGAGTTCAAGTTAGTTTCAAGAATACTTGATAGAGTTCAAGTTAGTTTCAAGAATACTTGATAGAGTTCAAGTTAGTTTCAAGAATACTTGATAGAGTTCAAGTTAGTTTCAAGAATACTTGATAGAGTTCAAGTTAGTTTCAAGAATACTTGATAGAGTTCAAGTTAGTTTCAAGAATACTTGATAGAGTTCAAGTTAGTTTCAAGAATACTTGATAGAGTTCAAGTTAGTTTCAGAATACTTGATAGAGTTCAAGTTAGTTTCAAGAATACTTGATAGAGTTCAAGTTAGTTTCAAGAATACTTGATAGAGTTCAAGTTAGTTTCAAGAATACTTGATAGAGTTCAAGTTAGTTTCAGAATACTTGTTAAGAGTTCAAGTTAGTTTCAGAATACTTGATAAGAGTTCAAGTTAGTTTCAGAATACTTGATAGAGTTCAAGTTAGTTTCAGAATACTTGATAGAGTTCAAGTCAGACAGTTTTATTCCAAGTCATTTTTATTTCGAGTCCCAAGTCATTTTTATTTCGAGTCCCAAGTCATTTTTATTTTGAGTCCCAAGTCATTTTTATTTCAGGTCCCAAGTCATTTTTATTTCGAGTCCCAAGTCATTTTTATTTCGAGTCCCAAGTCATTTTTATTTCGAGTCCCGTCAGTTTTCAATGCAGTCAATTGAATTCAACTTTTTCTTTGTAATTTAAGGGAATTTAATTTAAGAAAATGTAATTTAATTTAATTCAACCTTTTTTTTTGTTGTAAAAGAGAATTAAATTCAACCTAAATTGACCGGTTTGTGTCTTTAGTTTAACTTTTTTTGTTTGTAAGAAGGAAATTGACCGATCTGTCTTTTCTTTTCATGCCATTGTTGCGTATATAAATATATAGTTATGTATTTTATTATTTGTAACAAAACCGTTTTTACAAAGGTTGTAACGATTTTGGTAATTATTGTAATGTATATGAGGAACATGCCGTCCCTCCGTTTGTTGAACTCTTAATTTTTTGTTTTAAGTAATGTGACAAGCAATCTCTCTTCTTTAAAAAAAAAAAAAAAAAAAAAAAACGTAATTGTCAATTTCAGACTAAAATATCAGACATTTCAAATTTATCAACATTTAACGAAAGAGTATGATTTTTCTACTTAACATGCAAAAATTATTAAACCTTTTTCATATTTTTTTTATTATATAAAAATAATTTTTAATGTAAAATTTACCTGAAATTATTAAAAGAAAAGATTGTTCGAAATGCTTTCCTTCCATTTCAATAACTTTTTTATTCTTGGTCGAAATTCATCTATGGCTCGATTTACTTTTATTTTTTTTAAATATTATAAAATTATGTTTAGCTCGTTGAAATGCATAATTGATTTCTATTTTTAATTTGCATTCTTAAATTTTTTTTAATTCAATTATCGTACCGATACTTCTGGTTAATGTTAATGGTTATATAGTTCATATATAGCTAGGAATGTTACTAGTCGAATTTAATTCCATCTTCAAAATTTAATTTTTAATACCGCTAGATTTACTTTAATTAATTGTAAGGTCCTCTAAGTACGTTTTTTTATTACCTTAATATATGTGTAACTGATTTAATTACGTACAATCGATAATCCTAATTGAATTCTATTACTTTTGACACATATTCGAATTCATTTACCTTCCGTACCTCCATTCACTTTTGCATTAAAACTCGTATGCAAACATCATCATCATAATACATCATAATTATTGCTTACTATATATAATTCTCGCTCATGCATTTATTAAGTTATTTTATCTGTTCCTTAAAGTATATATATATATATATATATATATATATATATATATATATATAATCCTAATCCACCAATGACCCCTAATGATCTAGTTCTTCACGGGATGAACAAATTACTCTCATATTCTACATACTATTGTACCGACTCACTCATCTACAGATGCTTCTTACCAATATTTATAGATACATCTGCGCACTGACGTATAACTTCAACTATTCAACTATAAATCCCCTTTCTCCTTTTGAACGTATCACCAACCACTGCAATCTGTACCCAATAAACATAAATACACATTTGACCACAGGTCTATACATCATCCACTACGTAATTCGATTTGTACCTACAACAGTCAATAAAAATGCATGTATGCACACTATATATACTATATATACAAACCTTATGCTAAAATCATTGGATATCACAATACACTATTTCATTGCGAGTAAGTGCTAACTATGCAATTTAATCTTAATCATTTTTGCTTTCTAATATATCTTGCTCATGCATTTATTCAGTTACTTGAACAATCCTATCGGCTAATCTGTCCCTCGAAATTGTAAGATACACACTTTGTACCTAGTACACAAAAATACACACTAGACCACAGGTCTATACATCATCCATTACGTAATTCGATTTTTTACCTACAATAGTCAATAAAAAATTAGTTTATGAATTGTATTATCATGGTAACCTTGAAAAATCCATGATCTTTAAAATTTATATTTTTCCCTTTTACCTATTCATTATGAATGTAATTTTCACCACAGAAAATAAAATTTTGCTAAAAATTTAACAATATCATTCTTTGTCTAACTTAATTGTTTGTCTAAATTAAAGTATTAATCTTTGAATTTTTTTATATTTTGTAAGCAAGTGTCATTTTAAAAATTTGATTACTCTGCATTGTACTCAACCACGCGAAATCGTTCTGTATAAAATTTGTATTGTAAAGAAAAATTCGTCATCTAACTTGAATTAGTTAGGATGTTATTCTCTTAATTCTATTGTATTAATTGTACCATATTATATTATTGTACACATATCATTTTAAAGGGGAGAGCAATGTAAAAATGAACAATGAATAATCAATATTCATTTTTACATAAGAACCAAAATCGCTTAACGCGAGTTTGGATAAAAATTTTATTTGTAGCTTTCTATTTTCGTTCGTGTCACAACCTTACGATCTACCATTTCTATTGTTTAGTCGTATCCATTTTCCATTTTTCATTTGTTATAGAAGTAATTATTTATATGTTATGTAGTATAAATATAACTATTATTCGACCATATCCCCCGCCCCCATACGTCCATATCTTATCTACATCATTATCCTGTATAAATTTTATTAAATATTCATTTTTACTCGTGTCAATCTAAGAAATGCAAAACTTCATGCATTCGTTCGAAAACGCAGAAATACGTTCTCGTATTATTTTTTTTCATTTTCATTTTTAATTATATCACGTCTCAATGAACTCGAAAATGCTGAGGTAGGTGATCAAATTTCGCTAACTGGCAAAATCGAACGCTTCAAAGATAAAAAAATCTCCTTTCGCTCTGATTCGAATTTATAACATTATCATGCGTTATGTTATATCATGTGTGTCATGTCTCATGTACTTGTGTTGTACTACAGTGCCCGCGAAAAGTATCCGATCACCCTTGAAATTTGTATTTTTTACATAAAAAACAATGTTTAAATGTATACTAACCTTATATTAGTATTTTGTCATCTGTCCTTTGGTTTGGATGACTTGTTCTAGACGTTTTGGCATGGATTTAATCAAGTTTTGACAAACTTCCACTGATATTTCCTTGCACCATACCTTTTTGATGGCCTCTTGTAATTTTTCGACTGAGCCAGTGTCGTGGCATTCAACCTTATTTTTTATTATTAGCCACAGATTTTCTATCGGATTGAGATCTGGACTATTACCAGGCCAATCCAAAATATCAAATTTATTGTCAGTAATCCATTTTGTCACTATTTTGGCCCTGTGACATGGTGCACCATCATGCATGTATGTTTTTGTCCTTTGGATTGCCATTGCCATTAGAAGTTTATCCTGTAGCATTGCTAAATACCGTGCACCATTCATAGTTGTGTTCTTCGGAAGAAAATATAAGTTTCCACGCCCATAGTAACCGAAACAACCCCAAACCATCACACTTGGAGGGTGTTTCATTGTCTTTAGGGTGTATTTAGGGTCCATCCTATTTGAGCCAATAGGCCGGCGAACCTTTTTTGGACAACTTCTGAATGTCAAAAATGTCGACTCATCGCTAAATAAAACCTTCTTCCAGTCATCAACAGTCCAATGAATGTATTTTTTACAAAATGCGACACGTTTTTTACGCATTTTTTCATTAATGAACGGTTTCTTAGCAGCATGGCGAGATGGTAATCCGAGTTCTTTTTGGAGCCGCTCCTGGATAGTTCGTTCAGAAACACCAGATAACAAATTATTCATATTAAATTTTATTTCTTTCGCAGTTATTGTTGGGTTTTTCAATACTAAACGATTCATAAGTTTGTCTGTTCGCGAATTTGTTTTTCTCGGTCTGCCAGATCGTTTTTTAGGGACTGGCGTGGTTAGGCCACCATTGTTCTTAGCCCGTGAAACCCATAAATTAACGGTACTTTGGGATATGTTTAATTCCTTAGCTATCTGTCTCTGTGATTTCCCACATGCATGCAAAGCAACAATAGCACCTCGACAATCACTCTTAAGTTGTTTTTTTTAGCACACATTATATATAAATTTTATTTACACCACTTTCTGTAAAAAAAAAAAATATCAAGAAATTTACACAAACAGTGAAATCTGACAAATTTGAGACACAGCCACCCGCAACGAAGGCTACCAGAACACTAATTTGAGAATGCGTTGGATAGCTCTCATATCAGCGAGCAACCTCAAAGTTACCAGATGTCGCTAGAACAAATAGAAAGTGAATTACGTGTCTCTGAATATTAAGGGAAAATATTGTATTTTCTTGAGTGATCGGATACTTTTCGCGGGCACTGTAATAACCATATATAATAACCATATAGTATAACCATATAGTATAACCATATATAAATATATAAAAACACTGTAAGAATGGTAAACGACGTAATGTACTTTAATGAAACTACTTTAATTAAACGATCACAATTTAATATATAATGTAGTAATGTACTTTAATGAAACAGTACTTAATGATGTAATGTACTAAATGACGTAGCAATGTACTTCAATGAAATTGTAGTTAACGATAATAAATGAATTGGTAATTGTAATCATAGTTACAGTAGACCAAAATTACAATGTACTCAATGTCCGACCCGACATTATGTCGCCATAAGGAATGTAGAATCGGCAATACTGTTGTTTTTTTTTTTTATTATTATTTTTCACTTGGAATTAATTTTGAAGTGCTTTCTACTTTGCCAAATAATTGATGACCTGTTCTTTTTTAAAATCTCAATCATTTTTTTAGATTTAGCTTAATAATGAATCCTGAGTAACTTTTGCCATGTCATGTTTTGTATACATTCATTCTTCGTTATAAAAGATGAAGTCATGTCTTGCCTAAGCATTTAATTGTAAATCTTAAACCTTTAATTTTTACTCATATGCATATTTTAGTGTAAAGATGCATAGTTCAATTTCCACTTTTAGTTAACTTGGCAGATCATGATAACATCAGATCTGAAAATACGCAATTTAAGATAAAAATATGGCTTCATCTTCAAATATCTTGTTTATTCGTCTAAACCTTACAACAGCTAAAAGATTTACTTTATTTTCAAATATTGTGCACAAATAATGCAGCCTCTTCAACATTTAATAATGATGATGTTAGTAGAATCAAGGTATATAAACCCCACCAATTTCTTCCATGTTCGTTCTGATTCCAACTACGAGGCTGAGCATTACCTGTAACAGTTTAGAAGTAAATTACAGTAAGAGAAACTTTTTATTTTCCCCTTCGAGCCGTGCTCTCTTCAGAAGAACTTAGTCATTAGAATCTCCCGATAAGCTACAAGAAGAATCGGAGAGAAACCTCAAAGAATTTAATAAGCCTCTCAGAATCCTCCGAGCCACTAAAGAAGAACTCGGAGAGTAGTATAGAAGAAACTACTGCAAGTAACAGATCCGTTGCTGCCTCCTAACCAGAACCCCCGTCGACTTCGAACCAACCCAGGGCCATAGACGGAGGGGTTAACAGTCTGGCGACCCTGCCCCAGGATAAGAAGAAGATTTTAAGAAGAAGATTTTAAGAAGATTTTAACAAGTGGCCACTCTTTGGCCAAGATAGAAATTACCCTGCATCAGGATAAAACCAGTTGACCGGCGTGTCACGACTTCTTGTTCGTAACATCCACCCTTGAACCGGTGTGTCACGACTCCAAGTTCTCCACGCCTAGTTTTCATCCAAGAAGAAGTAGCCAGCAAGACGTCTTCAGGACACGTCTCTGAGGATTTCGCCGTAGGAATCTTGTTAAGTACAGAATTTTTTTTTTTAAGAAATTTATAAACACTTGAAACAGTCAAGTCAGCATTTTAACAGTTATATTTAGTATGGAGCCAGAATTCACAAGAAACACAGTGAACATTCCATACACCAGTGATACATTTTTTTAGTGAAACAGTAATTTTCACAGAAGTTAAATGTAACAGAAGTTAAATGTAAAAGAAGTTAAATGTAACAGAAGTTAAAAGTCACAGAGTTAATGTAAGAGGGTTAATGTAAGAGAGTTAATGTAAGAGAGCTAATGTAAGAGAGTTAATTTCAAGAGAGTTAATTTCAGAGAGTTAATTTCAGACAGTTAATTTCAGAGAGTTAATTTCAGTTATTTTCACTGTTATATTCAGTATAGAATAATTTTATTTTATGTATCAAACATAATAGTATCGTACCTTCGTGTACATTCGAGTGAAATGTTGTTTACAATTTTTATTTTTGTTTGCAAATTTTTTCAAATTATTGAATTGAATTGACTTGCAAATTAAGAAAGAGAGTTTATTGAGAGTTTATAGAGTTATAGAGATACTTGAAAACAGATTCAAGTTAGTTTCAAGAATACTTGATAGAGTTCAAGTTAGTTTCAAGAATACTTGATAGAGTTCAAGTTAGTTTCAAGAATACTTGATAGAGTTCAAGTTAGTTTCAAGAATACTTGATAGAGTTCAAGTTAGTTTCAAGAATACTTGATAGAGTTCAAGTTAGTTTCAAGAATACTTGATAGAGTTCAAGTTAGTTTCAAGAATACTTGATAGAGTTCAAGTTAGTTTCAAGAATACTTGATAGAGTTCAAGTTAGTTTCAAGAATACTTGATAGAGTTCAAGTTAGTTTCAAGAATACTTGATAGAGTTCAAGTTAGTTTCAAGAATACTTGATAGAGTTCAAGTTAGTTTCAAGAATACTTGATAGAGTTCAAGTTAGTTTCAAGAATACTTGATAGAGTTCAAGTTAGTTTCAAGAATACTTGATAGAGTTCAAGTTAGTTTCAGAATACTTGATAGAGTTCAAGTTAGTTTCAAGAATACTTGATAGAGTTCAAGTTAGTTTCAAGAATACTTGATAGAGTTCAAGTTAGTTTCAAGAATACTTGATAGAGTTCAAGTTAGTTTCAGAATACTTGATAAGAGTTCAAGTTAGTTTCAGAATACTTGATAAGAGTTCAAGTTAGTTTCAGAATACTTGATAGAGTTCAAGTTAGTTTCAGAATACTTGATAGAGTTCAAGTCAGACAGTTTTATTCCAATCATTTTTATTTCGAGTCCCAAGTCATTTTTATTTCGAGTCCCAAGTCATTTTTATTTTGAGTCCCAAGTCATTTTTATTTCGAGTCCCAAGTCATTTTTATTTCGAGTCCCAAGTCATTTTTATTTCGAGTCCCAAGTCATTTTTATTTCGAGTCCCGTCAGTTTTCAATGCAGTCAATTGAATTCAACTTTTTCTTTGTAATTTAAGAGAATTTAATTTAAGAAAATGTAATTTAATTTAATTCAACCTTTTTTTTTGTTGTAAAAGAGAATTAAATTCAACCTAATTTGACCGGTTTGTGTCTTTAGTTTAACTTTTTTTGTTTGTAAGAAGGAAATTGACCGATCTGTCTTTTCTTTTCATGCCATTGTTGCGTATATAAATATATAGTTATGTATTTTATTATTTGTAACAAAACCGTTTTTACAAAGGTTGTAATGATTTTGGTAATTATTGTAATGTATATGAGGAACATGCCGTCCCTCCGTTTGTTGAACTCTTAATTTTTTGTTCTAAGTAATGTGACAAGCAATCTCTCTTCTTTAAAAAAAAAAAAAAAAAAAAAAACGTAATTGTCAATTTCAGACTAAAATATCAAACATTTCAAATTTATCAACATTTAACGAAAGAGTATGATTTTTCTACCTAACATGCAAAAATTATTAAACCTTTTTTATATTTTTTTTATAATATAAAAATAATTTTTAATGTAAAATTTACCTGAAATTATTAAAAGAAAAGATTGTTCGAAATGCTTTCCTTCCATTTCAATAACTTTTTTATTCTTGGTCGAAATTCATCTATGGCTCGATTTACTTTTATTTTTTTTTAAATATTATAAAATTATGTTTAGCTCGTTGAAATGCATAATTGATTTCTATTTTTAATTTGCATTCTTAAATTTTTTTTAATTCAATTATCGTACCGATACTTCTGGTTAATGTTAATGGTTATATAGTTCATATATAGCTAGGAATGTTACTAGTCGAATTTAATTCCATCTTCAAAATTTAATTTTTAATACCGCTAGATTTACTTTAATTAATTGTAAGGTCCTCTAAGTACGTTTTTTTATTACCTTAATATATGTGTAACTGATTTAATTACGTACAATCGATAATCCTAATTGAATTCTATTACTTTTGACACATATTCGAATTCATTTACCTTCCGTACCTCCATTCACTTTTGCATTAAGACTCGTATCATCATCATCATAATACATCATAATTATTGCTTACTATATATAAATTCTCGCTCATGCATTTATTAAGTTACTTTATCTGTTCCTTAAAGTATATATATATAATCCTAATCCACCAATGACCCCTAATGATCTAGTTCTTCACGGGATGAACAAATTACTCTCATATTCTACATACTATTGTACCGACTCACTCATCTACAGATGCTTCTTACCAATATTTATAGATACATCTGCGCACTGACGTATAACTTCAACTATTCAACTATAAATCCCCTTTCTCCTTTTGAACGTATCACCAACCACTACAATCTGTACCCAATAAACATAAATACACATTTGACCACAGGTCTATACATCATCCACTACGTAATTCAATTTGTACCTACAACAGTCAATAAAAATGCATGTATGCACACTATATATACTATATATACAAACCTTATGCTAAAATCATTGGATATCACAATACACTATTTCATTGCGCGTAAGTGCTAACTATGCAATTTAATCTTAATCATTTTTGCTTTCTAATATATCTTGCGCATGCATTTATTCAGTTACTTGAACAATCCTATCGGCTAATCTGTCCCTCGAAATTGTAAGATACACACTTTGTACCAAGTACACAAAAATACACACTAGACCACAGGTCTATACATCATCCATTACGTAATTCGATTTTTTACCTACAATAGTCAATAAAAAATTAGTTTATGAATTGTATTATCATGGTAACCTTGAAAAATCCATGAACTTTAAAATTTATATTTTTCCCTTTTACCTATTCATTATGAATGTAATTTTCACCACAGAAAATAAAATTTTGCTAAAAATTTAACAATATCATTCTTTGTCTAACTTAATTGTTTGTCTAAATTAAAGTATTAATCTTTGAATTTTTTTATATTTTGTAAGCAAGTGTCATTTTAAAAATTTGATTACTCTGCATTGTACTCAACCACGCGAAATCGTTCTGTATAAAATTTGTATTGTAAAGAAAAATTCGTCATCTAACTTGAATTAGTTAGGATGTTATTCTCTTAATTCTATTGTATTAATTGTACCATATTATATTATTGTATACATATCATTTTAAAGGGGAGAGCAATGTAAAAATGAACAATGAATAATCAATATTCATTTTTACATAAGAACCAAAATCGCTTAACGCGAGTTTGGATAAAATTTTTATTTGTAGCTTTCTATTTTCGTTCGTGTCACAACCTTACGATCTACCATTTCTATGGTTTAGTCGTATCCATTTTCCATTTTTCATTTGTTATAGAAGTAATTATTTATGTTATGTAGTATAAATATAACTATTATTCGACCATATTCCCCGCCCCCATACGTCCATATCTTATCTTCATCATTATCCTGTATAAATTTTATTAAATATTCATTTTTACTCGTGTCAATCTAAGAAATGCAAAACTTCATGCATTCGTTCGAAAACGCAGAAATACGTTCTCGTATTATTTTTTTTCATTTTCATTTTTAATTATATCACGTCTCAATGAACTCGAAAATGCTGAGGTAGGTGATCAAATTTCGCTAACTGGCAAAATCGAACGCTTCAAAGTTAAAAAATCTCCTTTCGCTCTGATTCGAATTTATAACTTTATCATGCGTTATGTTATATCATGTGTGTCATGTCTCATGTACTTGTGTTGTACTAATAACCATATATAATAACTAGGGCAGTCAAAAGTTGACCGAAAAAATTAAGAAAGTTGACCTTACGAATTGAAAAAATTGACTTATAAAGTTGCCTTTACTTTCAATAATAAAAACGATACTTTAATTACTTATTCTTGCTCTTCTACATCAGTTGACCGATTGTGGTAAATTATGAAGTATTTGCCGACATTTTCTGGCAAAAAATTGCGATCCTTACTTAATAATTTATTAAGCATGGAGAAAGATCTCTCTACAGCGGCAGTTGTTGGTTGACATTGCAAAAGCTGACCATAAACTGTTGGTGAGATTTCAGGTCTACTGAGGTTAATTATTTCACAAATACCATTTGTCTTGAGTCTTGTTTCAATGTATTTGTTTAACTGAACACATATCTTCGCCAAGGTTGATAGAAGAAATGGTTTCATATGCCTCTCTAATGGTGCAATCAGATGCTTCCATCCTAGTCACTAAGCTAGCAATCAAACTATAATTCATTTTGATTGACATTAGTTGCTTTGGCAGTTTTTCATTAGCAACACTCTCTTTAGCCTTCTGAACAATGTCCAGAACGGACATAACTGAATAAGACAAATACGAGCAGTGAAGTTGCCAGTTAACCAAAAAGATGCCAATTTTTAGTTATTTTAATTATTTATTCCAAAAAATTGACTTTATTTAACTCATTGCTATTTTTTGACCTAACAGGTAAAAGTTGACTTTTGTTGACCTATTAACTTTGGTAATATACCCCCTACAGGTGTTTTTATTGCATTTTCAGTCGTTTCAGCGAAAAGTGCCCCATAGGAAACAATTTGACTTTATTGACTTTTGACCGCCCTAATAATAACCATATAGTATAACCATATAGTATAACCATATAGTATAACCATATATAAATATATAAAAACACTGTAAGAATGGTAAACGACGTAATGTACTTTAATGAAACTACTTTAATTAAACGATCACAATAATGAATCCTGATTAACTTTTGCCATGTCATGTTTTGTATACATTCTTTCTTCGTTATAATAGATGAAGTCATGTCTTGCCTAAGCATTTAATTGTAAATCTTAAACCTTTAATTTTTACTCATATGCATATTTTAGTGTAAAGATGCATAGTTCAATTTCCACTTTTAGTTAACTTGGCAGATCATGATAACATCAGATCTGAAAATACGCAATTTAAGATAAAAATATGGCTTCATCTTCAAATATCTTGTTTATTCGTCTAAACCTTACCACAGCTAAAAGATTTACTTTATTTTCAAATATTGTGCAAAAATAATGCAGCCTCTTCAACATTTAATAATGATGATGTTAGTAGAATCAAGGTATATAAACCCCACCAATTTCTTCCATGTTCGTTCTGATTCCAACTACGAGGCTGAGCATTACCTGTAACAGTTTAGAAGTAAATTACAGTAAGAGAAACTTTTTATTTTCCCCTTCGAGCCGTGCTCTCTTCAGAAGAACATAGTCATTAGAATCTCCCGATAAGCTACAAGAAGAATCGGAGAGAAACCTCAAAGAATTTAATAAGCCTCTCAGAATCCTCCGAGCCACTAAAGAAGAACTCGGAGAGTAGTATAGAAGAAACTACTGCAAGTAACAGATCCGTTGCTGCCTCCTAACCAGAACCCCCGTCGACTTCGAACCAACCCAGGGCCATAGACGGATGGGTTAACATATATATATATACATATATATATATTATATATATATATATATATATTTTATATATATATATATATATTTTATATATATATATATACATATATATATATTTATATATATATATAATATGTTATAATGTTATAATGTTTCAGACCAACAAAGACCCTAGGATCCACTCATGGCTGGTCTACCTAACTGTGTTCGTAATCGTGTATTGTGTATACACATACGAGGAAAAGTGTAGGTGTGGCTGTAAAGACTGTACAGTAATGTAGAAATGTGTGTGCACCCATTATGGGTCACCCATTTAAAGGTGTTTGTGGGACAAGTGAAGATCATGAGTTTTTCAATACCTCACAGTACTATGGGGGGCACCGCTCGGCAGAGGAATCTCTTTAAATGGGGTGTGTAAGGACAGAGAGTATCCCCTAACCCAAGACGCTGCCTCCCTATATCCCACAACACTTGTGTTGAGCTGTGGGATCTATCCCCACAAAGCCTTAATTTTACTACCTTAAACTAAACCCTTTCTATCAACATGCGCGTCCAATCGATTCTTAAACATGTTTATAGACGTGCTACTAATTACTTCTACCGGCAAACTATTCCAGCTATTTACTATTCTATGCGTAAAAAAGTTTTTCGCAACTGCTGTCTCGAACCTTCTACTTGTCAACTTACACCCGTTATTTCTAGTCCTATTATATTGAGATATTTCGAAAAAGCTATCTCTATCTACGTTATCAAACCCATTCATAATTTTGAAAACCTGGATTAGATCACCCCTTAACCTCCTAGTCTCGAGTGTAGTCAATTTTAACTCTTTAAGCCTATCCTCGTACGACTTTGACCTAAGAGACGGAATCATCTTAGTTGCTCGTCTTTGAACTCTTTCGATTTTGTCTATATCTTTGCGCATATGCGGATTCCAAAATTGGACCGCGTACTCCAAATGGGTCTAACTAATGATTTATAAAGAGGAACTATAATATCGCGCGATTTGTACTCAAAATTTCGAGCTATAAAACCTAACACTTTGTTCGCCTTATTGACCGCCGCTGTACTTTGTTTCGCTACTTTTAAATCACCAGTGACTATAACTCCTAAATCTTTTTCCTGCTCTACGCTTGTTAAATCTTTCCCTGACATACTATACGCAAAATTACCGTTACGCGAACCTATATGCATAATTTTGCACTTATCCACGTTAAATCTCATTTGCCATGTGACTGACCAATCAACGATTTTATTCAGATCTTCCTGAATTTTACCTCTATCTTCGTCATTAATCGCCGTACCACCCAGCTTCGTGTCATCCGCAAACTTTGAAACTGTACTGACTAGGCCGACATCTAAATCGTTAATATATATAAGAAAAAGCAAGGGGCCCAATACAGAACCCTGAGGAACGCCACTCGCTACATTAGCCCAACACGACTCCGCTCCATCAACGCCACCCTCTGTTTCCTGCCTCGCAACCATTCTTTAGCCAATTTATTACTACACCCCTGATTCCATGAGCCTTAGTTTTTTCAATCAGTCTTTTGTGCGGCACGTGTCAAACGCTTTTTGAAAATCTAAATACACTACATCAACCGCCCGATGTCTATCGTAAACGTTAACCACGCTTTGGAAAAATTCTAAAAGATTAGTTAAGCAAGATTTGTTTCGCCTAAAACCGTGCTGCGTATTTCTGACCAGATTATGCACTTCTAAGTGTTCGACTATACGATCCCTAATTATTGATTCCAGTAGCTTACCTACAACAGACGTTAAACTGATTGGCCTATAATTTCCCGCCGCACCTTTATCGCCTTTCTTAAGATAGGTGTTACGTTTGCTAACTTGAAATTATCTGGTACGCACCCCTCAGAAATAGACGCATTAAAAATCTTTGTTAGCGGCACAACAATGCTATCTTTTAATTCTTTTAGTTGTATGGGATATATGGAATCCGGACCCGGTGATTTACGCGTTTTCATTTTATCAATATAGCGCATTACTTCCCCTTCACTAACGACAATATTATCCAAAATATTACCATTTCAAAAGGTATTATGTCTATGACCGTAGGGATATTCGTTACATCTTCTATAGTAAAAACTGACGTAAAAAATTCGTTTAGCAAGGTAGCCATTTCCTTGTTTTCAGAGACTAGATCTCCATTTCCATTTTTTAATGGACCTAAGACACTTTTTACTGGATTTCTATTATTGACGTATTGAAAGAATCGCTTGGGATTTCTTTACCGTCACGAGCTATGGAGATTTCAAATTCGCGTTTTGACTTTTTTATTACACTTTTAGCTTCACGCCTTAGAGATATGTAGTTGTTTCGTAACAACAGATTATCTTTATCGGACTTGTATAGCCTATAAGCCCTCTCTCTACTCTTTATAATGTCTCCTACTCTAGAAGTAAACCACAAGGGCTTGTTGTTTACTTTCGCACGCTTAATTTTGTACGGTACACATTCCTCATTTATAGTCCTAAATACCTTTACGAACGATTCCCACATTAGTTTTGCGTTGGAGTTCCCCATTACGTTTTCCCAATTGACGTGTGAAAATTTATTTCGAAATTTACTAAAGTCTGCGTGCTGGAAGCTAGGAATTTTAGTCGAGTTAGTTGGTTTCGAGTGACTTACTGAGAGGACAAACTCTACCATATTGTGATCGCTATTGCTCAACGGTTCTATTACTTGAAGATCAGTAATTAGCCTATCATCCGTAGTTATTACTAAATCTAAAATACTGTCCAACCTCGTAGGTTTCCCCAACCTTTTGAATAAGAAAGCTATCCTCGAGAAAATTAACTAAACGATTACCTTCCGCGTCTCCCTGCATTGTATCGTAATTCACGTTGGCGCAATTAAAGTCACCCATAACTAAAGCCTGCTCACTACCGATTATTCTCTTTAGTTCACGATATAACGCTTCGTCCGTAGCAGCTGTTTGATTTGGGGGCCTATATATAACCGCAACAAGAAGTTTGAAATCGTTGAATTTAAGTTCTGCTATAGTCGAATCTATCGGTTCTGGAATTGAGTGCTTTACTTCTATAACGTTCGCAATATTATCTTTGATATACAACATAACACCGCCTCCTCGCCTACCTATTCTGTTTTTAACAAAAAGTCTATAACCTTTAATTTGATACTCCCCTACAAAGTCACGTGTTTCAGTGCTAAGCCACGATTCATTTATCGCAATTAAATCATAGTCTTTACAAGCAATTAAAGAAAAAAATTCGTTTATTTTATTTCGTAGGCTACGAGCATTTAAGGATAGAACCTTCAAATTGTTTGTAATTGCGACACCTTCGCGAGCGCGGGGGAAATTTGTGGAATTTACGCTGGGACCGTTCGGCTTACGGCAGCCTGAAAAGAAGAGACAGTATTATGAAATAGTCTTCCTAAACGCGCAGCTCCAACTTCATTAAGATGAAGTCCATCTTCGAGGAACAAGTCCCTCCTGCCGTAGAAACTGTTCCAAAAATTAGCAAAATGCACTCCTTCCTGTTGGCAAAGAGACTTTAGGTTATTGTTAATATAGGTCGCCTTGCTGTAGAAATCGCTTCGTTGGATAATTCGAGGAAGTATACCTGTTAAAAAATCTTATTAGTTTCTCCCTTAATCGCTCTAATAAGTCCCTGTACCTAGCCAGCAGTTCTTCCGATCTAGAATTTAAAACGTTATTAGTACCGACATGAATAACATACGTTGTGTCCTCGGCGGTACTGTCTGTAAAATGGTCAACATTATTAGTTATATCCTCCACCCTTGCACCAGGGTAGCAGTAACGGCGCCTACGACGAGGGTTTC
>JAJOZX010004006.1:0-438083 GCA_023014485.1 Bathynomus jamesi | reverse complement strand
CGCATCATTTATAACATCCGCACCGCACTTCGACTGCGGATGTTACGGATATTACTCTAATAAATTATGCAATTTACAATTAAATTAGCTATAAAGTAGCTTATAATGCCCATTCATGCACCAGTTCATGTAAAGTATTAATTATTAATGAAGAAACAAAATATAAACCTGAAAATATAAATACCTGTAACACAGAAAATTGAATGAACTTGTTCATTGAATTTTCTGTTGCTGAAACTCTTGAGAAGTTATATTTTTACATAATGAAATATTAATATTAATTGAATTCTTATGCATTGCCTGCCATAAGAGTAATATCACGATGTTTGAAAAATTATGTCATACATTCATAATTCTATATTATATTGATAGATTAACTAAATATCCGCATCCGCGGATATCGAAATTAAAGATCCGCATCCGCATCCGCAGATGTTGAAAAATTGACATCCGGTCCACCACTAAATGAGGTACAAAAGTCGATAGTTGAACTGAAACACCAACACGTGGTGTCAAATCAGAAAAACGCGATTTCGCTAGAACAATTCCGGTCAGAGTTAGATGCGTTGAAAGAGACGCTCCTCCCAAAGCCCAGTTACTCGGAAGTAGTTCAGCAAGCCAGATCTCCAAGAAGCGCGTCGGGCATCGCGGGAAACGAAATCCCCGCCTCCAACTCCCCCCCCTGAAGGTGGGGTGGAAGCGCAGCATGCAGGGGTAGAAGTCAACCCACCTCCCGTTCAGGAGAGGATCCCTGCTCCCGATTTCACAATGAGGAACAGGGACGGTCCAATGCCGAGAGACGAGGCATCATTGCCCTCTTCCCTGCCTCCCACTGCAGAGGAGAGGTGTTCGATTACGCCTCGCTCGGTGCGCAGTTCCTCCCATCCCACCGAAGAAGGAGGGGCACGCGCGGCCGTCAGGTTATAAACACCGCTAACATACCCTCACCAAGCCACAGAGTAAGGGAGGGGCCTCCTATCCCCCAAAGGTTGTGCCACCTATCCCCCAGGGATGGGTGGCATCTCCCCTCAGGGAGATCGAGGGAGGAGGACGACAGGTGGGTAACTGTTAACAGGCGCCCTTCCCGGAGGTTTCCTCAACCCGTCTCCGCGGCAAGGCCACCGATGGGGAATCTCACCCTCTTTGTGTCGCGAATTCAGCTCTCGAACGAGGCAAGCGATATTCGACACATGATGGAAGAAGTCATTGGTGAACACAGTATATTGATAGTTAATACACTAAACACGAAATTTCCGTATTATAACTCATTGAAAGTAATAATTAAGGGTGTAAATGAGCATTTCAACCCGGATAATATGAGTCAATGGTCAGACGGTATTATTGTTAAGGAGTTTATTCACTTTTCCAGGAGATTTGATAACAGGCAAAATAATAATAATAATAATAATAATAGGCGCCCTAACGGTAATGCCTGAAAGTTGTATTGTGTAAAATAATAATAATCTTACTAATAATAAATTCTCTATCAGTTATGACGGATAACTTGTTGAAAATAGTCTCATATAATGTAAGGTCAGTGAGGAATTCAACTGTAGATGTTCATAAAATCTGCGACAGTGCAGATTTGATACTCCTGCAGGAGCACTGGCTACCTAAGCAAGAGCTAAAATTCCTCTCTACCATCCATGACGACTTTATGTACGCTGCGTCATCAGCAGTAGACTTGTCAGATGAATTAATATACTGTAGGCCTTTTGGTGGTGTTGCTTTCTTAATAAGGAAAAATTTGTCAAAACATAAAATTTTAACAAGCGATAATGTAAGGTTGTTAGGCATTGAATTACAAGTGAACAATGATTGCATATTAATTGTAAACTGCTATTTACCATATAACAACGGCAGTAATCTAGATGAATACATTGATTTGCTGTACAAAATTAAGTCATTATCAGATAACCCCAAATATTCTGACTGTACTGATAATAATGGGGGACTTTAACGCACATGTGAACTCGGAATTCTTTGGAGAATTGGGTAACATGTGCGAGTCGGCCAATTTAAGTATAAGTGATGTAGATGTATTAGGGCTAACCAGTGGTAATTTTACATACGTTAGTGATATGAGTGGTACCAGTAGGTGGATTGATCATTGTCTCACAAGTAATAATCTAAAGGATCGAATTGTTACAGTTCATATTCTGCATGATTTCCTTCTTTCTGATCATAGACCATTATAAATATTAATTAACGTTACCAATTTATGCGCAACACGACTTAACAAGAACTCAATAGGTAAGAATAATCGCGTCGATTGGTCCAATGTTACGATGCAGCAGAGAATAGAATACAAAGACAGAACAAGTCACCTCTTTAATAATTTAGAAATTTTGCACCTTGCCTGTAATAATCCTTGCTCAAATGATTCTCACTGTAAACTCATAGATAGGTATTATAGTAAGATAATATCCCTGTTAAGAGAAGCAGGAAGCCCCCTGATTAAATCTTACAACTATCATACTAAGATTATTCCTCGATGGAATGATTTTATTGCGCCCCTGAAGAGGGAATCGAAAGACGCCGATGATTTGTGGTGCTTTCATGGTAGACCCAGATTAGGACCAGTATACTTGAATATGTGTAGAAGTCGGGGTCAGTATAAGGCGGCCATAAGGCGATGTAAACAGGAAGAAGAGTCTATTCGAGCATCAAAAGCCTGTGAAGCTCCGACAATCGATGGGGTGTCGGGGGAGGATGAAATTGCAAAGCTGTGGAAAAACCACTATTCTAACATTATTAACAGTGTGAGCAGGGCTAAATCTTAAGATAGATTGCAACGAAACGATTGTGGGAGGGACAAGGGAAAATACGTTGATATCATTTTCTGAAGTAAAGAGGTTAATTAAAGAGTTAAAGACTGGTTCTGCGTCAGGGGTAGATGGCTTATCGAATGAGCACTTAAAATATGCAAATGACGTAGTATGTCTGCATATATCATTGCTCCTATCAGCCATGCTTGCTCATAGCTATATCCCTGCAGAGTTCATGAGGGTATATATCTTGCCCCTGGTCAAAAATAAGTACGGAGACATTCTGTCCAGCAATAATTACAGGCCTATTGCTGTCGCTTCCTGCTTCTCGAAACTACTAGAAAAACTCTTGTTACGCCGATTAAATGATTTCCTATGGAGATCTAATCAGTTTGGCCTTAAAAGGTCCCACTCAACTGACCTGTGTATCTATGTACTTAAAGAAACAATATCTAAATGCATTGACAGTAATTCAACCATTTATAGCTGTTTGGTATTCCCACCAATCTTTCACTGTTAGGTGGGGCAATATACTATCCGAGTGTTTTGGCTCCTTTTGCAGAGTGAGGCAAGGCTCCTTGCTCTCCCCTATGTTGTTTAATGTGTATATCGACGGATTAATTGCCTCACTCAATGAGGTAACAGTGGGATGTTGTATAGATAATACAAGGATAAATAACTTAGTTCATGCCGATGATATGGTGTTAATAAGTCCCTCTGTTAAAGGTCTGGATCGGCTACTAAAAGTCTGCGAAGTGTATTCGCAGAAACATGATATTCTTTTTAATGTTACAAAAACTAAGGTTATGTAATGTCATCCTAAAAGCTGTAATCAGGCAGCTGATATAAGGTTTAAAATGAATGGTGAAGTAATTGAGGAAGTACAACAGTTTAAGTATTTGGGTCAAACTATTACCAGCTCCTTGAGTGATGATTCGGATATAAGAAAACAATCTCGAAGCCTGTGTGCTAAAGCGAATATGACCATAACTTTCAATTCTGTACAAGTGAAGCTAAAGACACTCTCTTTCGTACTTTCTGCAGTAATATATACGGACAGCAACTGTGGGTGAATTATAAAAAAGGTTCTGGCAAAACTCTAAATTTGCTGTACAACAGGTCTTTTAGACTCTTTCATAAATTACCCCCGAGATGCTCAGCTTCGCAAATGTTTGCTACCCGCAATGTCCCGAGCTTCCCGGATGTAACAAGACGTGCTGAACACAGTCTAATGCAAAGAATTAAAAAATCAACCAACCCGATCATCCAAGCTATCCATGAGTCCTGCCATTTATCCTCTAAGCTATGGACTTCTTGGTACGGAAACGTTTGTCTGTAGCTCCACTTAACTTCGACAGCGCAGTATTATTTTTAATCAATTGTATATATTTCTATCCTTAGTATATGAAGTCATTGTAATAATAATATTTGTCATATGGACTATAGTCTGCCAATGAACCTTTTCACTTTCATTTCATTTTCATTTTCATTTTCATATATATATATATATATATCTAATATATATTATATATATATATACAGTATTATTTAAAAAAATATTCAAAGTAAAGTTATCAAACAAAATTTGAATCCGAAAGACGTTTACGTTTCACATAATGAGACCCTTTTCAGTTCACGTAAAACTTTATGGCACAACATAAAATGTTGAAGGATGTGATAACTTTTTCTCAAAATCTAAAAGGTCACAAACGGGCCCAAAACCGTTCTTCATTTTTTTCTTCAGAGTTTTTCTTTTAATTATTGGCAATTTTTTTTAAATATTTCATCTCTCTCTTTCTCTCTTCATATATATATATATATATATATATATATATATATATGGGAATGAACTCAGAACGGTCCCCTAAGTTTTTTATGATACACACAGACAGTGCATGGAACAAGGAACTCTTCTGGGATAATTAAATCCACTGTAGTCGAATAAGTAATGGTAAATGACAAATACCATAGTTTTTCTTTTTCATGATTTACCATTACTTATTCGGACTACAGTGGATTTAATTATCCCAGAAGAGTTCCTTGTTCCATGCACTGTCTGTGTGTATCATAAAAACTTAGGGGACCATTCTGAGTTCATTCCCATCTTGAAACGGACATGTTATGTGCCTTGAAAAGTGGACGCTCAATTCTGCCAGTTGAGGTTTAAGTTTTGGTTTTCGGCTAAAAATATAATAGTTACCCCTTTTTCTTTGATGTATTCAATCTGATGTGAAGGCAGCGAGGCTTTTGCTTATATTGAGGTTCTAAATGTAGCAGGGCTAGGCTGCTTTAAACCCTAGATCCATGTCCCAGAGCTGGATCCTCTCTGCTTTGCAGATAGCTGGTGAGGGAAGCTATATTTATGGGACCTCTTTGCGAGTGACCCGTTGCCCACGTCGGGCTAGCATCATGAAAAAGAAAAACTATGGTATTTGTCATTTACCATTACTTATTCGGACTACAGTGGATTTAATTATCCCAGAAGAGTTCCTTGTTCCATGCACTGTCTGTGTGTATCATATATATATATATATATATATATATATATATATATATATATATATATATATATATATATATAGCTAGGTTGATAGATATATAGCAGCTTTTGTAATAGAAACTGTTATTCCTACCTCCGCTTAACCCTTGCCGATTTTTTAAAGTTCTCCTGAAGACACAAGGTTGTTTGGTGCGTCATGTCGCCGTGAAGGAAAGTAATTAATTCTGTAGCTGCACCAACTTTGGAACCACAAACGTAGGATAAAGATTTTTAAATCGGAATTAAAAACTTTGCAATGAAAAGTTTAAATACATCGTAAATTAAACACCCAAAAATTGGATAAAAAAGAACCCGAAATAGGCACTCTTGAAGAAATTAAAAAAGGGTACTCAAGTATTTATGTTAAAGTTTTGTACTTCTACGCATTTCATCGATTTTAAGAATATTATGACGCTACATTAGTTCCTAAATTCACAAAATCTGGACGACGCTTATTTTTCAGATGGCTATCCTAATACCCATTAAAAAAAATGGTGGGGATGGGGGGAAATTAGTAGACAGTTTTTCTGTTGGGAATAGTATTATAATGCTTCATTTGTTCGAAAATCAGAAAATCTGGACGATACTTGTTTTTCAGTTGAATTGGCTCATGTCGTAACCCCTAAAAAAATACAACAAAACAAAAGAATAGTAGATAAACGGGATCACCTGAAGATCAGGGCCCCCAGGCTTCGTTTGTTAGCCTTATAAGGCTAACTAACGGAAATATCAAGACTTAACCTAACCAATCGTCAAAAGCGTACAGTTGACCTAACGATTGGTTAGGTTAACCCTTTGAGTACTGACGGTACAAATTGCTAACGTTTCAAATACACGCATTCATAACTTAACCCTACAAAAGATTCAGTCCTTAAAGGGTTAAGTGGTGATATTTTCGTTAGTTAACCTTATAAGGTTAACTAAAGAAGGCTCGGGGCCTGATCTTCAGGTGATCCGATAAACGTCCCGTTCCTGATGTGCAAAATTAAAATGATCACAATTCACTAACTGCAAAATAAAACTTTTAACTGTAAAAATATGTATTACTGCAGCATCGTACGAAAAAAATCGGAGGATATATGTTTCAGCTGACACGTTCGTGTATTGGAAAAAAGTGGAGGAACATGTTTCATTGTGCGTGTTGTTAGTATATTGGAAGATTAAATACGTACACGGAGAAGCAACGTTCACTCGCTGTATTTATATTTTGGACGCAATATGAAGTCGAAGAAATGCCACTTGTGTGTATAGTGAGTGTTCCTTTCAGATAAAAATTTCATAAAATTAAAATTTTATATTCAATATTTTCATATACGTTATGAAACACACACGCACGCACACGCACACACACACACACACACATATATATATATATATATATATGTGTGTATGTGTGTGTGTGGGTGTGTGTGTGTGTGTGTGTGTGCAAACAATTCACAAAATAGCACGTGATCTTTTTAATAAGAAGGAACCACAGGGAAATGGAAAATAAAACACGAAGTTTTATTTTCTGTTTCCCTGTGGTTCCTTGCTTATAAGATAAACAAAGGTATATAAACTTGGAATGGCTGAGCGTTCTTCAAATAAAATTTTCCCTCCTATCTCTCTATCTCTCTCTCTCTCTCTCTCTCTCTCTCTCTCTCTCTCTCTCTCCCTCCGAACAGAGTACAATTAATGCATGACAGTTATTAAACTTTGGAAGAAATCTGCGTCAGAAACGATACAAAGTTCAATACTTTAAAAATATTTCTTCAACCATTTAGAAATAAGAATTTTTCCAAATGATTATTTCCGAATGGAAAAAACAAAACAAAATAAACTACTGTATTGTAGGTATAAATATTTTAGTTTATTTTAATAGAAAAGCATTGGGTTAAGAGAAAATTAAGCCTATTACCTTTTGAAGAAAGAAAGTTCAATAAAAATTAAAATGTCACAACGACCATCATTGGTCTAATTTTTTTTGTTTTTTTCGCATGAACACCCTTCATCGGCCATAACACGTGACATTAAAATTATCCATTTTTTTTACATCACGTTCATTCTTAGATCGCGTTCAGCTTTATTCTTTAAAACGCAACTTCTCGTGCGAAGATAATGTTCCAGTGGTGGATTATAACGACAGTAATTTTACAGTTTAGAATGTAATTCTGATTTATTTTATAGATCGTTTTTTACGCTCTCTTTTGCTTAATACAAATCCTTGCCATTAAGCGTATGGGCACTAGTTCATTTTACGAGTGCCACACCATGTCCGATACCGAAAGTTAAGTAGGAGAAAATAATTAGTTTTTAATAACAATATTTTAAGTGTTATTATGAATCAAGAGATAAATAATACATTACAGAAAAAAATGAAATTCTTATATTTATATACAGATTAAAGAAAATAAAAGGTCTGTAGGTATGAAAGAACAATAACAAAAATGAAAATAGTAATACACACTAGTGCCAAGTGCCAATTAAAATTTGAAAGACCTACAGAAAATGCAGACTATATATATATATATATATATATATATATATATATATATATATATATATATATATATATATATATATATATATATGCTTTTACAAACAACTAGCATTACGTTGATCATTGCAATCAGATAACGACGTGTACAGTTTGAAAAAATTCTCCTGTAAACAATATGTCTGTAAAGCATAAAAAGTTACTAATTAGTAATATTTTATTTGTTTTTCGATGTTTTATTCTTTTTTGTTTACAGTAATAAAATAAAAAACCAGCCATTACTAACAGTAATTTTTTTTTTTTTTTCAAAATTTTACGTTTTCAGGGGAACCTTTTTCTGCAGAAAATTATGAAAAATGAAAAACATCAGCTTTTTTCGGAGATTTATTTTACACTATAAAATAAATTGTTATATTTACAATAACTTATTACATAACAATGAAAATAAAGGATTAAAAAAACTAAAATAATTCTGGCTCAACATTCATTAATATTAAATTATGATGTTATCAAATAACTTCTAACACACAATGAAGACAGATGTAGCTATTTCTACGTGTATATATATATATATATATATATATATATATATATATATATATATATATATATATATATATATATATATAAATTATGTACAGATTTGGTGTATGAAAAAATCTAATCCCTCTAGACTTGATATAATGAGAGTTTGTTTTTTATACAAGGCTGATGATACTTTTCAGTTATATCGTCATTAATAACAAGTATTATTTAGTAATATCGTGTCGAGGACATGTTTAATATCGAATTAGTAACATCTCTATTTTGTGGGGGAAAAACCGTCAATGAAATTATGAAAGAAAATATAATGTAATAATTAAAGACCGGAAGTTCAGGCACTAAAAAACAGTGAAATAGGCAGGCAAAAAGGCACAATAAAACATGGAAATAGGCAAAAAAAAGGCATTTATTTTTAAATCGAAATTCATTAAATAACATGAGCTAAAACTATAGGTAAGACATCTCCATACATTAATAAAATAATGCTAAATATATCTATGAAGTATAGCTTTATTCATTTGATTGGTTACACATTACAACAAGCATTTTTTCCAAATTTTCAAACGTTAGATTATGTCTACGATCAGTTAGCAAGTGTTTAAGAAGGGAAAATGATCTTTCAACAACAACTGATGTGATTGGTGCATACTTAAAACATGCTATAATTTCTGAGTTTAGATTTGAAACGTCTACATCACCATCTCCTTCAAGGACTTTTGCAATGTTCTTGATTTGAGCTAGGTCAGCATTACCTGAAATTACTTTTTCACACTTCTGCTGGACAATTTTACCTGTGGCACCGAAACTTGATTAATTTCCTCAACTACGTTTATAAAAATGCCCAATGCATTTACCAAGGTTTGGTTTCTTTCTTCCAGTGAAGTTATTGCAAGTGGTAAATTTGAAAAGTTGGCATTAATGAATGCAAGATCATTTTGCAATGACTTCTGCATGAGAGATTTCATAATCTTGATAGAAGATGCATCCTCTTCATCAAAACTTTCTACAATGCTCTGTACTGTGTTGTAATTTTTACAATAGTAAAGTGCGGCATTTATCCAAGTTCCCCATCTTGTCAGTACTGGCTGAGGTGGCAGTGCTAATCCCGGTGCCTTTTCCTTGAAAACCTGGACTCGTGAAGGAGCTTTGAGAAATACCTTCTTTCCATTTGAAATCATCTTTTCAACATCAGAGAATAATCTTCGTACCTTTTCAGAAACTCGGTGGAGTGCATGAGCTAAGCACGTGAGATGTAGCATTCTGGGGAAAAGAATTTTTAAAGCCCCAGCTGCTTTTTTCATGTATGGAGCTGCATCAGTTATGAAGAGAACATTATTGTGCTTTATTCCTTCAGGCCATAGTAATGCAAGTGATTTGGTAAAAGTCTGAGCAATAGTTGAGCTGTTTGTTTTATCAAGTAGCTCTGATGCTAACAAATAGATTTTTGAGGGTTGGTCACTCTTCATAGTTCCAACTATTACATTGGCAACAAACCTTCCAACAGAATCGGTTGTCTCCTCTATTGATACTCAAATGTATTTGTTCTTAACTCCATCTCTAATATTTTGAATAACAATCCGATAGATGTCTTCTACATAGGTCTTTCTTAATGACGACTCGCTAGGAATGCGTTCATTTGTGTACTTCTCCAAGAATTTTCTCAGAGACGGATTTTCTAGTTTCCACAAGGGACTGCCAGCATCAACAAATGCTTTGCACAAGTCCATTGAAAATTGTGACTTACGGCTGGAGCCAGCAACGTAGTTAGTAAGTAGGCATGACTGCTCTCCTCCAAGCTTCCGTTAGTCAGCGGCACTTTTGTGTTTAGTGTCTCTATATGTTGGATCACGAAGTATTTCTTCTCTGAATTTACTGCCTTTTCACAAGCTTTACAGAATAATATAGAGCCGTCAGTGGAGAACACACTGCTCCCAAATTGCTGAACATAATCATTTAGTTTCTTAGAAGAAGATGCTTTAACTTTAGACATTATCACACGTGCTCACTCATGCAAACAAACAGTGACTGAAAACAAATATGCAGTGCTGCCATATGTACGACATCTGGAGAAGTGGAGTTGCCAATTAATCAATAGAAGTTGCTAAATGTGATAATTTGGTAAAAAAAAAACGAAACTCTTCATTCAAAACAGGTGGAATAGGCAAATTAGGCTCTTCATATCGAAAAAAAGCATTTTCACCCAAAAATGAGTAAAATAGGCAAAAAAGGCATTTATGGCATTTTGCCTGAACTTCCGGTCTCTAGTAATAATGTACAATGCATTCAAAAAGTCCTGCTGGGAAATTTCATATTCGTAACCCATATTTGTGAATTATATGAGGCCTAACTAAGAAAAAAGTGACTAAACGACAAAAGTAAAAAAACGCCATAACTTTTAAGATTTTTGTTTAACTGCGTTTTCTGGCGTTTTTTACTTTTGTCGCTTAGCCACTTCTTCCTTGTTCCTAGGAGGGCTTCATGTAAATAATGAATGAATCATTTTTTTTTTATAAAATGAATACAATTTTACAAATTTAACTTTTTGTTATTACAATAATTTTAACATAAAATAAATAATTGTGAAATTGAACTATTTACTTTATTTAATTTGACCCTTAAGCTTTAGGATTTACTGGGCTCTCGTAAGTTTTATTAGTATCAAAGGGGGAGTTTCATCACAGGACTTTCTCAACTCGATTGTACTTATAAGTAACGTATATAATTTATAAAATTCTGTACGTTATTATTAAAATTTTAACGGCAACACGACAGCAGTATAACAACACAAACACGTCAATGTGACCACAATATGACTGGTATATTTTGTATATTTTAGACGTCACGCTCCCGTCACTTGGTTTAGAATTTATATATATATCTGTGTGTGTGTGTGTGTGTGTGTGTGTGTGCGTGCATGTGATCTGTTATTTCATACTTTTGTACGTAATGTGAATAAAGAAAGTATCTTATTTACAGCTCGTATTTACATTTCCTTTTTGTTTTTAGATAAAATCTTCAATTTATTGAACATCAAATGTTACTCGTGTTTTAGTGACGCCAATTTATAATTAGTTGATTTCACCTCAACCGATTTAATACTTGTGTGGGCATAAGTTTCAATTGTAAATGAAAATTAGTGGATGGTATTCAGATGCATTTTTAAAATGGCTACTAACAACGAAATATATATATATATAGTTTTTATACTTTTGATGGCTTCGAACAACTGTTCACGGTCGACCTGTGTTCCACTCTATATATATATATATATATATATATATATATATATATATAAGCCCGAAATTCAAAAGAAACGGTGTCACAGCACTCAAAGAGGGTTTGTAAAGCATCGAGATTAATGAAGTGTTATTGGTCGCTTCTTGCGTTCCTTTCAAATTCATATTAAATTGATATTGGAAACACAAGGAAAGAATATTAGTATTTAGTGAGGTTTGTCCTTTTTTATATTTACTTTATATGTATATATATATATATATATATATATATATATACAGGGTGGGCGGAAAGTAGCTCCCTATTTTGGATTGGTAAAAAAATACATATATTATCCATTTATTTCAGAAGAAATAATATGAAAAGGTAGGCATACATGGTAGGTTTTCTATAAAATTCAATGTGGGCTCCAACTCTTTCCACCAGCTTCTGGAGCCGCCCAGGAATGGCGTCCACTGACTTTAGCAGGAACTCCGGCGGGATGGAGGACATGACTTCCCGAATTCGGTCCTCCAGTTCTTCCAATGTCCTCGGTTTGGTGCGGTAGACTTCTTCCTTTACCCACCCCCAAAGAAAGAAGTCGCACGGTGTCAAGTCGGGGCTCCTGGCTGGCCATTGATGTGGACCACGATGACCCATCCAACGCCCAGGGAAGTGGGCATCCAGCCACTCACGGACAACAAGAGCGAAGTGTCAACCGCCACAATTGCCACTACTGGGCAGGAGAGGATCCCATGGTTACCGCTGAAAAACGGCAGAATCGGTTCAGTGTAACGGTGTGGTGTGGTATGACCTCAGATCAGGTTGTGGGCCTGTTCCTTCTGCGCAACACCATGAATGCTGAGCGGTACCTTGCTATGTTGCGAAACTAGGTCTGGCCGGTTGTCAGCACATGGAGAACATTCGACGATCTGATATTTATGCAAGATGGCGCCCCTCCGCACTTCGCTCTTGTTGTCCGTGAGTGGCTGGATGCCCACTTCCCTGGGCATTGGATGGGTCGTCGTGGTCCACATCAATGGCCAGCCAGGAGCCCCGACTTGACACTGTGCGACTTCTTTCTTTGGGGGTGGGTAAAGGAAGAAGTCTACCGCACCAAACCGAGGACATTGGAAGAACTGGAGGACCGAATTCGGGAAGGCATGTCCTCCATCCCGCCGGAGTTCCTGCTAAAGTCAGTGGACGCCATTCCTGGGCGGCTCCAGAAGCTGGTGGAAAGAGTTGGAGCCCACATTGAATTTTATAGAAAACCTACCATGTATGCCTACCTTTTCATATTATTTCTTCTGAAATAAATGGATAATATACGTATTTTTTTACCAATCCAAAATAGGGAGCTACTTTCCGCCCACCCTGTATATGAAAAATTATTTCACGAAAGTAACACGTAAAAAATATTTATGATGAATAAAACCACGAAGGAAAGGAAACACAGAATGGTGTCCAAGCGCTTTCGTCTAATGACATCCTCAGGAACACTGGTTTTATTCATCATACATATATATAATATATATATATATATATATATATATATATATATATTAGTGCTTACCAACTGACTAGGGCTCGCGAGGAGCCGAAACTGTATTGGTGTTAAGAAATAAAAATTTACGTCTCCTGAAAAGTGGTTTCCGTCTTCATATATATATATATATATTATATATATAATTAGGGTGTGCCAATTACATAGAAGTGAATTTTAATTTTATTTTTTTTAAACGACCAGGATATTATTGTTCAATTTAATGTAGAAATGCAACACAAAAAAATTGAAGGAGCTGCATCAATATTTAGGACTTGCTCAACAGCATTTAATGTTACAGTATTTAGCTATGTTTTTAGTAATTTGTCAAGTTCTGCACATTATGTTTCTTGGTAAAGCATTCTTTCTTATATAAGTATTTCACATAAGTGGAGTTATAGAGCTACTGAACAAGTATTAGTCACACATTCTCTACACGTCTGTACAGGTTTAAACGTAAACAAACAAGGAAAGCAGCTATGCACCAGTTGGCACACATGACACGTCAGTCGTTGTTCTCAAGCACTGCTGGTGGGTTGTGTTAAACTGTGTTTTTCTGCTCAGCCACATACAGTAATTGTTCAGTTTTTTTGCTTTTAGTGTCTACCAAGAATGGCAATGAAAACAAGACGCTACAGTGATATTTGGTTAGTTGGTAAATGTGAAGAAAAATTTAGTGCTGCAAAGTTACCATCAAGGCGTGATGTACTAAAAGTGTTATTTAATTTTCATACTGATAAACAAATGAGTCTGAAGGAAAGTGTTAAGAAAACTGTTCGTTTAATTTTGCCGATTTGGGAAAGAGCACGTATACCTACAACAACTGAATTACATGTGCGTGAGAGAGTTGTACGTCTTCATAAAGAATGGCAGTCACTCAAAAAAAACATAAATAGATCAACATCTACTGAAAGCAAGAAACGTGATATTTTTGGCGAGTCACTGGATGATTTATTTGATATTGCACACCAGGATGCCATGAGTTTGATTAAGATTGAGGAAGATCGCTTATTCTTACAAGGTCAAAGAGAAAAAGGCCGTCGTGGATCAATGATAGGAGTAGATATGAAACTTTCAAAGAAAGAAGCTAGCAGAATTGAGCGATCACTAGCATATGAAAGGCAAAAAGAGAAACAGAAATATTTGCAGGAAGCATATACATCATCAGCAGCAACAATTAATGAATCGATAGAATTAGAATCATCAGGAGAATCATCTGATAAAAGTGATCATGCTGATTTTGATCAAGAGATTGCTCATAAGGCTGTTTTGTCTAGGTGTTCTAACAGAGGTCGTGTTCAAGTTGTTACGCAAGAAGTTGCTGCAGCACTAGATCGAACAAATAATTAGCAGAAATGCTGTTCACGTTTTCTCAGCAATGGCTTCATCTAATTTGCTCAGAGCTCCCAGAAGTGAGTTACAGATTAGCCACAGAACAATTCATCGAGCCAGAAACAAACATCGTGAATCTCTAGCAGCAGAAATTCGAGCATCTTTTGATCCAAAAGTACCCCTTACTCTCCACTGGGATGGAAAAATTATGGATGATTATACTGGAGCTGTTCAGAAGACTGTAGAGCGTTTACCAATTTTAGTGTCTGGTAAAGATATTACAAAATTACTTGCTGTTCCAAAGTTCAATACTGGGAATGATTCTGGTATTGCTGATGCTTGTCTGACAGAAATAAGAAAATGGGGACTAGAAAATAGAATAGTTGCATTGTGTTTTGACACTGCACCAACTAACTGGATTGAAAGGTGGGGTTTGCCTTAAAATTGAAACAGAATTAGAGAAAGATCTGCTGAGTCTTGCATGCCGCCATCACATATTTGAAATTATGTTAGAGAAAGTATTTTCTCTGCATGATGCTGGTAGGTCACCTAATATTGAAGTTTTTTCTCATTTCCGTGAATCTTGGCCTCATATTGATAAAACGCAGTATAAAACTCTACTTAATATAAATACTGGTAACATGGTAGAAGAAGAAAGGAGAAAAGGTCTAATTGCATTTGCTCTTCAGCAGTTGCAGTCAAAACGCTTCGGGGAGACTATCAAGAGCTCCTAGAACTCTCCATTATATTCCTTGGAGGTACTCCCTCCCAAGGCATCACTTTTCGTAAACCTGGAGCAGTACACCGAGCTCGATGGATGGCACGAGCAATTTATGCCATAAAAATGTGCCTTTTCCAAGAACAATATTCTGTTCAGCACCGTCAAACTGCAATTAGGGGATCCCGCCTCTCCTATGTCAGAATGTTAGCAGATCACTTGTTACGAGTGTCACTGTTCGTCACAACTGTGTACATTAAATATTGGTTTACATGTACGTCATCTTGTGATGCTCCAAGAAACGATCTCATGCTTCTAAAAACACTTGAAGACTACGCTGACAAAGAAGTTTCAACTGTTGCTTTGACTGCATTCTCATGACATTTGTGGTATTTATCTGAGATATCAGTAGGTCTAAGTTTTTTGACAATAAAGTATCCCATGAAGAGAAGAGAAACATGATTTATAACATGAGAGTAACAAGGTTCCGAAGAGCCTCCAAAGAGGATTCCCCCTATAAAAAAATTTTCTTCATGTTCATTGACTGACTTTGTGACAAAATCAACTAAAAACTTCTTTAGTATTTTGGGAATTGATGAAACCTTTCTCGGTAAAGACCCCGCAGACTGGTCCAGTGATGCAACCTACAATGAAGCTCAAGCAATTGTGTCATCTCTTAGAGTAACAAATGATTTGGCAGAACGAGGAGTTGCTCTCATGCAATCCTTCAATGAAAGCCTTACTCGTGACGAGGAACAGAAACAGTTGCTTCTTCAAGTGGTTGAGTATCATCGAAAGAAGTTTGATGAGGCTGTCAAAAATGTTGATTAAAGCTAAGTGTTAATGTTATTGAAAGTAAATGTTTGTTAATTAAAGTTAAATAAAATTAAAGGTAAATTTTTATGTAATTGAAAGTAAATGTTTATGTTAATTAAAGGTAAATTTTTATGTTAATTGAAAGTAAATGTTTATGTTAATTAAAGGTAAATTTTTATGTTAATTGAAAGTAAATGTTTATGTTAATTAAAGGTAAATAAAATTAAAGGTAAATTTTTATGTAATTGAAAGTAAATGTTTATGTTAATTAAAGGTAAATTTTTATGTAATTGGAAGTAAATGTTTATGTTAATTTAATTAAAGGTAAATATATTTAAAGTTCAACATCTTTGAGCAAGTCCTAAATACTGTTCAATTTTGATAAGATTTTGTACATTATGTTTTTGCACTGAATACAAAAAAATTACATCCTGGTCGTTACAAAATTTTGAAGTTGTAATTTTAGGCACACCCTAAATTAATATATATATATATATATATATATATTACACTTTAGTTTTTCTTGACTGTTTAAAACTGAATATTTAAGACTTGTTTATATACTGGTGAATTAAACTTTTTTAATTACAAATATTAATTATCCTAAAATTTTTGGATGTCTTTTCATCAAAATAGTAAATATTATTTTATCTTTGTGTGTATCTGTCCATTCTAGGATAATTTATTTCATCCATTCATGTAAATATATTCATGGTATGGAATGTCCATAAAATTCGGCACTATAGGCGAAATTTATTGACAATAATTAACTTTATTTCTACTCGTATGATGCTACACTTTATGGTCACCTTTTATATATATATATATATATATATATATATATATATATTATATATATATATATATATATATATATATATATATATTTATACAGTATATAGTGATTTCTTTAAAAAAAATTGATGAGCAGCTTTGGATAATAATAATAATAATAATATTAATAATAATAATAAATTAACATTTAATAACACAAAAACGGTAAAATCTGTAAAAGTTTTGATATAGAGAACTTTATAATTCCTTTTAAAATAAATAATCACTGTACAGTTTTCTTTTTAGTGTCACCCTGTTCCACATGTAATTGTAAGTGATTTGACTATTCCGCGGCTTATGTCAAACGACTTTATTCGATTGTAAAGACAATCCCTCCATGCAAGAATGAAATGGCTCATTCAGTACAGAATTTAAGAATCCTGTAGACTCGTAGAGCATACACTCGAGTGGAATATGCTTGTGGAGTCATTAACAGAATAATTTTGTTCACTCTGTGTATACGTTTATGTATGACGTTACCCTTGCATGTGAAGCTGCCTCGGAATGTGGACGTATCGCGTGATTACATGAAACAATACAGGATTACAAAATATTGTATAAACCTTATAAAAACATGAATAAGAATCATTCACGAATTTCTGGAGAGTCACTCCATGTATGTGGAATGTCTGACCCTCACACTCAAGGTCATCTCATATATGTAATTTAACAGTTCCACAAAGAATGACCTTCTTCAGAAGAGAGACGTTAAAATATAACGTCAGTGCCGCGTTAATAATTATAATAATAACACGTCACGGATGGCTGCGCACCATTTGAACATCGCTTGTAAACGTCTGTCACAACATGACGGATACAGAATCGTTATATATATATACAGTACGTATATGCGTGTGTGAAATAATGTCAACTGTTATTTGACGTCAAAAATCGTCGCACAGCAACACATAACCGGTACAAATTAACGTCACTTGATTACAGAATAACGGCTGATATGAGTAATAGAAATGAGAGTGTTGCCAATCCCTGACGAGGAGGTGCCGTAGCTCTTTGCACCGCCGCAGGAAGTTCTCCTGAAAAGAACATTAAACATATATATACTGTGTATGTATGTGTATATATATATATATATATATGTATATATATATATATATATGGATGAATTTCACAATTAAACACGTGAAATAAATTATATATATATATATATATATATATATATATATATATACAATTCTGCAATTACTCTGTATAAATTATCTAAAAAAAATTTAAAAGATTTTAATAAGTTAAGGGATAATTAAAAATAGCTGAAAACATAAATGGAAGCTAAAAAGGTCACTTTTACTGTTCAAAGAACTTTTCTCTCCAGTACTGTATTTGAATATAATTATATTATATAAATACGGTGACTCCCAAAGCAAACCAAATCGTACTGTATTCGTGATATTTTCAATTCTGAAGAATATTTAAGAGACAGTTGTTTATTTGATATTTAGAGACAACGTATGGACCAACATATTAATCAATTGGATTAATTATATTTATTGATTTATGCATATGTATACGGTACTTGTGAAACTAATTTTAAGTAAAAGGCCGATATTATTATTATTATTATTATTATTATTATTTTTGGTGGTGGTGGTGGTGGTGTTGTTAAACGAGAATTGGAAAGAACTGGGTGTATATGTATATATATATATATATACAGTATGTTACACACAGCCGTGCATGGAACAAGGAACTCTTCTGGGAAAATTAAAACGACTATAGTTCGAATAAGTAATGGTAAATGACGAAATACTATAGTTTTTCTTTTTCATGATGTTAGCCCGACGTGGGCTAACATGCACGGTCTGTGTGTAACATAAAAGATCTCAGGGGACCATTCTCAGTTCAATCCATATATATATATATATATATATATATATATATATATATATATATATAACTAGGACCAAAATTTTTGCATTACCGTAGAACTTTTTAAGTTTGTCTGATAAAGTCAAATGAAACCCGCGACTTTTGAGGAATAACATTCTGTTCACATATTGAATTCCATTCCAGTTTTTGAATATAAATATTTAAACACTTCCAAAAATTTTTAAAAAATATGTCGTGACGTTTCATATAACGAATATAATTTATTCATATATATATATATGAAAATTATTTCACGAAAGTAACACGTGAAAAATATTTATGATGAATAAAACCACGAAGGAAAGGAAACACAGAATGGTGCTCAAGCTCTTTCGTCTAATGACATCCGCATTGGACGAAAGCGCTTGAGCACCATTCTGTGTTTCCTTTCCTTCGTGGTTTTATTCATAAATATATATATATTATATATATATTATATATATATATATATATATATGTATATGCAGAAAACGTATCTACTGACTAGGTAAATGTATGACAAATATCTTCCTATATTTATAGCTGTTAATTTGGAATATGTTAATTGATAAAATTTTGAAACTAAATGACTTCACTGAGACGCTGAACAAATACAAGTCGTTTTCGTCCTCTTGACAAAATAGCCAATTTGTGTCTCTCCGCCCCGCGTTTAACGGCGCTACAACAACACCAACTGAAACAGGGCAAACATTAACAATAGCATTTTCAGCATCGTTACTGCTGAACAATTAGTCCAAAGCGGTGACAATTACTCGCCTGGTATGACGTGAAGAGTAATAGTGGCTGCCTTTGCATTGGCCGGAACGCATGTGTAGTTTCCCGAATCTTTCTTCTGCATATTGGCCAGACTCAGAACGCTCTCCCCTCCTTGGCTTATGACACTTATCTTTCAGAGAAGAAATAAATGATTATTTGTTAAATGAAATGCTCGAATTTTTATGAGTATATACTTACATATTCTCTCTCTCTCTCTCTCTCTCTCTCTCTCTCTCTCTCTCTCTCTCTCTCTCTCTCATAATTTTAATTTAGATATGCAGTTTTTTTAAACGGTTGTGTTTTCTTATCATTGGTATTGATCGGTAAACCCCATTTTTTGTTTCACTAATTTTGTAAAATTTTAATGTAGTTTATAATCGTATAATTTAAAATGCAACAATATAACTTTATAACTTTAAATATTTATGATCTTTCTTGTTTTTAATATTTCAAATATATTTTTAATTTTAGATTTTTCGTTTCTAACTGCAAATATTTCGTGTGCTCTGAAATTGCAGTAAAAAACACTAAAAGCTTTGATTATTAAATAGTTATCTGTCGACTAATTTGTTTATACAGGGTGGCCCATAAGCCCCAATTGGTTAAAATGAAAATCGATTACTGACGTAATCGATTATTAAGGAAAAAAATATTTGTCGATATTCTTATATTTTCCACTTTGAATAATCAATAAATATTTCTAAACTTATTTTAAGCGTTTTACTTTGTTTGATTTTTGGTATTTTCGCTTTAATTATAACGATTGTGACTTATAGGCCACCTTATATATATATATATATATATATATATATATATATATATTATATTATATATATATGTGTGTGTGTGTGTTTGTGTGTGTGTGTGTGTGTGTGTGTTGTGAACACTTCGACAAATTTACAAATTATTATCATTGAAGAGAAACGATGTTAATGAACCTTTTATCTCGTGTTAAGAGTATTCATTAATTCATTTATGGCGAAAAACACCCTTTTTATAATAATTAGTAGGCCTATATACTATTCATATAAAATTTATAAAGAGGATACCATTGACAAACAGAAAATGGAAAAAAATTACCGTTTTTACTTGCATTATTTAGGAATTTACTGCACATGCGCATTGTTGTGATAGACCTTTTTTTTTTGTAATGATGACTTTCATTTACGTTTTAAACGATCAACGATATAATTGTGGGATGTAAATATAAAAAAATTAAAATGAAAAGGTTTATTGGCAGACAATGGTCTATATGTAAATAAGTTTTAATGTTAATAAGCATCTCACACCATGCTCCACTGTTTAAAGACTACACTGGTATGCATATGAAAGTTTTTTGTCTGCTGTGAGGGTTTTTTCAACTCATATTATATAATTCGACCATGCTGAATTCGAAAATGACATTG
Organism: Bathynomus jamesi; assembly: GCA_023014485.1. Taxonomy (NCBI): domain Eukaryota; kingdom Metazoa; phylum Arthropoda; class Malacostraca; order Isopoda; family Cirolanidae; genus Bathynomus; species Bathynomus jamesi. The sequence continues at coordinate 417,255 of JAJOZX010004006.1, read as the reverse complement.
GTTTTCCTCAATCAGGTCAGGTTTTTTCTCTATTGGCCATTTATTATAAGTCCAATTTTATCCCCAAATTTATTGATTTTTTTAGCTTAAACACTGTAGATACGAGTAATATTATAAGAACACTCGTGAAAAATGAAAATTGTGTGAATAAATACTTTTATTCATACAATGAATATGGAAAAAAGTTTATTGAGGAAGGAATGAAGTTTTTTTGGCTTTCCGTCTGTGTTTTTCTTCGGGCACGTCTCGCTTCAAACACCAGCAATAGTCCGCCAGCATATTGATATCCCAGTTTCCCTGGTACCTCTCTTCCATTATTTTGATATCTTGGTGAAATCGTTCACCCTGTTCCTCACTATAATCCCCGCAATTTTCAGAAAAATAGTTCAAGTGGGACCACAAAAAGTGCATTTTTATGGACATGCGCGACCCATGAGCTTTGAAAGCTTCCATCAAGTTTTCGACAATGGATTCGTATTCTGGACTTCTACGCTTGCCAAGAAAATCAGTGGCAACTGATTTGAATGCCTGCCAGGCATTCTTCTCAGTTGGAGTCATTGCGTTTTCGAACTGAGTATCCTTGATCAAAGTTCGAATTTGAGGACCATCAAAAACCCCAGCATTTAGTTTAGCATCAGATATATGAGGAAATTTACTCTCGAGATATCGGAATGCTGAACCCTCCTTATTCATTAATTTGATGAAATTTTTCATCAAGCCCAGCTTAATATGAAGTGGTGGGAGCAAAATTTTTGTTGGTGGTACAAGGGGCACTGAAACGACATTACGCGACCCAGGTTCAAAATTCTCTCTGGATGCCCATTCACGCTGTGCATAGTGCTTCTAATCCACTCGGCTATCCCATCTGCAGAGGAAACATGGGTATTTCGTGTATCCCCCTTGCATTCCCAATACAAATGCCACAATCTGAAAAAAAATGAAAATATTTAAAGAATTTAGAGAATTTGTTCTATCAGATAAAAAAATCTATGCATTGGACTGTATCACTTCTGTGGGGAAGTTAAGTGTTCTTATACGCTCTCAAATAACCTTTGGAAAAACAACATAGTCAATAGCAATAGTTTACTTATGATATTAGTATTACCATCAAATCTCCACAGATCCTCCAGTTATGTTGGTCGTATACGAGAGCATCCAGTAAAATTTTCATGTTATCGTAGCTCTCAGTAAGTTGTACGGAATGTGCTACAGGGACTGATGCAACCCTATTCCCAATGTTGAGAAGTACTGCTTTCAAACTTCGTTTAGACGAGTCTATAAATAGCCTCCATTCTGATGCGTTATATGGCAGGCCCAAGGATTCGATTAGCCCCTCAACATTGCAGCAGTTCACTAAGGAAGAGGTATTTTCGTGCACTGCAAAAAACTTGCGGAATTCTTCCTCTCGCTTCCTATACCAGGAGAATGTTGTTCCCGGAGCCAGCAAGTTGTCCTCTCGAAGTCGTGAGCCCAAGATCTCGGCAGTTAATTTGGAAAGTCCTAAATCCCTGGTAAGATCATTAAGTTTGGCCTGGTTGAGAGGCCTCGGCTCATTTGAAGCGGTATTTTGAGGTATATACGACTGGGACTGGTCATTGGCATTGGTCATTGATTCATCATCAGAATCATCGAAGTCCAGGGTTTGAGGTGGGTCGGGTATTGGAATTCCAGGACCATGGGGTACAGGTCTCATAGCAGAAGGAATGTCAGGGTATACAACAATGTGTTTATTCTTCTTGTTAACTCCTGAAAATAGAAACACAGAAACATGGTTATAAAACTTGCATATGAAATAGAAGAAGCATTCAGACAGTGGCGGCTCGTGAGGGAAGGCTGCGGTCTGTAAGATATGAAATAGGTCGATGGAGTCTGTATATTTTCTTTCTTTTTCATTCATATTGTCCCTTCGGGGACAATATGAATGAAAAAGAAAGAAAATATACAATCATTGTAAATGTAAATGTAACTTGTATAACAATATGTATGTGTAAATGTATTTTCTATAACAATATGTATATGTAAATGTATGATTACCATTATGGTGAATATTACATTATGGTGAATATTATGTCAAGTTTCATACGAGGATTTCAAAATATTCAAGAAAAATAAATTTATAAGCCCACCTTGGAGGTTTGTCATGCAGAAATAGCAATCTGTCACGTGATCCTTTCCCTCTCTCCAAATCATGGGAATTCCAAAAGGCAAAGATTTCGCTTTGCCTTTGCTCCATCTTCTCAAATTTTCAATGCACGTCTTGCAGCACATATGAGGGGCGAAATTTTTGTCCTGGTCCCCTAGCTTAATTCCAAAGTATGCTCTATACATTGTCTTCACAAATTTAGTGATTTGGGACTGGTTATTTGGCATGGTAACCGTCCCACATATGTAGCAGAATCTATTGGGATCATTTTTACACGCTCTATTCATTATGAAATATTTTATCTATATGCCTGAAAAGTAAAAAAAGATATTATACAAGTGAAACAAGTGATGATAGATGTTACTGTTCCAATTCCGCTTTGACAAAATCACGAAAAATTCTATTTTACTTATGAGGCCATAGCCGGATAACCTGAGCTGATTGAGAAAAACGGATTGCAGATTCGAAATCAGCAGTAAAACCCTATAAGAATCACTTACAAAACCCTTGACAGCAAAATTGATGCATACCAGTGTTATATACAGTATGTATATATATATTCGTTAATGTTACTATAATAAATAACAAAATAATTTTTTTTTCACAAGTATTTTAACCGTTTCATTATACATTTACAGTTTCATACTAGTTTTATTATTCTTTATATTTAGCTCCTAATATAAGTATATGTCGTAGTCTGTAAATTCCCTTCAGTCTTTTAAGCAGGGTTTCGGAGCCGGAGTCGGAGCCGGAGTCGGTGGAGCCAGTGAATTTTGCTTACCTGGAGCCGGAGCCGGAGCCGGAGCCAGAAACCTTGAAAATACGGCTCCATGGTCTGGCTCCGGGCGATATATTGCTACCTAAATTGTTATTTGTTAAATATAGGTTTAGTTGCAAATTATAATTCTTGTAATATATTACGAAAAATGGTACCATAGGATTCTTGGATTTTATGGAGGTGTGGGAGGAAACAGATTTACAAGAAGAATATCTTGATTTTATGTTTAAAATTAGTTTGATTATACCTTAGCTAGAATAAAAAAAATTTTGCATTAGTTTTCATTTGTTAATCCAAGGAGTAGTATTGATTTTATAAGCGTTGGGTAAATGATTTTGTAAATTTTCTTTTATAATATGTATTAGTAGTTTGAACTTTTGACTTTTAGTTGAATTGCTTTGTTAATTAAATTACAAAACTTTTGACTAAAAGAAAATCTCTTTTAAGTAAATAATATAACCTATTAAAAATTTAAAAACTGAATTTTTTGAAATATTCAGCTCTTTTTCAAGCCAAGTTGGCTTTCATGAAGCTTTCAAGTTTCAACACTTAAAAAAAGATGCATATATTATCTCAGAAAGTTTGATTGTTACTATTTTCCATACGAGAATTCTTAAGTTTGAACTTTGAACTAATTAGGAGGCAAGTTTCTCTAATTTATATAAGCTACCATTGTTAATAAATATTTAATATCATTTAGTTTTCATCATTTTCCTTTAGTTATTTAAATAACTTCATTCTATCATTATATTTGCCTAATTTAAAATCATAAGAAATTTAAATTTTGAGTATTAAAGTGATTTAATAATAAAATATTTTTGTGCAATATTTTAAATTGGACAATTAGTTATATAAATCTAGATATTTATTTTATAATTAACAGAATTAACTATAAAAGAGCTGGAGCCAGAGCCGGAGCCAGAGCCGGAGCCAGACTGTAAAAAATTTCTGCTCCGGAGCCGGAGTTGGAGCCAGAAGTTTTTTTACCGGCTCCGAAACCCTGCTTTTAAATCTGTTATAAAAATCTATAGAACTCTTTTAATCATATCTATTATGTATACTTATAATTATATCTAATTAGTAGATTTCGGCCTTTAATGCCTCGTGCACGCTTGCTAAAGGCAGTTTACAACTGTATACAACATCTGTATTTAATAATAAAATTATGTATACTCATCTATGAAAACCGTATATATTTTAAATAAATAAATAAAATAAATAAATAAATAAAGTAAATAAATATACTGTATACAAATAGTCAAGTACTATTATTTACCAAACAAATTAAAAGCAATTGCAAATGTGTGTTTTTTATAATGAAAACCTAAAGAATTTAATATAATTCAATATAATTTAATATAAAATTTACAAAGTTAGACGAGTTTTTAATTTTCTTAAGATATTTTTTTTTTATCTTCAACATCGCGTTTTCTTTAAAATTAAATTAATAAAAAAGTATTCCTTCTACTTGCAGGAATTTATAATTCACTCATCCCTTAATTAGATTTCGTGCAAATTGCTTTGAATTTCCTTCGCCCCGAGAGGGATTTTTTTAGGGGGGGGGGGGTCTTTAATTCTGTATGGGAGAATATCCTACATGAAACATGTTAGAAATAAGCTGTATAAAATACTTCCTATCTATCTCTCTCTCTCTCCATATACATATATTGCGAATCATGCACCAGGAGTGATAATAACTGGAGGTGTCTGTAATACAAGCTAACGAAAATGTTGCTTTCAGTGGTAATGAATCACGTACGAAAGCCTTGTCAGTACTTTGACTCCCTATTTTCTTGGCAATGCTGCTGCGAGCTGCTCGTACCCTGAAATGGGCGTATGGACGGAATGATGTTCTATGTGAAGATTTGTTTAACTCTTCATACTTCCACTTAAACTATGAATGCATTGATGAATAACAACCTTTGGTAACCTTTGGTTTGCTTCCGCCCGAATTGTTCATTCTGACGAAGGTCAAGCTCTTCACTCCACCTTAGACCTACAGTTTAACGTGGAATCCAAACTACGTCCCATCAGCAGCCCAGCGTCTTAACCACTAGGCCACCCAGGGTATCCATTTATCTACCAACCACTTTCTTTATTGTGTGAAAGGATGAACTGCTAGGTTTTGCTGCGCGCCGGCTGCCGTCACCAGGTCTCGATCTGGGGCCGATGGATTCGTAGTCAGCGACGCTAACCACTACACCACCGAGGCGCATATACATATATATATTGCAGTATACAGTATATATGTATGTATATTGCTATGCTGTTTAATGTGTATATTGACGGATTAATTGCTTCACTTAATGAGGCAACAGTGGGATGTTGTATAGATAATACAAGGATAAATAACTTAGTTTATGCCGATGATATGGTGTTAATAAGTCCCTCTGTTAAAGGTCTGGATCGGCTACTAAAAGTCTGCGAAGTGTATTCGCAGAAACATGATATTCTTTTTAATGCTACAAAAACTAAGGTTATACAATTTCATCCTAAAAGCTGTAGTCAGCCAGCTGACATTAGGTTTAAAATGAAAGGTGAAGTAATTGAGGAAGTACAAGAGTTTAAGTGTTTGGGTCATGATGACTCAGATATAAGAAAACAATCTCGAAGCCTTTGTGCTAAAGCGACTATGACTATAAGGAACTTTCGGTTCTGTACAAGTGAACCTAAAGACACTCTCTTTCGTACTTTCTGCAGTAATATGCACGGGCAGCAACTCTGGGTGAATTATAAAAAAGGTTCTGGCAGAACTCTAAATTTGCTGTACAACAGGTCTTTTAGACTCTTACGTAAATTACCCCCGAGATGCTCAGCTTCACAAATGTTTGTTACCCGCAATGTCTCGATCTTCCCGGAGGTAAGACGTGCTCTATACAGTCTAATGCAAAGAATTAAAACTCAACCAACCCGATTATCCAAGCTATCTATGAGTCCTGCCGTTTATCCTCTAAGGCCTAAGCCATGGAATTCTTGGTACGAAAACGTGTCTGTAGCTCCACTTAACTACGACATTACTGTATTATTTCTAATGAACTCTATATATTTCTATCCTTAATATGTGAACTGTCATTGTATTAATAATATTTATCATATGGACTATAGTCTGCCAATAAACCTTTTTATTTTCATTCATTCGTTTTCATTTTCATTTTCATATATCAGATTTCAGTAGAAAATGACTAATCTAACATGAATTAAACTGACCTGCAAAAGGTCGAGCCTTTCAACTTTATGCATGTTTAAAATTTTTTGGTGTCGACTTTATGCAAGTTTACTTCATACAGTTTGACTTTCTTTCTCTACTCTTGGAATTTCACTAAATTCCTTTTAATTGACTAAATTTTTCTTTTTAAATGGGAGAGTGAAAACTGAGGAACATTCCAGTTTTTATACTTTGAGTGTTTTCGACAGAGAAAGGATTGCTTCTGTGTTTATTGTTTTAAAAGTTATTTGTATCTGTCCTGTTATTTTTTTGTCCTTCGGAGTTTTTTTTAGTATAGAGTTCCACTAATCTAGATCTGACTGTTATTTGTTTATTATTGCGCGTTTATCGTCTCTGAAATCAACTCTTTAATATCGTTTCCTTGTAAGTTTTATTAGAAGAAAGAGTCATCAATTTTGATTTTATTAGTTTTGAAAGACTGAAAACTTTTTTCGTCATTACGTATTAGATTTCAGATTTTTCTTCTAAGTAGTCAATTTGCGTGTAATCATTTTGATTGAGAGTAAAGTAAAAGATTTTCTTTAATCTTTGAAAGCGTACTCTTTGTATTTTAAGTTTATTCTTGGAAGATCCGGCTTGTCAAGAAGAGAGTACATATCTACTTTTGATCTACTTTACACCTACTGTCAATGTACTCTTGAATTAATCTATTTTTCATCACCGTACATTTACCCTTTATTTATTACCCGTTCTAAAATAGACGCAGTGGAGTTTATAGAGAGAACCTTTTTCAATGGAAGCTTTTTTACCATGGTCAAATCCAGGTCAATGTCTTCCAGTTTTTGTGATCAAGTTTCTGGCATTGATGTTTTTGCCTTTATATGGCTTCGCAACTAACTCTTTTTCTCTTGCGAAAGTGCCCATTTTTTCTCGAATTTATTTTTCTTTCCATTTACCTGTTTTACGGAATATATTTTTTCAATATTTCTTGTGTCTACTCTTCTAAGAAGAACAGTATCTCTACAGATACTGGTATTTGTGAACACTAGCTGCAAATATCTTTCTGCTTTCTTTTGTACCTTGAATTAACATAAATTTATTTGTACTCTATAAGAAACCAACACTTTTGCTCATTTCTGTCTTCCCTCTGTCTTTCTTTGTCTTGATTTTCCTTGACCTAATTTTTCCTCGTATATGGTACTTTGTAAATATAAAAATAAAATTCTCATCAAATTACTATATTGGAGTTGGTGAGTTTAAGATTTCACCAGGTTTTTAATTTTATTTATACTTTAAAAAAACTTCATTTGAAGTATTTTAATCTCTTTACGCAACTATTAATACTACATTCTTTTTTCGAAGTATTGTCGTCGTCAAAGGTTCTATTTAACTGATTTATTTAAAAGCATTTCTGGAATGTATTTTTCATATATGAATAATATATACCGCATTTCTTCTTTTCATATTCCTGTACTGTCAGTTCGCGAAATATTATAGTTGTCTATCGGGATTTCCTTTTCATCAATACGGTTATACGGTTTTGACAACTTACAGAATTTGACTTGGCAATCTTGGAGGCGTGTTTCCGTTTGGGAAGTGAAATCTGTTTTTGACTACTATATAGTTCCACACGGCTTATTTAGAGTGATTTGGTTTCAGACTTTGAATGTTTGCAAGTACCAGCTTTTGGTTCTCTTCTGTTCTCTCTCTCTCTCTCTCTCTCTCTCTCTCTCTCTGTATATATATATATATATATATATATATATATATATATATATATATACACACACAGTATATATATATATATATATATATATATATATATATACACACACACAGTATATATATATATATATAATATATATATATATATATACACACACACACAGTATATATATATATATATATATATATATATATAATAGGAATATGAAAACAAGAGATACGACTATCAACATTTATTGGCAAAACGTTTCGGTCCACTTAGGGGCCATCTTCAGTGACTAAATAGAAGCATCTAAAAACAATCATATAAATAAAGTAAATACAAATGTCATAAATATACTGTACAATAATAAAATCTAATACAATAATTATTAATTCTAATTCTAATTCTCTGCAATCCTTTTTTCGCCATAAAGATCACCTCCCCGTGCTTTTGAGATCCTTTGTTATTTATGTATTTACATGTGCGACCTGCCAAAGTCGTTATGTGGGGCAGACTGCCCTACAGTTAAACTTAGGATTTCGAAGCATTTTGGTTTTTCTTATCGAACTTCTCCCCCTCTTTCCACTCCTGAATCCTCTGCTATTCGGCATCATTCAGAGACCCATGACCACCCATGACCACCCGTGCCCCCAGGACTCCTTTGCGATTTTGTCGTCTGCTTCTAATTCGCTTGATCTAAAAATTTTAGAATCCCTTTTTATCAAGAAATTAAATTCAGAATTAAACGACAGCTTTTCCTCGAAAAAATTATATACTTCCTAACCAACCAAAACCTTTTTAACGCAACTAACGCACTAACTTAAGTTTTTTCTTCTTTCCTTTCTCTCCACTTGTCATTTGTAACTTTTACCATCCAGGTCAGTCCTTTTTTTAAATTTTTTAAATTTTAAATTTTTTTTAATTTTGAAATTTTGTTTTTTCTGTTTTATTTTTACTTTCTTTTATTTTGTCTCATAATCCAGATAGTTTTTTTTTAAAGTTTTTTTTTTAACTTTTTACTTATGGTATTAGAGTTTATTATTGTACAGTATATTTATGACATTTGTATTTACTTTAGTTATATGATTGTTTTTTAGATGCTTCTATTTAGTCACTCAAGATGGCCCCTGAGTGGACCGAAACGTTTGGCCAATAAATGTTGAGAGTCGTATCTCTTGTTTTCATATTCCTATTGAGGATAAGGTTCCCGAAGGACACTTCTATCGTAACTATATATATATATAATGCACAAGCTTTCGACTAATACTACTTAATTCCACTTGAAAATGATCATAATATTAGTCGAATGTTTGTGCATTTTCTAATATAATTTCTTTCAATACACTGTTCTTGTCCTTTTAGTACGTCTCCAATTGATATAAGAACAAAGAAACGAAAATTCTAAACAAATTCGCCTTATTTATAAAGTCTTCCGCATGCGTGTAAAGATATTAAGGTCACTCTACAGTATATCCAATGAATTAAGTTTCTCGGTTATCTGATAATAACTTTGAGTATTAAAGGATTTCTTTTAAATTACTGTTCTGAACGCAAATCATTGTAATGTTCTTACCGCTATTATCTTCATGGATTTATGAAAATTTCCAATTTATCTACGCTTATCCTTACTGTTAATATATAGCAATGAACTGAAAAAAATATGAAGTGATTGAGATTACCTACAAATGTATTTGCGTTCATACTCTGACGTTTCACCGACATACATATCATCAGTCACCATATTGTATCCTGCCAGAATAATTTGACCATCCAATGAAATGACGTTTTCAAACGTGACCCGACAATTCAGCGCAGGACAATTCAGCGCCGACAATTCAGCGCCGACAATTCAGCGCAAGACAATTCAGCGCAAAGACAATTCAGCGCAAGACAATTCAGCGCAAGACAATTCAGCGCGAAAATACCAACAAAGAAGAAGAAAGAACAAATCCAGAGGGAAGAGAGGCTTGCAACTGTTAGGTTAGGTTTCTAGTTTTTAAAATAAAATCTTAATTTTAACAATTCTAACAAATTTTGTTTTTTTAAATAAAATTTTAATAATTATACTCCTTTGAATTTTATCTCCGATTTGTCACTCCTTCGTTATGTCACTCCTTCGTTACGGTATTTATGTCACTCCTTTGTTATGTCACTCCTTTGAAATGTCACTCCTTCGATACAGACCCAATTTAGCATATATAAATATACAAATTTTTCTTTTTTATTTATTGCGATTTATTTTTATTATTTTTAACTAAACTTTTAACTGTACTGACTTGTGCTGAATTGTCGGCGCTGAATTGTCTTGCGCTGAATTGTCTTTGCGCTGAATTGTCGGCGCTGAATTGTCGGCGCTGAATTGTCGGCGCTGAATTGTCCTGCGCTGAATTGTCGGTGCTCCGTTTTCAAAATATAAAGCGGTAGAGGAAAGGAGAAAGCAAGCAATGGGGTAAACAGTTTATCTTAGTCAGTCTCCGGCACTACAGTATCTGCATTGACAAATGTCCGAACCCGGACTGGCACAGAATTAATACCATTATTTCTTCCGATGAATTATATTTGAGGGGCGTCGACTGTGTACCTTCACTCCTTCAGCTTTCCGTCCATGTCCAGAAATAAATTGCTCAATGGCTTTCATGTGAGGGTTTTGCGGTACCCAGGGAAGGAGTTGAATTCCCTGGCACCTCTTCCACTGCGTGGTCGTATGTGAGATATATCACAAAGTTCGAAGAATATCTGCGCCACCGTGTAGGATACCTTGTTTGTAAAATTATAGTAGGTCCTCCTTTAGGATGTCAGTATGCCTAGCTGAAAACAAACGCCCATCAATGAACACAAATTCTGTTTTTCCAGACTATGAAATAGTCGCCCGCACCATGAAATTTCCTCCACTTCACTTGGCAGTGGACTGAAGGCATTCAGACTCGAAGACTTCAAGTGGTTACCTCCATACCAGATATAGGTTGCTGAAAAAACAAATGTGTGTGTGTGTGTGTGTGTCCCATATGGAATAAAATGATCATCGTTGTAACAAAATTAAATTTTACTTTGGCATATCATATGTAATCAAAAAGTAGATAACCTTGGTTTTGCTTCTGACCGAATTGTTCATTCTGACGACGGTCAAGCTTCTCACTCCACCTGAGATCTACAGTTTAACGTGGAATCAGAACCACGTCCCATCAGCAGCCCAGGGTCTTAACCACTAGGCTACCCAGGGTTCCCAGTTATCTACCAACCAATTTTTTTTATTGTGCGGAAGGATGAACAGCTAGGTTTTACTGCTCGCCACATGCTGTCACTGGGACCGATGTATTCGTTGTCAGCGACGGTAACCACTACACCATCGAGGCGCAGATCGAATAGGAACAACAATAAATTAATGTTATTCGTACCTTTTCCATTGATCTGGTGAATAGATAGTACAATTAATACATCCTATCTCGAATAACAGGTCCGTTTTCCCAGCATCCTCGTTCACTGTATTATACTAAACTGCGTATTGAAGTATGAATGAGCTGCGAACAGGATTCCTACTTCATTACCTATCTTCTAAATATATGTGCGTCCATTCGATGTACAGTAAATTGATTAAATTGAGACTCTTCTGAGGAGAAGCCAATCTCCAGCATACCAAAGGCCTAAATGCTGGTTTTTGTTAAACAATAGCTGCTGTAAGCAAGGGTTATTGTCGAGTCGCGTGTCCACTAGGATCTAGCTTATGCAAATAATGTTGAGCTGCATTTCTTTGAGGTAAATTGACTTAACTACAATGTTTGTAATCTTTACTCGATGTTAACTGGAGCTCAGTTGAAGAGAAAGGACTTTTGTATTCGTTTTATAAACACTATCGACCGTCTGGACGATGGTTAGTTCCTTTTGTTTGACAAAAAATTTCAATGATTTTATGAAGTATCCCATTTCTAAGCACTAACCAAGTTTCTAATCTGAGTTAGTTGTCTCTCCCTTTGACTAAAGGCTCATTTGAACAGCCCACGACCATATAAAAATTAGCTCTTTAGCTATTTGAAGATTTATTTCTGACCTCTCACTTTACTTTGTCCGGACTTTGTATAGCGAGTATATGAGCTCGTGGAATTATAAGGATGTTCTATGTATTTAATATCACGTACGATATATTATTCTCTATTCACGGATCAGCCCAATTTTTAATTAATTAACTAATAGTAATTCTTTTCTCCGTGAGCTGGAATTAGAGAAGTTGCAGTGAAGTACTTTAAACATAACTGAAATTTAAGAGCTTTGATTCAAACCATTTATGGTTCGAACGTAGACGAAAAATTCATATCTCGTTATTCTTCCCTTTTCCGTCTGATTTTTATCTTTTTTCCTTCTTTGCTTCGTTATACCGAAATTCCATGAAACCTGATTTCATTTAACCGGCGCATCTATGATAACAAACTAAATATAACAGCCTCACCGTTATGAGATATCACGCCAGCATTTTGAATTAGCTCATTACAGTATATCTGTTTCACATGTATGAAATTCATTGCTAACGTTTTTATTTCTTACAAGTATGAATTATTAAAAGCTTAAATTTATACCATTTCCAGTCGTAATTACATTTCAGTCGATAAACAGATTTATTTCTGTAAATAAATATTGAAAACGCGTTAAATATTTTTTTCCATAACGTACATCTTTACCTGTAATGTAACATGCGGGGAGATGGCAAACCACGATTAAATTGAATTGAATTGAATTGAAATGAATAACCTTTAGTGATAAAATAAATATAATTTTACAATTTTTGTTTTTGTTTTAGCATAAATAATTGTGAAATTGGACTATTTATTTTATTTAATTTGGCCTTTAAGCTTTAGGCTTTACTGAGCTCTTAATTAAAAATAAAACAGATGACTATTATTAATTACTGATATATAAATCATGAATAATAATTATTAATTAGAGTATATATTAATCTTAAGTTATTGTTATAGATATAAAACAAATGCAAAAGCATTATTGAAGGTATGATGTCAATACTATACAAATAAATCAACATTTGACATGAGAGATGAACATTAACAAGTAATGTACATTCAATACTAGATTTTTATTAGTATTCCATTATTAATCGAGATTTCAACTTGGTTTTAAGTGAATTTACCATCACAATATTTTCATATCAATATTTAAATCATTCCATAGTTTCAGTGTCCAATGAAAATGTGTAATTTTTGAGATGAAGACAATCTAAACTGAAAAATAACATGCTTTGATCTATTTTTGGTCTGATATAATTCGATTTCTTGATGAGTTACAAAATATTTATTTATCTATTGTAAGGTAAGGATTTTGTTCTTACACTTTTAAATAAAAATAAAATGTGCCAGTTTGATTACACTTTGAGCAGAGTTAATAAAACCTAATTAGGGCTACACTACATAAAGTTTAAACATTATAGCAACGCTCTTTGAAAGCTTTTTGGAGATATAATTTACATGATCACTCCATTAGAAATTCTTGTCTGGCATTACACCAAGAAATTTTATTACAGCAGACTCCTTTACAAGGATTTCCTCAACATTTAGTTCATCAAGATACACATTTCCTTTATTTGTAAAAATTATTAAATTTATTTTACTGGTATTTAGGAAGAGTTTATTGGTGGTCAACCATTTCATTATATTGATAAATTCTGATTTAAATATATTCCTAGCTGAATTATCACCTTTGCAAGAAAAAGACAGTTCTATCATCTACAAACACTATGAAGTTAAGTATATCAGATGAGCGTGGAAGGTCATTTGAGGGGTACCTAAGCGCCAAAATTAAAATTCGCCAGAAATCGCCTCCAAAGTTCAGCAATATTCTGGCAATAGTATCTCTGTTATTAATTGAGCTAGAACGTTCATTTTTGGCTAAATTAGAGTTCTAAGTATGCTGATGAAGATGTTGATAAGTTTTTGGAATAGATTTTCATATTTTATATTTTATATATATTTTTTTTATTTTTTTATTTTCTTATTATGCCGAACTTTGGGTGCGATTTCTGGCACAGAATGATTCCACTGATTTTTCATCACTATCACTAGCACGGTGAGACATTGCCGCACACGTTGATAATAGTTAGAAGCCAGGTGAATAGAATAATCCACACAATATTCAGCAATATGAGCACGAACACAGGAATCCTGCTAACAGCAACGCGAGTCTTAAGGTACTGGCGTGATGTTTGTGTCGTGTCCCTCTCGGCGCGTGGAGCGGGTGGCCAGTCAGAAAGCAGAGCGGCGTGGCTGCCATGTTTTCATTGGCTCGCGCTCCTCCTGCTGTTCCCGCCACCCAGAGACCGAGCGTCCCACCCCCACCCCCATCACCTCCCACCAGTTGAACGGGATATTGGGCCTTAAGACGCGCATCACATCTGGGAGGCAGAGCCCAGCTGGCGATAGAGGTGAAAAAAGTAGTTCGCTTCATAAGGTTTTCAATCATACTTCTAGTGTCGTAAGGTCATTATAATCCAAACCACGCGATAGAGGAAGGGTGAAAATAGTGATATTCATCAAAAACACGTTTTCGCCTGTGGTGGCGCTTAGGTACCTTAAGACGCGCGACCCCTCATTTATATATAATAAAAATAACACTGGACTCAAGAAAAAGCCCTGTGGTACACTATATTTGAAAAGCGTTTTAGGTGGACAGACCTTGTTTACTGATACAAAATTCATATCTATTACACAAATAACACTGAAAAACAAGGTTTTTCGTTGCTGAACCCAAATAGATGGTTCCTATGTATTGTTTTGCACTGAATCCGAATCTGTTTTTAGAATTCTTCTATCACGTATAGATTTTGAGATATGACAGGTTCAGCTATATTGATTAAATGCAATTTCCATAAGCAAATTTCCGTTCATGAATTACACTAGTTTACATTCCTATGACGACCTATGGATTCTATCTTGCGACTGATGGCATCTTTTCATCAATGAAGTGATGAATACCACTACCTACATACCGTAAGTTATATCAGTGCCCATCAATATGTTGCAATGAGAGGGTAAGGCAGAGTGCATTATTGGAAAATATATACACACTCTTACATTTAGTGGTAGTAAAAATGATAATGAATTGATAAATAGTAAACGTAATGGTGATAAAGAGTTTTCAATTGAAAATGCTGCTTTGAATGATTTTTTTGAGTGGAAGAAAAGGTTAAATATATTTAAGAATTCTAAAAACAGATTCGGATTGAGTGCAGAAAAATACATAGCAACCATCTATTAGGGTTCAGGAACCCAAAACCTTGTTTAGATGTACTGTATATTCCAAATATTAAGACGGAAAACTTGTTAGCAGATGTATAAATGGTTTAATGCATCTAAGTATACATATATATATTTAGATAGTTAATTTTTTATATACATATAGATATTTATATAGTTACCTTTTTCCATCTATTTTTTATAGTTACCTTTAATTAATGTTACTTTCATTTTTTACAAGTCATTGTGAAATAGGTGCTTAGAATATTGACGGATTACCTAAAATAGTTAAAAAAAAACTGTGAAAAATATTAAGTATATCTCGTAGATGTGTTAATGATGCCGAGAATTTTTGTTACATTTGTGGAGAATTTACTGTTAAAAATCAGAAAAGGTGCTTTACTCCTCTTATAAAAAAAGCTTATCATTTGTACTTCGGATGCAAGGTAGGAGATCAAGATAAACAATAGGAACCCCATATTTGTTGCATTTCATGTGCAAACCGTCTCCGACAGTGGATTAAAGTGTTCGTTCATCTATGTCTTTCGCAATACCAATGATTTGGAGAGAACAACAGGATCACTTAAATGACTGCTATTTCTGTATGACTAAAACATCAGGATACTCTGCAAAAAACAAGACATCCATTCTATATCCTAATTTGGCATCGGCAATAAGACCTGTCGCTCATGGTCCAGATCTTCCTGTTCCAGTACCACCCGAAACATATACTGTAGAGGGTGAAGATGATGATGAAGAGGTAAGTGCTGAAGCAGGTCCTACTAATGATCCAGATTTCAATCCTTCCACCCTAACTGAGCCACACACGACCTCTCAAGCGGAGCTCAATGATCTAGTTCGAGATCTAAACCTATCTAAAAATCAAGCTGAAGTACTTGGGTCAAGATTACAAGGGTGGAATCTTTTGGAAAAAACCACATACATAAGTCTGTTTCGTAACCGAGAAAAAGAATTTGTCCATTTATTCAAAGAAAGAAAATTTTTGCTATTGCAAAGATGTTAATGCCTTTGATGGAAGCACTTGCACACAAACACAAAATTGAAGAATGGCGGTTGTTCATTGATTCATCAAAACTGAGTTTGAAAGCTGTTCTGCTACATAATGGGAATATTTTTCCATCAGTTCCCATTGCTCATTCATTTCACCTAAAAGAATCATATGAAAATATGGAATATCTTTTAAACAGCATAGAATACAATAAGTATAACTGGAACATCTGTGGTGACCTAAAAATTATAACTCTTCTTTTGGAAATGCAGCTGGGTATACGAAATATTGCTGTTTCTTATGTGAATGGGACAGCCGTGCTAAGTCTAAACATTACATTGTTAACGATTGGCCAACTAGACAACTAGTAGAAGGTAAAAAAAACGTTTTGCATAAAAGTCTTGTTGAACCAAAAAATGTTTAATTACCACCTTTGCATATAAAGTTGGGACTGATGAAAAATTTTGTGAAAGGTATGGATCGAAACAACGGAGGATTTCAATACATTAAAGAAAAATTCCCCAAAGTCAGCGAAGCGAAAATAAAAGAAGAAATATTTGTGGGACCCCAGATACGAGAATTGATGAATGATGATGAATTCGATACAGTTTTAGAAGGAAACAAATGCTTGGAAGTGTTTTAAATCCGTTACAACCAACTTTTTAGGTAACAACAAAGCACTAAACTACAAAGATTTAGTTAAAAGAATGCTGGTAACATATTATGAAATGGGGTGTAGCATGTCCTTAATTAAAGATCCACTTCCTCCACTCCCATTTAGACTTCTTTCCTGAGAATTTTGGAGCTGTGAGTGGTGAGCATGGCGAGCGCTTCCATCAGGATATTTTAAAGTTGGAAAAACGGAACGGTACCAGGGCAGATGGAACCCTAATATGTTAGCTGATTACTGTTGATAATTGTTAAGAGAAGCTCCTCGTACATCATACAAGCGAAAATATTCCACTAAATCATTTCAGTAGCTTTCTATTTATGTTTATTCAGCTGTATTTGTATAATAAAATAAATTGTTTATACTTGTATAAAACTGCATTTTTCTCAGAATCTCTGATAGAAAAATTCTGAAAACAGATTCGAATTTAGCGTGAAAAAGTCAGTTAGGATCAGCTATGTTTATGGAGGAACCAGAAAAAAGTTTAGTTTTGTTAATCAGTGTAATTTTTAAACCAATCACTGATTGCTCCTCTAAAGCCGTAACAATATAATTTGTTAAGTATAATATTATTGTCTTTTACATCAAACGCATTACTCAAATCCATAAATACTGATATTATTTCTTTGTCCACTTTAAATAAATTATTGTTTTAATAACAAAACAAACATTGTACGGGGCTCCAATAAACCTTAGCCCCCCCGCCCATGGCCTAAACCATTAGAGGTACAGTAAAACTAAACATACCTTACAAAAGAGAATTTAATCCTGCATTTAATGAGAAACAATTAAAACTTGGTGTTCCCGCCATTGGTTTCCAAGACAGCCTGAATTCGCTTTGGGTAGCTTGCCAAAAGTGACATGAATAAATCTTCATCGTTACGCAAATTTGCTAAAACAGTTTCAATGTGTTGCGTCATTGTATCCTTCGAAAATCGATTTGCTGCAGGTTCTTGAAACAAGAGACATTCAACCTTGTCCTTTATAACTGATCCAATTTGTTCACAGACGTTCAGGTCAGGAGAATTTCCTGGCCATTCTTCATTTCCAAAGAAATCGATCTCATGGTTCCGCAACAACTGTTGAGTGGCTAATGCCTTAAAGCAGGGGGCCTTATCGTGCAGAAGTGTGACCTGATCGACATCCATAACATTGTTTGGGTTTCTTAGAAAAGGAATGACATGCTGGGATAGAATAATATCACGAAAATACCGTCCATCCTAACTCTGACCATTTGGCTTCAGCACCCACATGAGCTTCTTTGAAGTGAACAAAACAAACACACCAACACAGTCTAGACTTTTTAATAATTCACGATAATGTTCATTGTCATCGATTTCATCTGGTGTTGTGGCCCACACTCAATCATTTTGGTAGTTAGGCTGACATGTTACGTAAACAAAAAATTCATCGGAGACAGCTAAATGCATGAAATCATCCACATCCCAATATTCAAGATAATGGGCAAACCACATTCTGTCATCGATGTTAAGTTGAGTTTTTCTTGGCTTTGGAAGTTCATGCCAAGGCTTTAAACCTTGCCTATGACGGTACAGTCGAATGATCTCACCACTAACGATCTTTCCTCTCAACACTTCGATCTCTCTAGAAAGTTTAGCACAGCTGTTTTTCCGCTTACGCGTACCGCTTTCAATGATGTCCTTTGTTTCCTGAGAGAGTGGCAAATTTGGGCACCCAGATTTGGTTGTATCCATTTCACATTCATCCAAAGTTTTATTCCAATTTCTTTTGACGAAGTCCTCACTTCTTCGCAACTTTTTGGCAACCCATGAACGTGTTACAAAGGTGGCTCCAGCCTCACGAGCTTCCCGAAATGTTATTGCTCGTATGCGATCTATCACACGTTGCCTCTCCGAATCACCAATTAATTGAGAAGCCATTATATTTCACTTTATCAGCTAGAGCAATTTTAATACCTGCAATAAATAAATTTTTTATATATTTTTATAATCACTGCAAACTATTTCGATATAAGTAAACATGTAAGCTGCAAATGGGGGGGCTAAGGTTTTTTGGAACCCCTTATGTAAAGTAGTTAAAAAAATTGATGAGGAAAACGTAAATATTGAAAGCAGGGTAAATAAAGTAATTTGTACAAGAATTTCCAAAAAAACTATGCAACATTCCATATTTTGCTTAGATGAAATTATCTACAAGTTTCTATTTTAAACGAAGTCGAAATTTTGCGTTACATATCAAGGTGAGTTAATTAAACATGACCATAAAAGTTTAATGATACTGAAAAACAATATAATTTTCATTAACATTTGACAGTTGTACGCATCTCTTAATTCTTTGAACATGTTCTGTATTTTCTTTATTTTATTTACAACTCCATTTTCCAGCAACAAACTTTAACTTTTCCAATCGAATCGTTGAATAGATTACTTTACTCGAGTTTAGTTAATGCATATGCTAAATGAAGCTGTTAAATCGAGTTCCCGAACAGAATTTTCGATAATTTTACCGTATCGGGATTATCTTCTACTGCCATGAAGTTGAAATCGTTTAGGAAAGGTCTGAAAGAACGAAGAAGCGAACTAGTTGGCTGGAGTAATTTTTCTTACCTGAAGTCGAAATCGTTTTGGAAAGGTCAGAAGGAATGGAGGAGCAAACCGGATTCATTTTTACTTACAACATCCTTCCATCTTCCATAATAAATTTTATTTAATGAAAACTTTGCAAGTATGTTTGTTTACGAAGTCGAGATTTTCATATGAGAATGTCGGTCGTAATTTAGAGATAGCCATTTTTATTGATTTATATTTCATCGCGTGTCGGAAATATATTAACATTACAGTTTTTAATGAAACAAATATTAAGAAATACGAGTTTCTGATGCATTCAACAAAAATTATAACCCATTTCGGATAATTTAGTTTACTCACATGTATCATTGAATATCTCTCTCTCTCTCTCTCTCTCACTCTCACACACACACACACACACACACACACACACAAGGAGAAAATATACTTAAAAGTCTTGTATAGAACGCTATATCAGTCATATTATATGATGAAGATAAATTTTGAACTTTTTAGGATCGTCGCTCTTTTCATTCCATGGTTTCAAATCAACCAGAAATTGTGCCATGAAGTTAATCTATAATTCTAAATAGTTAATTAAGTTAATTATTTCGCTGCTGCGGCCGAACAAGAGCTACTGTCTTGATGAAATGTTAATATTACGTGTTAACACAGCGTAAGCCAGTACCAGTGACTCAATAGTTTACACCATTTCCCCGTAGGCGAAGTGAAGATACTGAGGTCGGGGGTTCGATGCCCGGTGGTGCTCATAAAAATAATCCTGGAATTAGCACAATGGACCCCGATATTCTGGCCTGAGTGCTGTGCCAGTTTCTGTCCCTCATCACTAATTATTAACAGTGTAAATAAATAATAAATACATGCTATTTGCAGTGTACAAAACCACTTTAATTATAATAACTTCATTGACTGCATTTTGTGTGTGTGTGTGTGTGTACCCGTAAGGTCGTCTTACCTTTCTGTTCGTGTCATAATTTATCATTTGGTCTTCATGATACCAGAAAACGTAAGTTGGAGGAATCGTAAAATTTCTCAAGTGACACTTAAACGTGACGTCACTTCCGGCCTGCGCGTACAAGTCAGGACTTCCTTTTATTACTGCCACAGGCTCTGCAGAAGTAATTAAGAAAAAGCGTATATACAGGGTGTTCTAAAATTACCTAGTAAACTTTTATATGTCTGTCGATCAGTAGTCGGACGTTGTGAACAATGTGTTCAAATAAACAATCATTGTTGTTTTTCTTATTGTTGCTGTATTTGAAATAAAATTGTTAAATATCGCATAATTTTTGTTAAGATATTACGTTCATATAAAAGTTTACTACGTAATTTAAAACACTCTGTGTATATATATATATATATATATATATATATATATATATATATATATATATATATATATATGGGATGTATTTCACAATTAAACATGCGGAATTAATAAATGATTTACACCCACAGGAGGGGAAAAAAAAAGAGACTTTTCTGACGAAGTGTTGTTAATTACACGAAAGGTTTTTGAATCACTTTTTATGCTTTCCATGTGGGTATATATATATATAAATTTTGGTTTTATCAGAGGGGAAAAACGTAGGTCAATATATTGAAAAGAAATAATCTACTGAATAATAGTTTGTCCTTCTTATAAAGAAAAATAGATCGTAATGTCTTTTTTTTTAATCTGATGATGAATGAGATACAGTATAATAAATAATATACTTTGGTTCATTCAAGTAATTTGTTGCGCTGTATAACGGCATAATATATTATGTGGGTATTGAGATACATAATACGTTAATTAGATGGCACACAGAGTGTCAGGGAAACAAGAAAGCCGAAAGGAAATTCACAAATAATGGCATGAATAATTTTAATATCTTACAAATAACAGAAATCTTTTTTCCTATGAAATCGCGTGAGGTAAAATGAAAATATTTAAAGATGATCAAAGATGTCAGGTGTCAGATACGTATGATGTCAATAAGAATTATTATTAATTTTAAAATACGACCGATGTGATATAGACTTACGTATGACCTTGAGATTGGTGAGGATGCCACTTGGAGGGTGAGACGAAATCTGGCACTCATATACACCGGAATCCCTCAGTTGGGCGTATTTGATGTTCAGAGTCCAATCCTGCAAAAACAATGAAAAATATAAAATAAAAGTTACATTCTTTAGGAATGAAAAAAGTTTTGAAACTACCATTACTACTACACTTTAAGCATTCCACGAAAATAGCCTTAATATATTTTTGTATTCGTGAAATATCGCATTTCACGATGAAATCTTGATTTTCACGCCCAAGTTAGACGTCTCAAGTTTATCCGTGCAATATTCGTGAAATATCTAATTTCTGAAAGAAATTTACAATTCGCAATATTTCCCGATTATTTTTAGTATTCTTTCAAACATTCCTATTTCTGCAATAAACCCTGATTAATTTAAGTTAAAAAATAATAAAAACCGTATAGAATTTTTTTCCTCTCGGTTCAGCGGTCAACGTGTATGAGTGGATAATGTCATGGCCCGCAAAAATACAGCTTCAGAGACTGGGGTTCGAATCCCATCCAGGTGAGTTATAATTATCTACTGATAGGTTGTTGAAGATTAAAATATAAAAAGGGAAACTAAAGTTTTCCTAAGTGGAAATTTAAGGACCTTTTCCAGTTTGTGTACCGTTTTTCATATAATTTATTTTTGAGAATATTTTTGTTAAAACTAACGAAAATATCACGACTTAACCTAACCAATTATCAAGGGCGTACAGTTGATCTATTATTAATTATAACATTGTTTGTTTCTGGAATAGTATTTACTATTTACTAATAGATCAACTGTACGCTCTTGATAATTGGTTAGGTTAAGTCGTGATATTTTCGTTAGTTTTAACAAAAATATTCTCAAAAATAAATTATATGAAAAACGGTACACAAACTG
Source organism: Bathynomus jamesi (assembly GCA_023014485.1). Taxonomy (NCBI): domain Eukaryota; kingdom Metazoa; phylum Arthropoda; class Malacostraca; order Isopoda; family Cirolanidae; genus Bathynomus; species Bathynomus jamesi. Next base: position 395,039 of record JAJOZX010004006.1, on the reverse strand, counting down.
GAAAAGGTCCAAATTTAATTGACATCCTGTCCAATAGATGGTGCCTTATATTCAAATATTTGGGTTTGGTGTCAATTGGCTAACTTTAAATTAGAAAATCTACAAAATGTCAGTAAGCATTCTAACATGCAAGACCTAAAAGCTAATAATAATAATTATAATAATAATAATTTAGCTCAAGTATAAACCAAACAAAACTCACCAACATTTGAAAAACGATCACATAAAATCTCGGAAAAAAACATTTTAAAGAATTTTTCAATATTATAAAAAACAAAATAGTTTTCCCAGTTTGAGACTTGTGTAATCACGAGTGATTAAAGAAAATAAACGACAAATGAATATAAAATATAACGAAATGGAATGTTTCTTGAATATTTTTAATGAATAAAATTTAAATAAATGTGGATGCACATTTTAAGGAAAGAACATTGAACTTTCGGGAAAATCTTGTTAATAAAATTTGTAATATTGAATTTTACAATTTCACCATTTTGTACTTTTTTACAAAATTTATAGTCCGTTTTCTGAAAATGCGTCAGTTACTATATGGGAGAAACGTTAAAATATATGAATATCTAAAGTGAGAGCTTTGTTTTTTTTCAAAAATTGTTTTGAAGGAAATTTCTCAATGTGTGAGAAATTTATTTAGGAATTCGGAGAAGATTTCTCAAAAATACATTAATAATAATATAATAATAATAATAATAATAATAATAATACCAAATGTAAAAAAATATATCGCAAAATGAAATCCTACCTTAATTTGTGAATTCCTCACGGATGAAAGATTAGGCCTATATAAGCGAGACTACAATTTTATAAGATCTTAATTCTGTCAATCATTCCTCCTTATTTTAATCACGCAAAACCTCAATTGGTTGCATGATATGTTTCCACGAAATCACCCCCATTAATATATATATATATATATATATAATATATATATATCACTCAAGTTCCTTATATATTGCAAAGGAATTCGAAGAAATGACGCTCACTGTAATTATTATATATGTGAAGTAATCGCTGTCTTGAATTTTTCATGTAATTTTATTTTCTATAATAAATGGTCTTCGAAATTGGTTTAATATTAAGAACATTCGAAAATTGAACGTAAACACACACACACACACACACACACACACACACCACACACTTTAGCTCTCTTCTTCTTTGAGGGGTGGCTGCCCCTCCTTCCTACATAAAAAGAAAATACAGGGTGGTCGAAAAGTCTCTCCGCAGTAGTAATAATGTGTATATATACATACATACAGCCTACCGTAGCAAGACTTAGCTTAGACTAGCCTAGACTTCGCCAATACCAGCCATGAGTGGATCCTAGGGTCTTTGTTGGTCTGAAACATTATAACAATATTTTGTTAAAGATTTCACGATATCGTACAATTTTCATTAAAATATATAACTTCTTGTATGATTGCATTTTTGTCTTATAGAGTCATAGTTGCGGAGTGACTTTTCGATCACCCTATAAATACAAGGTGAAACAAAAGTCCATTTACACTCTAGGAAATTAATGTTTTTCTCTTTTTGTTTCAGGCTTATAAGTGATGAACAAAATGTCTCATTAGATCCCACAAGAGAGAAAGTAAAATTAGTTTTATTACATGTACCTTCCTTTGGGGACATATAAACTCCGTTGTTTACCAGACAAGAAAAGACCACGAACGATTCAACAAGAATGTAACAACATTAGTAAGGATGTCCTTCATAATGTTCAATGTAGCTTACGTCATTGAATTAACGTGTGACAACAGCTGAGTACGGCCCTTGGCCCCTCCTTCATGCATAAAAAAAGACATGCAATTCGAATATTCATTCGCTTCCTAACAAATAAAATATAATTTAGTGTGGTAACGGACTTTTGTTGCACCTTATGTATATATATATATATCTGGTAATTTTTTAAACATTTGATACATTATTTTCTTTTTATATTAACTAAAATAAAGCATGAAATTTTCACTGTTCGATGCAATATCATGAATAAACAAGCATGATTCTGTGTAATGCAAAGGTGTGAATAAAATGCTACCATTGAATTCCTCAGGTGCAGAGGGGTAGGTACAGAAAAAGTTTCTAGAGAAGAAAGCGTTGTGTGTTCCCTCGGGTACTGAAATATGCGCCAGGTTGTATTAACTTTTATCTTGTTGCCGCATAGTTGTAGTGCCCTCGACTTTTACTCAAGAAGTGCTGGACTCGACTCCTGGTGGGGATAATTTTACGCGCGCACACACACAACACACACGCGCGCGCACACACACACACACACACACACACAACACACACACACATATATATATATATATATATAAAACCTTGGTGTATATTATATATATATATATATATATATATATATATATATATTATATATATATATATATATATATATATATACATATATATATAACATATATGATACACACAGACCGTGCATGGAACAAGGAACTCTTCTAGGAAAATTAAATCCACTATAGTCTGAATAAGTAATGGTAAATGACAAATACTATAGTTTTTTTTCTTTTCAAGATGCTAGCCCGACGTGGGCAACGGATCACTCGCAAAGAGGTCCCAAAATTATAGCTTCCCTCACCAGCTATCTGCAAAGCAGATAGGATCCGGCTTTGGGACAGGATCCTGGACTGGATCCTATCTGCTTTGCAGATAGCTGGTGAGGGAAGCTATATTTTTTGGACCTCTTTGCGAGTGACCCGTTGCCCACGTCGGGCTAGCATCATGAAAAAGAAAAAACTATAGTATTTGTCATTTACCATTACTTATTCGGACTATAGTGGATTTAATTTTCCTAGAAGAGTTCCTTGTTCCATGCACGATTGCACGGTCGGTGTGTATCATAAAAAACCTCAGGGAACCATTCTGAGTTCATTCCCATATATATATATATGAAAGTGAAATTGTGGATACCAAGCTATACAGCAAACAATCTTATATAATTAATTTCTTTAAAGTATCACAGTAACGTGACTATGTGACTATGTATTTTAATAGATTTTCCTAAATAAATTAGTTTTATATATAAATAGATTTCCATAAATAAATTATTTTTATGTATAAATAGATTTTCTGAGTTCCATTCCTGTGTAGTACTGCCTCTATTAAGGTCAGTCTTTAATTACAGCCAGAGCCATCAGGTCCCAAGGGTGACCGCAATGAAGGGGTTTTACTGTATATATATATGTATATATATATATATATATATATATATATATATATATATATATATATATATATATAAGCCTATACAACAGTATAGCTTTCTATTAAGAGTGATTCCGAGAATTCGCCAAGACAAATTAAATCTTCATGGCTTTCTGACTTCTTAAACGATATATGCGTAATTCATGCAGTTTTCAGGTAGATCTCGTGTATTCTCTTTCAATAATTAAAGTTTCACGAGGCGGGCGATTAAATTTGCCCATCGTTTATACTGTAAAAATGATGTAAAATATTTATGTTTAACTGTAAATAATATGAATTAAACAAGATCATAGTTTAGTGACTTTAGTCTGATCATAATTCATTTGCGAAAGTGAAAGAAAATAAATCAATTCGTACGAATATATTTGATTCTCCATTAAGTTTCTCTCTCTCTCTCTCTCTCTCTACATATATATATATATATATATACAGTATACCACTAGGCCACCTAGGGTACCCATTTATCTACCAACCACTTCGTTTATTGTGTGGAAGGATGAACAGCTGGGTTTTGCTGTGCGCCGGCTGCCGTCGGGTCTCGAACCCGGGGCCGATGGATTCGTAGTCAGCGACGCTAACCACTACACACACACACACACACACACACATATATACATACACACACACACACACACACACACTTGATGTTAAAAGTCTTGCTGAACCTCTATTATAGCAACTAATGAGACTTGTAACTGAATTTCTTTACACGTTTCATTGCGGTTGTCATGGAAACCAATACTTAGAGTATTGGAAACAAATAAAAGGATCTTTTATGAAACATTCAAAAAAATTTAGTTATTAGTCTCACAATTTGCTGCAAACTTTTTACATTGAATTTATATATATATTATATATATATATATATTATATATATATATATATATATATATATATATAAAGGGTGTTTCAAAAGTCTTTACCCTTTTTTTCCCCAAGGACGTTAAACCGCACGGTCAATCCTGGGATGGCGCTTATTTCCGCGAACATGTGTTGAAGGAAAAGGTGCTTCCATTTCTGCGGACTTCTCGAAATCGACAAGGAAGGTTCGATCAAGTGACTTTCCTTCACGACATGGCTGGTTGCATGAAGGCCAACGCGACTCACGCGCTCTTGGACGAGCAGAAACTTGATTTCTTTCGTTATTCCGGGTTCGGACGGTGGCCGGGCAACTCGCCTGACCTTAGTCCAGCAGAGAATTTGGGCGCAATTGTCAAAGCTCGCGCAGAGGAGCAGTTGGATGCGATCCCGGATGTCGAAGATCGAAATTCTCGTGAGACACTTGTTCGAGTATTGTCAGCGGTCCTTGAATCGATGAAAAACGACACGCAATTGTTTCGCAATCTGCTCAAATCTTTCCGAACGCGTTTGGATAAGATGCACCAAGTTGGCGGAAAATCAATAAACATTTTATAAAGGTTTGTGTTGAATGTATGGTCACCTTAGGGTCCTTCGGGGAAAAAAGGGTAAAGACTTTTGAAACACCCTTTATATAATGCAAACCCACGAGGAAAAGAAAAAATTATTCCAAGGCCTTCGAATCATTCTTTCTTTTTCCTTGTGGGTTTACAGTATTCATTCTTTTCACGCATTTAAATGTAAAATTCATCCCATATATATATATATATATATATATATATATTAGAAAAGGAGATTTTAGACGCCAATTGACCAGGGAAGTACTCTTGGGATGATGTTAGGCAGGAGACAGGGAGTGCTGGAACTCCCGTTTCTCTTGTCACTGTCCTCTTTAGCTGATCTTTCTCCGTCTCTCATCTACCCTGTGAGCAGCCTAGCATGCTCTCAAACACACTTCTCCCTCTATTCTTCACTACACATACATGCATTTTACACACTACACAATCTTTTCAAAATTTATACATATAAAAAAAGGTATGGTTATCCTCAGAGACCTTGATTTCGGCTCTCTCTTATATACTAAATATCGAATACATAAAAACTATATACGAGTAAAATAAATTATACAATTATTCAAATTGTCGACAGAGGTTTTTCGATTGTTATGAGTCCTTAAAAAGATCAGACTCTACGTATAACCAAAGCCGATAAATCAAATGTCTTACTGATCCTCAATAAAGAAGTTTACCTCGAGGCTCGAAAAAATTTATGATTTTTTGAATGACTCGGACATTTACGTGAAATTAAGAAACAATCCTCTTCAAAAAGTGAACAGTGTATTTAACAAGAAAATTAAACAATTTTTGAAGTGGAAAGAAGTATTACTTAAACAGTTTTAGAGTACTTCGCCGTCATTACCCAATATTAGGGCGGCTCGTTTTTACACTTTTTTCGATATTTGATTGGGGGTAGTGCGGAAAAGTTGCGATTTGGAGAGAAAATAAAGTATGTAAAATTTTTGTGATCTACGTCACTACCTTCCGGTGGCAGCGAGTCCTTAAAAATCGAAAAATAGGTCTAAAAACACATAAAAATACGATATTTGAAAAAAATATTCATAATTATATTTGTGAGTATTTTTGAACGGGGTAGATTGGAAAATGGTTTTAAAGACTTACAAAATAAACAATAAAAATTTCAGCACAATCTGTTAATAACTTCCGGTGGCGTCTTAGCCGTTAAAATATCCAAAATATTGATTTAAAGCAAGTTTTAACAAGATGTTATACAAATGTTAATTCCGGTATATTTCTGTGCAAACAACCCTGAGAACACTATTATAGGCTTGAATAAATTAATAGCAGTCATTGAACAATGAACATTATATAAAATGCACACTGCACACTGCTACATCCCCCGTTCCCTACCCTATATAAGCTGGGAAAGGAAGCGACGTTGTCAGTTGTTGTGTGTCACGTGTGGCGAGAGGTTGTGTTATAACTTGTTCATCAACCGTGGTATATCACCATTTACCCGCAGTTAGTTGGTAAATATCGTAAATAGATTTATAATGTCTGAAAAGAAACCTTCAAAAGTAACCAGAACGTTAGCAAAATGCCATAGCATCGGTCAACCAGCAGATTTTGTTAATAATGTTCTACCTACTTATGGAGATGTGCTAAGAGCTTATCTCTGGCACCGGAACAACAGAAAAACGACAGGCCAAGATCCTCCATTCCAGATTATTGCCAATGACATCATTTCCAAACTTCAAGAGATATGGCTCACAGCTTCAATCCCAACTTTATCAAGGAAAAGAATCATGATATGCTCAAAAACTATCATAATAAGTACAAGACCTTACTTAAAACAGGTAAACTAAAAAGGAATTCTGAAAGTTACAAAAGTAAATTGAAGTCATTTCAGGAACATTCGGAACAACTATTTGATATTGCTTCTTGTAAATGTGGTAATTGGAATTCTTGTTTTTGCTGTAAATGTTCTTTCATTTGGGAGCACTTTTTTTTCTTTACAGCAAAAACAAGAATTCCAATTACCACATTTACAAGAAGCAATATCAAATAGTTGTTCCGAATGTTCCTGAAATGACTTCAATTTACTTTTGTAACTTTCAGAATTCCTTTTTAGTTTACCTGTTTTAAGTAAGGTCTTGTACTTATTATGATAGTTTTTGAGCATATCATGTATTCTTTTCCTTGATAAAGTTGGGATTGAAGCTGTGAGCCATATCTCTTGAAGTTTGGAAATGATGTCATTGGCAATAATCTGGAATGGAGGATCTTGGCCTGTCGTTTTTCTGTTGTTCCGGTGCCAGAGATAAGCTCTTAGCACATCTCCATAAGTAGGTAGAACATTATTAACAAAATCTGCTGGTTGACCGATGCTATGGCATTTTGCTAACGTTCTGGTTACTTTTGAAGGTTTCTTTTCAGACATTATAAATCTATTTACGATATTTACCAACTAACTGCGGGTAAATGGTGATATACCACGGTTGATGAACAAGTTATAACACAACCACGTTCTGGTTACTTTTGAAGGTTTCTTTTCAGACATTATAAATCTATTTACGATATTTACCAACTAACTGCGGGTAAATGGTGATATACCACGGTTGATGAACAAGTTATAACACAACCTCTCGCCACACGTGACACACAACAACTGACAACGTCGCTTCCTTTCCCAGCTTATATAGGGTAGGGAACGGGGGATGTAGCAGTGTGCAGTGTGCATTTTATATAATGTTCATTGTTCAATGACTGCTATTAATTTATTCAAGCCTATAATAGTGTTCTCAGGGTTGTTTGCACAGAAATATACCGGAATTAACATTTGTATAACATCTTGTTAAAACTTGCTTTAAATCAATATTTTGGATATTTTAACGGCTAAGACGCCACCGGAAGTTATTAACAGATTGTGCTGAAATTTTTATTGTTTATTTTGTAAGTCTTCAAAACCATTTTCCAATGTACCCCGTTCAAAAATACTCACAAATATAATTATGAATATTTTTTTCAAATATCGTATTTTTATGTGTTTTTAGACCTATTTTTCGATTTTTAAGGACTCGCTGCCACCGGAAGGTAGTGACGTAGATGAAAAAAATTCTACACACTTTATTTTCTCTCCAAATCGCAACTTTTCCGCACTACCCCCAATCAAATATCGAAAAAAGTGTAAAAACGAGCCGCCCTACCCAATATGTATGGCCTAATTAAAACTCATAAACCAAATAATCCTGCAAGACCTATTGTTAGCTCTATCTCATATAAGCTGTCCAAATGGCTTGTATCCATTCTTAATCCTCTCCTGGGCACATTTTCACAATCACACATAAATAATAATATAGACCTTGTAGAGAAATTAAATAGTATCAGTACCAATTACAATTTTAGATTGGTAAGCTTTGATGTCACCTCTTTATTCACAAGAGTCCCGGTGGAGGATCTATTAGTTTTTCTTTCGGAAGAATTGGTTAAGCATAATTTGCCATTACCTGTGACTACCATTATAGTATTAATTAAGATGTGCATAGTAGATTCGAAATGTGTTTAATAATGAATATTTTAGGCAGAAATTTGGTATGCCTATGGGAAATCCCCTCTCCTATTTTAAGTAACTTATATATGGAGTTTTTTGAAAGCAAATTATTAAGGAAGATTCTGCCAAATTATGTTCCGTGGTTTAGATACGGAGATGATGTTCTTTATCTTTGGCCAGAAAATTTAAATCTCAATGAATTCTTACCCAAGCTTAATAGTTTAACCCCCTCTATCCATTTTACAGTTGAAATAGAAAAAGACTCATCGACCCCATTTTTAAATGTTTTAATATATAGGTCCGGAAAAAATTTTAGGTACGATATTTACAGAAAACCCACTAACAATTGTTTCTATATACATTATTATTCGGCTCACCACATTAACGTAAAACGATCCGTTTTTTCTACTTTGTTCCTAAGATGCTTACGAATTTATAGCCCAGAGTTCATTGATGATGAAATTAGAAAAATATATAAAATTGCGTTTGAATTAAAATATCTAAAGAACTGTGTAGATAAATCCTTAAAAATGGCAAAGAAAACCTTCTACAAGGTAAAAGACAAGACTCCCCATGCCACGAAAAACGTCTTTCCATTATTATCACTTAATGAAAATTTCCTAGAACTGCCAAAATTGCTGAGGATTTTTAAGGCAAATATCACGTTCGTAAATTTAGATGTAATTAAGAATATATTGATTAAAAACTCTCCTTTAAATGAACAGGGTTATGTATATAAAATAACATGCACATTATGTAATAAATTCTACATTGGTTAAACTGGCAAGACCCTAGAATTACATATTAAGCAGCATAAATACAATATAAGAACCGGCCAGGAATCTAACGCCATTTTCATTCACGTAAGAGATATTAACCATCCCACTGACTGGAAAAATGCCTCCAAATTAATTTTTAGTAAATCTTTTGTTAGTAGAAATATACTTGAATCGAGTGTGATCAAAAATAATTTTGATTATGTTCTTAACATTTGCCCTGGCCTTTACAAATTAGATTCATACATTGTCACAAAGGTGGTGAAATATTCTGGAAACAGTGCGTCACGTCTTTTTCCTTTACATTCTTGCCACTTAGTGCCTTGTTTTAATTAAATAAATATTATTTTAAATAACTCTCGTCATTTTTATGTGTACACTTTAATTGTATAAGTTCTTTCATAGAGATTTTATGTATTCGATAGTTTAGTATTGGGGAAGTTTTAGATTGTTGTTTTTAGATTGTCTTTTTCTTTAGCATTCTTGCCACTTAGTTCCTTCCTTTAATTAAATAAATATTATTTTTAATAACTGTTATAATTTTTTATGTGTACACTTTAATTATATAAATTCTTTTTATGTAGTTTTTATGTATTCGATAGTTTAGTATTGGGGAAGTTTTAGATTGTTGTTTGTAGATTATGCTTTTAGATTGAGTTGCCTATTGGGGAATTTTTTCACTTCCCCAAATAGCTAGTGGAATATTCTGGAAGCAGCGCGTGCTGATCATTGCGCCACGTCTTCTTTTTCCTAAGACGACCGCATTGTTGCCTCTTAATTGCCTGTTTTAATTAAATATTATTTTTAATAAATATTATCATTTTTAGGTGTACATTTTAATTGTATAATTTCTTTCATATAGTTTTTTATGTATTCGATATTTTAGTAGCCCTTAGATTAAGTTGTCTATTGGGGGAGCTTAAAATTGTTTTGATGATTTTGTTTTTAAATTGAGTTGCCTATTGGGGAATTTTTCGCTTGTGAATTTAAACTCATGTACTTTGTAAATTCTGCCTATCTTTCCCTTGTCCCTGAAGATGTGAATTATATCACGAAAGCGCTTGGACTTCGGGTTTTATTTTCCGTTTCCCTGTGGTTCGTTGCTTATTAAAAAGCTCACGTGCTGTTTGTGAATTCATACCAAGTGAAAGAGCAGCTATGCAACTGTGGCAGCCTCTAATAACAGTGTATATATATATATGTATATAATATATATATATATTATATATATATATATATATATATATATTTAAAATAATAATAATAATAATCAAATCAGGGGTTACGCAGGCGTTTTTTCACATAATTTTTTTTATTTAAAAAAGTATTCTTAAGTGGTGCATCCTGGTAAATTTGTTTCTTATGTAGATGTCTTTAATAACAGTATATGTATGTATGTATATATATATATATATATATATATATATATATATATATATATATATATATATATGTATATATTTAAATAATAATAATAATAATAATAATAATAATATCAAATGTTAATAAGACTAAAAATTTATTTAAAATAATTATTGGGAACCAACGTTCATTAAATTTTAAAAAATCTGAGGGAATCATCAGCCAATTATGACGACTAATTTTCTCAAGACACCCTCCGAGATGCACTCCAGCCAATCAAAACACCTGCAGAACACCTGCGCGTTGGTGATTGGCCTCTCCAACTTAGTCACATTTCGTTCGAAAGGGTTCGGTTCCCTCATCCAGTGGACATTCTCGCTTGGTTAGCCACAATGAGTTCTAACTCCTGAGATTTCACCTACAGTCAATTTCTTACCAGACGTTTTTGAAGAAGGCGATAAGTTGAGTAATAAACGTGCAGTGTCTTGAATATATATATATATTGGGGTGTCTCTTATTTTCGAAGTGTTGATTTGTTTAGGTTGCGCCCCCTCAACCAGTTCCATTGGTTGGAAAAACATCACATATAAAATTTCTTTTGGATTGAACAATCTTTAGAGGTCGCCCCCGCTTATTAAAGTTCATAAAATGTAGCTATTATTTATGCAATTAATATTTGAAATTACTAGCAGTTGTCAAGTATACTAAACATATGTTTTTAATTAATTAATCATCATATTTATGATGAATTCAATTAAATGAATATATTAGAGATAATTGTCAAGTTTGTAGCTGAAAATATTGCTTGATAAGACAAGATCAACCTGTTTAAACATGTTTCATCAAGAATGCTCCAGATTATGTTGCAATTGTTTATTTGTCATCATTCAGTGTTCTGCTGTCATAAGTAAAAGGTGTGTAACTGTGTATCACTATACTTCTTTTTTGCTATTATCAGATAATAAACTGTTATTTATTATCAGATAATAAACTATGTTATTTACTAAAGAAGCAATTATCCAGTCTAAAACTGAACTAATTCAGTTTGCTAGATCCCAGGCACCTATGCTACGGGATGACTATCAAGAACTTTTGGATCTGTCCATCATCTTTCTTGGAGGTGTCCCCAATAAAGGCATCAAGTTTCGTGCACCAGGTGCCATGCATCGAGCTCGCTGGAGGTCCAAAGCGCTCTATTCTATCAAGATGTGGCTTTTTCGAAACCAGTTCAAGATGACTAAGACTGAAGAACGAGGAATTCGAGATGTTTCCCTTTTTTCTGTTCTCATCTATATGAAGGCTTGGACAACATCCTCACTCCCTATTGAAACCCCATTTAATGACTGGCTCCTTATGAGGTCATTGATTAATTATCCTAACAAAAATATTTCTGATGCAACTAAAAAAAAGCTCTCTAACCACTTATGGTACCTGTCTGAAGAAGCAGTTGGTCTTGCTTTCTTTGATGAGCGAATTACTACAGATGTAAAGAAACGCATGGTAAAGGCATTAGAAGATGAGTCCACTGATAGACCACCCAAGCGTCCTCGGATTCCTGAATCGACCTTCTGCTCTGGTGAAGGACTACACCAACTTGTTACAAGAAATACTAGAGAATTCTTTACTAAGCTGAATTTGCCAGAAGGATTTCTGAACAAGGCACCCAGCACTTGGACATCCAACTGTGAATATTTAAGGGCCAGAGCTATTGTTGCAGCTCTATCTGTTGTAAATGACCCGGCAGAACGTGCAGTAGCTTTAGTTCAAGAGCTGAATAAGAAATTGACAGTGGGGGAAGATCAGCTCCAATTCCTGCTCCAAATTGTTGCAAAACACCGCCAGAGTCACCCAGTTCCATCAAAAACTGTTCTTCTCAAAAAATAACCATCAATGAGGTCGCACCTTAAAATACACCATACTGTATAATCATTGTATATTAAATAAATGTTGTATAAGGAAATAATGCTAATTAAAGTAATTAAAGTATGTAAATAGCACTGGCATTTTGAATTTATCTCTATATAATAAACTAATGGTTTTTTTTTGTAGCAATGCTTCATTGCTGATTGTATATAAAAAAAGAGCCAGGAAGGATTTTGGATAGGAGAAAAAGGATTGGGATAAAGAAGGATTGAGGACTAAAGGATGGATTATAAAAACATCAAGGATAGGTTAGAAAAGGATCAATGATAAATAAGAAGGCCTATACTTATAAAAACGCATCAAACTAAAAAAGAAGGAAGGAATTATGTGTATAATGAGCATAATCATATGTCAGGAGCTATTATGCCATGGTCACCATTTTTATTAGCCGGGGGCGACCCCTAAATATGAGCCAATTTGTGTCAAACTTTCAAGTTTTAGTTTTTATGCTAAACGGAACTATGTTAGGGGGCGCAGATAAAATCATTCAACATTTCAATTTTTGACTACCCAATAAGAGACACCCTAATATATGTATATACTGTATATATATATACACAGAAGAGTGACTTTTTTTACCGTTTTCCAAAGCAGAATCGGCTGTGCTATTTTTCGAAGCTCTAGACAACGACTCATTTCTTACTTCGCAAGAGATTGATAGCATTTGCAAAACCCTGTCAACGGATGGACCGGCTGGCGCACATTACTCTAACCACGAATTGTGAGTGAAAAATTATATGTTCGCATTCGAGTTCCGCGTTTTGTGTCAAAGCGCTAAAATTCTGTTTTAGCATAGCTGTTTTAAGCATAGTTCTTTCATGCTTAATAGTTTAATTTTCTAATTTCTTCGAAATGAATCTAAACGATTCGCGTTATATATATATATATATATATATATGTTCATCCTTCCACACAATAAAAAAAAGTGGTTGGTAGATAAATGGGTACCCTGAGTGGCCTAGTGGTTAAGACGCTGTGCTGCTGGTGGGGCGTGGTTCGGATTTCACGTTAAACTGTAGGTCTAAGGTGGAGTGGAAAGCTTGACCTTCGTCAGAATGAACAATTCGGGGGAAAGCTAACCAAAGGTTATATCTATCTATCTATCAATCTATATATATATATATATACACATATATATATATATACAGGGCGTCCCAAAAAAATGTATACACACTTTAACAGCTGATAGCTCAATTGATGTTTCTTTCTTTCCAAGTTAAACCCATTAGAATTAATAATGGCAGTCAGACTAAGCTTTGAACAAAGGAAATTCATTCTAAAATGCTACTGGAAGTGTGAAAACGCAGTTGAAGTGCAAAGACAGTTTAGGAGGGAGTTTCAAACAGATCCACCAACGCGACTTACCATCACTCGAATTAGAGATAAGTTTGAAGCCGATGGAACTGTTCAGAATGTCCACAAGAAGCGTTCCGGAAGACCACGGACATTGACAAGCCCCACAAAGCAAGAAAGAGTACTGGAAACGTATCACCAAAGTCCAAGAAAATCTGTGCGGCAAGCGAGTCGTGAGGTAGGAATTTCAGAATCGTCTGTCCAACGCATTTTGAAGCGCTGTCAATGGAAAAGTTACATTCCAAGATTAGTCCATGCTATTAATGAAGATGATCCGGACCGAAGAGTGGAGTATTGCGAGTGGTACTTGGCACGATGTGGATGTGGATTGGACGAAGGGGTTTCGTAGAATACCCTCCGCGTTCACCAGACCTCACACCACTAGACTTTTTTTATGGGGATACTTAAAAGACAAAGTCTACCCTATAAAACCTGCAACAGTCGCTGAATTGAGAGCAGCCATTGAACGAGAATGCACACAAATATCAAACGAAATGTTTCGTGATGTTTGCGATTCCATTGCTTCGCGTTATCAGCAGTGCCTGGACCAGAACGGACGTCAGTTTGAAAACAGGCGTTGACAAAACAATTAAATAATGTCTGTAGATTCTATTACATTTTGAAAATGAAATGTATTTTAATAAACACTGCCTTTATAATTATTTAAAGTGTGTATACATTTTTTTGGACGCCCTGTATATATATCAGGGTTGGGTCTGATAACATCCAAAATTAACTAGTTAAGTTAATTTGAGATTCTTATCAATTAAGTCAAGTTAACTTTTTCTTTCCTTGAATTAGACTGTATCATGTAAGCAGCATATTTTTTAAGGCTACACTTCATGTAACTAATTCCTCTTCCATAAATGCTCTTTTGAAATGAATGGCACGTTAGTTTTTATTTTTTATATTTTTATTTTAAAGTCTTGACGAGGTTCTATTTTAAACCAGTCATCGACAACTATTATGCCTATATATATATAAACGAATTCTATAAAATTCAAGAAATCGCGTCAGTATAGACATCATGTTAAAACTGCAGGCTATCAACATTCCATTCTGTAGTTTATTTTTCTCTGAATCGTAATTTGTGCTGTGGGCCCAAGGCGGTGCGATATTCTGTACCATAGCTTTCATTTTAGCTCTGCTATATTATTATTATTATTATTACATCCAACGTGGTGCCATATTCCACACCACAGTTTTATTTTAATCCTGGCAACCACAATTCCAAGACGTGGAGTAATTTCGGGCATGCCTTCAGAAATATACACAAATATATATATATATGAAGGTGTATGTACAATTTTAAGCAAGTGATTTAATCGAATAGAGGGAGTACTTATGCGTAAACTTAATTTGAAGTGTAATATTGTTCATCTTTTTCTCTTAAAGTGGTAGAGTAGAGGTGGAGCGTTTCTCCGAGGTGTTCAGTAACAGTGTGGAGGAAATCCAGCTTAGTGTGGGAGAGGATGAAGAACCAGAAATTTTGCAAAACACTCGACACTCCTGCAGAGAGCAACATCGAGAATGCGTTTAATTGAAGAAATAATGGACGTTTTTTATGTATTAGCCGAATAGGGTAAGAATGAACACTAGTTATATTATTATTATTAGTATTATTATTATTAGTATTATTATTATTATTACATGATGAATGAAGGGCGAGATTTTTATTACTTATAAGCTATTTCCACATATTTTAAATTAAAAAAATGTATCACGCTAACAACCTTGTTTGTCATTGCACAACAATGTGTGTGTATATATATAATATATACACACACATTGTTGTGTGTGTGTGTGTATATAATATACACACATATTGTTGTGTGTGTATATATATATATTATATATATACTGTGTATATATATATATATATATATATATATTATATATATATAATATATATATATATACACACACTGTGTATGTATATATTATATATATACATTATATATATATATATACCAATTTTAATTAATTACAGATTTAACAGCCATTACATTTTAAAGTAGTTACAGAACATGATTCCAGTCCTTAATCGTTACCAAATTATTATTAGGGATTCATTTTATAAATTTATGCAATATATTACTAAAAGCTATAATGCGCACTGTGCATAACTGTTTGGTACAATTTAAAATAATTAATTGCTTAAGTTATTTGTCGTTACAATTATACTGTATATACGCATAAAACTTCACACATCACATCGAGTGACTAGAAATGGGAATCGGCCTTTTTTATCTGCCTACACACATATTTATCATTGCCCTCAGTTATACGAGTCGAATAATTACAGGAATTCTGTAAATTCCCCCCCACGAGTCATATGCATGAGAAAGTACAAGTTTTACTGGCCACAGACATTGTTGTAGAAAATCTGGAACCGGTAAAGATTCGACACTGTGGAATTTGCAACTGTTCGAGAAATTTTACAATATCATCATTCCATGGATGACCGCCCACTGAATTAAAGTAGTACATACTTTCCCTATTTTTAAAATAGACGGCTATCCAATGGATCCCTTCACCATTGCTAACATTCGTATTCATGGTAAGTGCGCCGCAGTCTCTCGTGATTGGAAGTTTCAACGTTTCATTCTTCGCAAACACGCCAATAAATTTGGGGCGAGTGAATCGGTCACTCTTCATCCTCTCTGGAGTGTAACCATGTCCATTTTTAAAAGTCTGTGACTACACCCCTAAACCTGTCAACTTCGATTAGAGCTTGCGACTCAAGATAAACTACTACACTAATAGGGGCAACTACCTGCTTGTCGAACTCTAGCCTGTTTCCGCTCTGCTGTGGGCTTATGTGTGTGTTTATACTCCCACTGAAGTCAGGGGAGAGGTCAAAAGGAGGTTGACCCTCTCGACGAATTCATCTTGCGTTACGCCGATTCCTACTCCGTCGCAAGTACGACACTATGCGCAAGATTGTTATACGCTCTCGAGCAAAGTGAATACTTGTCATATGTTGAATAACTCGTTTCCAATGTCCCACCTAAAGCTACCCTGTTGACATACAGAGTTACATTTTTAAGACCGAAATTTTCGAAATTAAATGAGGGTGTTTTGCATTTTCCATTCACAGAAGCGTCTTCCTGCATTCCAATTAATATCCTTTTAGGCAGAGCCCCGAGAGCTACATTTTCTATTCGTTTAGATGTTAAACCTGAAGGTACTGTGAACATCTTAAGCTGAAGTCTATTAATTGGATATTTCACTGTAGTAAATTTTTCTCATTTTCCATCTGCTTAGCAGAGCTTAATTTCACATGACGTACTCAGAGATATGTCTCCATAATATGAATCACCACAGGCTTCGCGCCCTGTTCTTGTTCAGCAGCTAGATTTAAACAAATCTCAGGGCTCGTACGGGTGAGCTTTAATTTCATATCGAACCCATTCACAAGCAACTTCTCCTGGAATGTGAAATCTATGTGAAGGCGTCCGAAGCATTTATATATCTTCTTTTTAGAATTGTTAAACTTATTCTTTATACTACTCGCATCTTTAGCCTGATAATAATCTTCTGCAGTTAAAAAGGTATCCTTCGCTTCCTTTGAAAAGTTGAAGGCATTTTCCAGATAGGATCGTAGGTGGTAGTAGCCAGACTCTGCCGAGATGTTGACCTGATTTAAAAACACGTCACACTGACTGAATATGGAGTGTAGAAAGTTTGTTTCTGGGTATACAACGTAGTCGTTTTCGTACTTCGTTCCATCTGAATGTACTATTCGTAGTTTAGCGTACATCTGCACACAGCTTGGGTAAAAAAAGTAAGGGCCTGAGCTCGGGATCACGAATTCTATAGGAGCACTCGGCGAGCTAATAGTGTTTAGCGGATTAACTGTGATAAAGTTGCTGTGCTTTATAGATATTTGCGTCGGCGGAATGTCAAGGAAATGTCAGAAATAGTAATACCTCTCTCCTCAAGTAGCAATCAGCCTATGAACCATGAGGGCAACGTACTTAGCTTATATCAGTTAAAAGTGATCTACCATAGGTTTCATACGCTGAGAACATTTCGTTCTTTTAATGATCTTTTACGTTTAACGCCACGAGTTGGTAACCCTTTCTTGTTCTTCTTCCTCCGTACAGTGCGCTTCTTCCTGTTTTTATTTCCGCCATCACGCATTTTTCTCTTTGCGTCTTTGACAAGTTCGTCCCGTGTACGTTTTAAATGTTTTTTTAGAGCTTCATTAGACTTAGCCCCAACCATTATGTCTTCTACCTTGTTAAAACCTGATTGTAACGCTTTCCTGCCGAGTTATCTGGCACCACTCTTCAGGAAGGGGACAGCCGTATGCAGTATAGTTGAAAAAATGGATCCAATCACGCTTCCGCGGTGATATCTCACCCCTCGGTAGAACAAGAGTGGCCTTAGGTTCATTCTATCGCAGTGCGACGGAAGTGAAGCTTCAATGTTAAGCTCCTGTCACCGAATGGAAACCCTTTCCCCTCAATCGTTCGTATATATATTGAGAGACCGGTTAGTAGGCTAGTTGAGACTTTAACATTATGAGGCAATGCTCAATTTCTTTCTTGTGTGATTGGGAATGTGGGCGATGCGCAGCAGCCGCGCCTGGATATCCCCAACAAACTGATGTTCCACCACGATATTCCTGTAAATATAGCACATGTCCGGGGGAGGGAGGGTCTCCGTCGTTCAATTTCTCTAATTTTAGCTGATACAGTAAGCTGCACAAGTTACGTTGTGACTCGTGAAAAGTATCTCTTTCGAAGTCTAGCCCATATCTGCCCTCGGTTATAATTTTGAACAGTGCTCTGTCTTTAAGATTTCTATTAGCCTTCGATTTTAGAGTCAAAATATGTACCGGGGTATCTTTGTTTACGATTTCGTATATAAATCAGACGTACGATTTGTCACTCCCAATATCTTCTGCTGTGTCATAACGACACGGTCCTAGTGTTACTTCTGTAGTGCAGTACTGGGCCTCCCCACTCCGGGTGGAACGCATGATATTGTCCCGAGTTACACCAGCCTTTTCACACTCATCATGGTTTCTAAGAATCATGAAAACGGGGTCTTTCTTGTCATTACTTAAGAACTTGGTGGCCAGTTGAAATTTGCATATTCCAACCTCATATGATTCACGACCCAATTCAATGGGCCTGCAGTTCTGTTAGAAAGTTGGCCAGGGTATTGTTAGGTTGTGCAGACAAAGAAGAAGTGGACGGGAGTGTGACGTTGAAGTTGTTAGGCGCCATGTTGTATAATATTTAAGCTTCATTATTGCACCAGTTTTTATATAGGTGTTGAAGCTTTCTGGGTACCCTAGCCACTTTATCAGGTACATTTTTCTCTTTCCTGAACCTTTGGTTCCTAAATTTTTTTCAATTTTAAACACTTTTTTCCTAAATTAAATGTCACTTTCTGCAGCTCCTCGACATAAAAGCCCCCTGCAATTTCTTCCCTATTCAAATCTTCAACGAGAAATTGCAGGGGGCTTTTATGGCGAGGAGCTGTAGAAAGTGACATTTAATTTTTGTCGTTTATAGACCTCCTGTTCAACCCCTCGATACCGATACTATGTTTTACACACTTCTTAGTAACTTTATTAATAATCGGGATAGTATAGTTGTCGGAGACTTTAACTGCCCTAACGTTAATTACGAGACTTTTACTGGTAATGATGAGGGTTTGAGACTGTGTTCATGGAAGATAATTTTTTACGACAGATAGTTACCGAACCAACGCGCGGTGACAATATTTTAAAAGTGGTAATGACGAACGACGAAAATATAGTCGAATGTTTGGAAGTTGGTGAGAGTTTGGGATATAGTGATCACCAAATATTAGGTTTAAGCTATTGACAGAAAACAGTAAAGATAGTAACGTAATAGAAGTTCCTGATTTTCGAAGGGTTAATTTTGATAGTTTTGTGGATAGGATGAGAGTAGTGGACTGGGATAATTTATTTATGTGTAATGACGCAAATTTTCATTGGGAGGCGTTTAAAAAAAGATTTTTGAATATCGAAAGGGAGTTTATTTCGCATAGGCCCAAGCGCGCTAGTAATAATGGTAGGCCCAAGTGGTGGACTAGGGAAATGAGTTCCTAAACGAGCGTAACAGAGCGTCAATGGCCCTCCGTCTATGGCCTGGGTTGGTTCGAAGTCGACAGGGGTTCTGGTTAGGAGTCAGCAACGGGTTTGTTATTTGCAGTAGTTTCTTCTATACTACTCTCCGAGTTCTTCTATAGTGACTCGGAGGATTCTGAGAGGCTTATTAAATTCTTTGAGGTTCCCTCAATTCTTCTTGTAACGTATCGGGAAGTTTTAATGACTAAGTTCTCTGAAGAGAGCACGGCTCGAAGGGGAAGATAAAGACTTTTTCTTACTGTAATTTACTGCTAAAATGTTACAGGTAATGCTCAGCCTCGTAGTCTAAATCAGAATGAAAATGGAAGAAATTTTGCGGACTTATATACCCCTTTTCTGCTAACATCATTATTATTGAATGTTTAAAAGGCTGTATTATTTTTGCCCAATAGTTAAAAATAAAGTAAACTTTTTGCTGTGACAATGTTTAAACAGATAAACAGGATATAAGAGGAGGAAGTCATATTTCTATCTTAAATCGCTTATTTTCAGATCTGATGTTTTCCTGATCCGCCGAGTTAATTAGAAGTGGAAATTGAACTATGCATCTTTATACGAAGATATGCATATGAGCAAAAATTAAAGGTTTAAGATTTACAATTAAATGCTTAGGCAAGACATGACCTCATCTTTTATAACGAAGAGAGAACGTATACAAAACGTGAACATTGCAAAAGTTACTCAAAATTCATCATTAAGCTAAATCTAAAAATGATTAAGAAATTTTAAAAAGAACAAGTCATCAATTATTTTGCAAAGTAGGAAGAAACTCTAAAATTTATCCCAACGAAAAAATAATAATAAAAAAAATAACAATATCGCCGCGTATACATTCCTAAATGGCGACATAATGTCGGGTCTTACATTGAGTACAATCCCAAGTACATCACTGAGTACATTGTAATTTTGGTTTATTACAACTATGATTATAATTACCAATTAATTCACATTCGCTTATTATCATTAATTACAGTTTCATTAAAATACATTAATTACATTATATTAAATTGTTATCGTTAATTATAGTTTCATTAAAGTACATCAATTACATTATATTAAAGTATTACAGTTAATTACAATTAAACAGTTAACTATAGTTTTTTTGTTTTTTTTACAGTGTTTCATATTTATAGACAATTAGGATGTTAGGAGTATAACATAAAGTACATGGGCACATACTCTATATATATAATATATATATATATATATATATATATAAACATAACACACATAATAATGTTTTATGATTAGAAGCAAGCGAGAGGAGATTTTCACCTCAGAAGCTCTCGCTTTTGCCTGTTCAGCGGAATTCGAACACTTGTGTAAGCATAAACGAATATCTTGCGAGAAGTGAAATAATTAAAAGAAAAAGTAAAAAGAATACATGTGGACGTATTTACATGTACGTAACTATGTAAGTAATCATAATCATCAGGGGACATGTGCGAATGCACAAAGTATTGTACACATATCAGTACGTAACACAATAGGTTGTGTGCGTAATATAGACACATATGGACTGATATGTTGATAGGGCATCAGTAGACAATAGGTAGATGAATAAATAAGTAATAAAATTAATAAAGGATAGCGGTCAAGAAAGGACATGGATGTATGAATGAATATGGTCGAATAATATTTTTACTGCATAACACCAGAGAGGACACAATATATAAATAATGACTTATAGAGAATGAAGTGTTTATTATTATTAAGGAATTTACCATACATTGAATACGAAAGATATCCACATACTAAACACGTAATTCAGTATTCAAGGTATGGAAAACGTGAAGAGAATTAAGTTACTTTATGACGTCATAGTTTTTCAAATTATGCCATACGTCAATTCATAATTAATACGCCCTAGTTATTTAATTCGTACGTACAGTACAAGTCATTATTGGCATTATTGGGAGAATTTAGAAGAGATGAATTAGAGCAATATAGTAATGAAAGGTTTATAGCCATTGTATAAAGAGTGAGTGAAACTATTAATTAAATATATATACTTATACGAGTATACAGTAAATATTAAGGAATTGGGTACATTTGAGGAAGAATTAAGTGAATGAAGAAGTACAAACAAGGGTTCACATCATGTCACATGCAATGTGTAGGGATGAGGGTTAGATGCAAGACAACAATAATTAATTATCATAAATTCTATAAATGGAAAATGGAGATTGGGTAATATTGTGATGGAAATGTTAAACGATCTACAGATCTACAGAAGCTAAGGCTAACAAAGACCCTAAGATCCACTCTAAGGTTAGCCCGAGAGAAAAGAAAGAGTAGGGGGTTAAGAGAAGAGAATAAGGGGTTAAGTAAGTAGCAACGCCTATCACTCGTGGGTTAATATTCATTCAGAAAAAGAGAATAAAGACTCACCATCATCATCCGCCGGCCACTGCCGACAAGTCAGAAAAATAGTCGGAGAGAATAGGAAAGATTACAGAACGGTCCTCTACTCCATAGGGATGTAGAGCCCACTCTGCCGGAAAAAGATGAAAAGAAGTAAAGTAAGAACGCTTACAAACCATGCAATACATTCTTAACTCAAGAACAACACATTCTTAACTCAAAGCAACACATTCTTCCAACTGGTGCAGACCGATCTTCCACTCCATAGGGAGGTAGAGGATGCAGCCCACCAGGCTGGAAAGGCGTGAAAGATGAAAAGAAGTAAAATAAGAAAGCATTACAACACATTCTAAACTCAAACACTATCATACCATGCAAACTACAGACATACAATAAAGAGAGTTACAGACATGCAAATAAGGAGAGAAGAAGAAAAAAAAGTATAAAGAATAACAAAAAGTGGGTTAATTTACTCAACAAACTACAACTAAGTTCGTGTTAGTCTAGTCGAGTGTCTTCATTGTACTTTGAGGGAATGAAATTAAGGACATTTGCTTCTCACAACGAACCTCCAATGACAAAAACATGGATACGACTTAACCATAGAAATGGTAGATAGCATGGTTGTGATATTGCAAAAATAGAAAGCGAATCAAAATTTTATCCAAACTCACGTTAGGCGATTTTGGTTCTTATGTAAAAATGAATATTTGAATATAAAAGTTATATAGGAATTATTCATTGTTCATTTTTACATAGACATAATAAGCGCAATCACACGGTAGCTAACTTTAATAGATATATCGAGCTTAGACGTCAGGTTAAAAGATCTGTTAGGAATGCTGAGCGTAATTTTGAGATACTTGTAGCTGAGGATAGTCAATAATCGTAAGCCGATAAAAGATAACATAGGCCCTCTAGTGGACGCTAACGGCACTTTGGCTTCCGACGATCAGGCGATGGCGGGTATGTTTAACAACTTTTTTGCGACAGTTTTTACCGTAGAAGACGTAAATAATGGTCCCGACGTGGACGATATCGTTCCATTTAGTAGCGAGACTATTTTGAATGAAATAGCTGTTTACGAGGGTGAGATATTGCTCATTATATCGATAATCTAAAGGTTGGCAAGGCCCCAGGCCCTGACGCGCTTTATCCCAGACATTTGAAAGATTTGAAAAACGTTATCGTAGGCCCCCCTTAACAAAAATTTTTAATAAATGACTGGAAACGGGGATTATTCCTGAAGACTTCAAATTAGCTAACGTTACGCCCATTTTTTAAAAAGGCGACCGCACGGTAGCTAGCAATTATAGGTCTATTAGCTTAACGTCAATTCTCGGTAAACTTTTGGAATCTGTAGTTAGGGATCGTATCGTCGTTCACTTAGAGCGGCTGACGTTATTTATTTAAACTTTGAAAAAGCGTTCAATACAGTTCCGCATAGAAGATTAATTGCGAAGGTTAAAGCGCAGGGTAAACGCGGTCAGGCAGCTAACTGGTTAGAGGAATGGCGTCGGGTGGAAACAGAGGGTCCTTGTTAATAGTAGGGAATCGGGATGGTTGGATGTAGGTAGCGGTGTCCCTCAGGGTTCATTCTTAGGCACATTACTATTCGTAATCTCATTAACGACATAGATGTAGGCTTGACTAGTAACGTGTCAAAATTCGCGGACGATACTAAAATAGGCGGTAAAGTTTTTAACGTGGACGATAGAAATAGGCTCCAAGACGATGTGTATATAGGATTATGGAGTGGACGGATAAGTGGCAGATGCAATTTAACGTAGACAAATGTAAAGTTTTAAATATAGGTTCTCGTAACAACAATAATACACGTACACGATGGATGATAGACAGTTAGCGAGCGTAGAGGAGGAAGTAGATTTAGGCGTACGCGTATCTAAGGATTTAAAAATTAGGAACCAGTGCCTCGAGTCTTGCGCAAAAGCTAATACGATGTTAGGCTTCATAGCGAGCAATTTCGAATTTAAATCGAAGAATATTATATTGCCTCCTTTACAAGTCCCTATTCAGGCATCACTTAGAATATGCCGTAAAGTTTTGGTGCCCATATTTGCGTGAGGATATTGATAGGTTGGAAAGTGTTCAGCGTCGAGCCACGAAACTAATTCCGTCACTATGCAACAAGTCTTACGAAGGTACAATTAAAGAGTTAGACTTGCATTCACTCGAAACGAGGAGATTAAGGGGGGAGCTTATTGAAGTTTTCAAAATCGTTAATAAAATCGATAATGTAAATTTTGACAAATTGTTTATTTTCGATAATAGCAATACTGGTAATAACGGTTTTAAATTACGTGGCAGACGTTTCATTACTAACATCGCTAAAAACCTTTTTACCTTTAAAGTAATTGATAAATTAAATAATCTTTCCGCGTCCGTCGTGAACTCTACCAGCGTTAATATGTTTAAAAACCGTTTAGATAGGCTTTTAAAAAATATTAACGTCGTTTAAAATAAAACAATTAGCAACAGGAGCTCTGGGGGTGATAGTCGAGGTTTGAGTCTGTTGACGATTGATCCCAGCTTGTGACATGCCAGCGTGTGATATGCCAGCAATAAAATTATATAAAAAAAATAGACTAACACGAACTTAGATGTAGCTCGTAGCGTAAACTAACCCACTTTTTGTTATACTCTTCATACTTTTTTTTCGTTTCTTCTCTCTTTACCTGCATGTCTGTAGTTTGCATGGTATGACAGAGTTTGAGTTAAGTCTGTGTTTGCATGGTTTGTTAGCGTTCTTATTTTACTTCTTTTCATCTTTCACCCCTTTCCTATTCTCTTCGACTATTTTTCCGACCTGTCGGCAGTGGCCGGCGGATGATGATGATGAGTCTTTCTCTCTCTTTTTCTGAATGAATGTTAACCCACGAATGATAGGTTTTGCTATTTACTTAACCCCTTATTCTCTTCTTTTAACCCCCTACTCTATTCTTTCTCTCGGGCTAACCTTAGAGTGGATCTTGGGGTCTTTGTTAGCCTTAGCTTCTGTAGATCTGTAATACAACATCACCTCGTCTTTCGGTCTCATAGCCCTAACTTTAAAAATCTCACGTGCTCAACCTTACTGATGGTGCTCATGTCCCCATGTTGATCACGACAGTGTAATTGTTGTTGAGGCCTCAGACTACACCATCATCCGTGTTAGCTTTCCGGAGCCCCCAGCAGCGAGAACTGTAGCACCCCACTCGACAATTCGAGGAGAAAGCGGGTGCATGACGACAGCCACATTGCTGAAACGCATTCCGCGTCAGGCGTAAAACGTGTAAAGGGCGCTCCGAGTGCATCGGTTGTTAGACCCACAGTAATAGAGCCCCAGTCCTATACGACTTACGGCACAACCCCTACAGTAGCTACTTCTACAAATCAAACTGTTACCCCCGTATTTCTATTCAATACCACCCGTGTCCTCGTCAGCAACATCTCATTCTGTAGACAGTAGCATAACATTCGAGCTGGTGCGCACCGCCACCCCTACCCCAGCCTAGACTAGAAACCGGTACGTAGTCAGGGTCGACCCGCGTTCCATGTACAGCAATGGTGTTGAACACGGACTGCGGCGCGTAGTTGAGTGTATTGTGGAGTTTGCCCTTCAGAGCAGTGAGGGGCTTGAAACCGGGACTCGATTGTCCCTCGGGTTCGGGTCAGATGATGCGGATAGAGACGACTTTTGGGTGGTAATACCCTACAAACGTCTAGCTTCTGAAGATGTTGAGTACATTTTGGGTCGTATAATGCATGCCTCTCAAAGCAGCACCGAATTCAACATGGTCAACTTCACGATACATATAGATCACGTTTTCCGTGTTGCGGGACATATGGCCACACCTTATACGCTTAACTTCAATTCTCAGGCTACTTACAGACGGCATATAAACCCCGAACGTGGTTGCGGCTTTATAGTAATAGTCTTGGCTCATATGTTTACTGTACTAAATACGGTGGCCCAAAAAATTTGGTTACTAACGGTTGTGCAGCGTGCCCGTAAACTGGTCGCAGATTGCAAGCTCGAGTTTGACTGTGATATGGGGCCTGAAGAGTTGAGAAGATTGGAGCAGGAAATTAATGTTCGCATATTTGTATTTGGATTGGCTGATCGTCATATGACTGTGTATGTTTTTAAAAGTAGTGTGAGAGAACGTACAAGACCTCTACTTATTTTAGGGTTGTCAGGGACAACGTATCTCCCCATCCGCAATATAAGGGTTCTTTGCGCGAGTTATGATAGAAGTCGAAAATATGAAAGGCATCACAATTTGTATAGGGTTGTCTCGAGTTTGCGGATGATATAGTGAAATTGTAAGGATTGCCACATTAGGGCATATCATACTCTGGGTTCAGGGTTGAAATTTTGGAAAAACAAAGTGGCTAATATGTATTCCTACGTAAAAATTAATTCTAAGATGGGTTTATTATTTGCAACTTTTCCGAAAAATCTCTTTTTCATGGTCAAAATCGCGATTTTCTGATTTGAAGGATGCCAAATGCAGCCTCAGGGCACCCAAACCAAAGCGGCAGCTGTTCTGCATATGATTTAGTCTGAAAGCTGCTTTTCTGACCTCATCCTTGCTTTCTTGCGTGTTTCAACACCTCTGGGAGTTGAAAAAATGTTTATATTTCATGTAAAACTTAAGAATTTTAAGTTTTTCTTCAAAGAATAGGCGCGGCTCACCAGCTCTACCCTGATCGAGTAGCGGGAGACTTGCCACCTCCACGTGTAGGTTTACACGCCTGTTCTTCCTGGATCCCTGAAAAGCGTGGCTTCATAAGATCTTATATTATGAGCTTATGAGGACTTTCAACTCTTATGAGCATTAACGATGGCTTCAGCCTCTTCATCAGCCACTCGAATCTGAAAAGCTCTTAAGTATGTCCTGCTTCGATCTGAACACTAGGAGCATTTCTCGATGGTCTATCCTGGCTCTTACCCACCCATCTCTCCTCTCGTGACCGTACACAGCTTGGGAAGCAGTTGAGACTTCCTGTACAGCTCTCTCGCAGGACTGAGTATGAACAGAGAAAGCGTCCACTTTGAGTGGAGTTTTCCTGAGATCCTCGAGCTCAGTCAAGGTCATCTTGCAGGTGAAACTAGGCTCCTAAATATTCTCTGATTCCCAGTTGATGAGATCCTCAGGTGAAGTGGCTTGCAGATTGACTTTGGGATTTTTATGGGGCCTCACTGTCGTATCACCAAAGTCTCTTCCTTCTCTGATCTTCTCTATCTCGCTCACAGCAAAAGCTCTCTGATGCTCATCCTCACTGCACAGGAATGAAGCCAGGATGTTCTCAGGATGTGCGTGGTAAGCTCCTCTTATCATTGCAGCAGAGATGATGTTCCTGATGTGGGTAGTCTGGTTCCTCAGCAGCCTAAGGCTTGAAAAAACGTGTTCAGGACCAAATTTGAGGTGGTGCTTCACTTTGATGTCGTAGTACATTTTGAAGTAGAAGTTAAGGCAGAACTTCATGAGGACCTCGAGCCTCCTCAACACCTCCCCCTTTAGTCCATGCTCCCTCATCCACAACAGCAAGATGGCCTGTGCAGTAGTGAGCCACCTGGATTGGTTCAGAGGTCCGCACTTGAGACCAGCCAACTGCAGTGGACTGAGACTTCCAGGCTTGATGGCTTTGATCAGAAGATAGCAGTTGTGCTGCTCTGTGGAGAGAGATTTGACTATCTCTACTGGCAGCTCTATGATATCTTCAGTTCCTTCCACTGGTTTGAAGTTGAAGTTGACCTCAAGTTCATTCACTTTCTCAAGAAGTTTTCCAATAGGCCCACTGAAGCCTGACCGGGGAGTTACAGGGCCGTCCAGTTTGATGATTAAGTGCCTCAGGGGAAGCTCGTTCACATGGAGCTGACAGATCATCCAGTGGCACTTGCGACCCAGCATCTTCTCCAATAGGGCTATGGCGCCTCCAGACCACCCCGTGTTGGTGTTCGTAGAGTCTCCTCCAATCATTACAAGGCTCGCGTCAGCTCCGTGATCCAGAAGCCACTCATGCAGGCCCTGAGCGATCTTATGAGCAGACTTTTCTCCTTCCTCAGGTTCCTCGGGAGTGAAATGGAAGAGTTACTATCCTTGAGGCTCCCACGTGATAGTGTAATGCTCCTCGATCACTTTGCCAGGATGAAATCTCCCTGTCACTTCGTCATATTTTAACACCTTTGTGTTCCTATCCTGCTTGCCATCAAAGAATATCCCAGAGATCTTCTCCTTTGACCTCTGCGAGAGATCTTCAACTGATGAGGCCATTACTTCCTCTTTGGCCCTCCAGACTTTCATGCCATCTATGGCCAAGTAAGCCTCGTCTTTTTGAAAGATGACCGGCCTTGATGAGGTCGTTCAGGAAGCCATTGGCAACTGCAGCTGCCGGATTCAAATGGAATAGATTTTTTTCTTATGTATGTATGTATTAAACCTGTGTAAGAGTTAAGCAAAGTTAATATGTCTAAATAACAACAAATTACGACAAAGGGTTAAAAATATGAGGTTGTGTTCAATAGAATATTAGGTATTTCAACATAGAACAGAAAACCGCAATTTTGAACATGATAACGCGATTTTTGGGAAAAGTTGCAGAAAAGAAACCCCTCTTAGAATTAAATTTTAAATAAAAATACATATTAGCCAGAGTGAAATTCAGACTCGGAAAAGTATGATATGCCCTATTGCCACATTGTATGCGAGCAGTGTAAAAGCCCCAAATGTGAAAGTCGTGTAGTTGAAGCTGAGAAGAGGGACTGTAATGTGTGTAGACGCACAGTTTTCAATAATAACTGTTTTGAATTCCATAAATCAAATGGTACGTGCAGGAAAATGAGAATTTGCGAGTGCGTCATGTTTCATAAGATGGACAGTTGGAGAAAATTCATGCATAAATGTGATGAAATTCACTGTTCTACATGTATGAGAAATATAAGGCAGATGATATAAAGCATGTATGTTATATGAAAGACGCCAAACCTAAAAATAAACCTTGTATAACTGTATAATACGATATAGAGACATACACGGACGCAGAAACCGAAGAGGTTATCCGACATTTACTTGTAAGCCAGACTATCTGTGACGAGTGCATGAACGTTGAGTATGAGGAATGTCGCAAATATGGTAAACGAACAAGTATTTTTAAAACGAGTGCACACGAAACCCCCGTGAAACTCTTTGTGTCCTATATTGTTAAGTTAGCGGACCAGCTAAAAAAAAACAACCTGTATATTCTTGCCCATAACGCCGCAAAATTTGATACACATTCAGATATTTAGAGGCGATCCTTTGAAAAGAAGACAAGCTTATACAGATGCAGACAAGAGGTAATGTTCAGTTTAAAGACTCTCTGTTATTCACACCTTGTAAATTAGCAAGCTATCCAAGGTGATGGGCGTAGCCGCCGAATTTCAAAAGGGTATTTCCCTTACACTCTTCTCACTCGCGACACTTTAAATTACGTAGGACGACCACCCTCTAAACATTACTTTATGACAACATGAGTGATAGTGAGCGTGAAGATTTTGAGAGGTACTACAAAAGTTTTAATGAAGATACTCCTTACAATATAGCGGACGAATGTGAGCGTTATTGCGTGAATGGCGTGCGCGTACTTAGAGTATGTTTCCAAGCCTTTAGAAGGATGTACATAGTCCGGTTCAACTGCGACCCGTTACAAGCCGCAACCACGATCGCCTCATTGTGTTTTACTGTGTTCAAGAACAACTTCATGCCTAAAGACACACTAGCCGTAATTCCCTGAAACAACCCACGCAGTTATGGACATAAGGCTATTTACTGGCTCATACACCTACAACAACAGACCGGTGTATACATAAAACTGGTCGCAACACGGGGGAAGTAGCCATTAAGATCAATGGCCGAGTTTTTTGAGTGGATGGTCTAAGCGAAGACCCCGCCACTGGTGAGAAGACAGCGTACTCCTTCAACGGATGCTGGTGGCATGGATGCCCACGTCCTTAGTGTAGAATCGTAGGAGATATCCATGGAAGATCTCCTGCCGACAGTCTCGCAAGGACCCGTACCCGCGATCAACTTATAAGCTCCCAGTTCACTCTAATATGATTTACGGATGGAATATGATGTGCGGAACACGAATATGATGTACGGATGGAGACAGATGGACAGTACAGCGAAGAAATAAACACCATCAAACGTTCAATGGTGCTAGACTCTCTCAAATGCGGCGATAGTTTGTTTGGAGGACGCACAAACCACTTCAAACTACACTTTCCATAGTCATCTTTGATAGTCAACTTTGATTCGCTGAAAGAACTAGTGAGTTTAGAAGATGATGGTGACCAACCACCCCATCTGATTGTCGGAACTCATAATTTTCGGGCACAGAAGCTGGGGGGCGTGAAGGAGTTTAGGGGGACGAAAGTGTGTCGTAACACATACAGGAAACGATACCAGGTGCCTGGCTCCTAGGACACTGTTCCCTTTGGATACCGTGAGGCGTGAATATTTGTTATATAAATAATTGTTATATTAGTCAATTTACTTGACGAAATTTTACAGTTTATTTATTTTCTATTTATTACATGTATTTAATTATGTTTCAGCTGGCGTTTCATTTTCTCCTTTGTGTGTGTGTGTGTGTGTGTGTGTGTGTGTGTGTGTGTGTGTGTGCGCGCGCGCGCAAGAAAATCTAAGCATTGCCCAGTGTATGTTGCTGCCCAATAAAAAGAATCACGTGACTCCTGCTACTAATCGGGACATATATCCTCCCTGCCTACTCAGTTGACCCACACAAGCCCTGGTTCTCAGACGTATCTTTTTAACTATTAAAGAATTCTCGCGTAGACGAAAAATAACGCTGGCGTCCAATGATATTGCATGCTTTCCATTCCTGAATTGGTACTCACTAAAGTATACAGATGTGGTGAAAACCCAAAGAATTTCTAGTCATCCATCCTTCGAAACCTTTAAGACCGCATTAAATCGTGCGAAGCATCAGGATCAAGACGTCCAAATACTCTATGGTTATTCTGGCGAGAGCTTTGGGGGGCTTCTCGGTTCAGACGGTGTAATGGAATATGCTGTAGGATTAAACTGTACTAAAGAGTACATATATCGTGAATTGAAAGAATCGACGCTTGCAGAAGAGAAACAAAGGGTCTGGGTTGTGAACCTTGTTGATGATTGGTGTGAGAAGAGGTATGACACGATGTTGCATCACACCGAGTACGCGTACACTGGGACGGTGAATGTAAATCTTGTGATTATGGACAGTTTAAAATATTTCTACCACTACGTCCATGTATATAATGACGAGGTGCGCATCGAAATTGTAGCTAAAGGATTATATGAATTTTTAGTAGAGTTTAGGGACGAATATCGTTTGTCCAGTAAAAAGAACAAGTATGGAGACATTTTTCTCTCACATAGATCGCCAAAGTGTTAATAAATCAGGGTTGGTACCCAAAAACCCACCCCAAAACCCAAGACGAAAAACCCACCAAAAACCCAGCACAATATTCTGCTGTCTTTTTTTGTACTTCCAGCATCTACTGCTGAAATCAGATATGGCTTTTTTCCATTATGAATGCTGTGCGCAATAATAGGATCATTACCTACTGAACTCCAGCCATCTTGTATAAGGGTAATGGTACAATCATCAAGATTAAGGTCATTCTTCATTTCATGGATTACTTCATCATTAACTTTTATTAACAGATCAGATGTTAGTTGAAAAAAGAACCTTGCAACATGGAAATCTAATTCTTCCTTTTGGTCCACAGTCGTTCTTACCACAAATGGTGTAATTGATCTTTGCCTTTTATGCTTTATTGGTGTTGAATGACAGAATGTGGATGATGAAGAACCTGCACTGGTGTCACTCATTTCGGGCACATTTTCACTTATAATCTTTGGATCATCTTTGCCAGAAATCAAATTTGGAGGAAGTGAATCAGTTTCAACTGATGCTCCAAATTCGAGTCTCGACATACCTCTTGCCTCATTTTCAAAACATTCCACTTTTCTTTTACTGCATTTCTCTAGAGTCTAGATGATATTTCACTCTCTCAATTTTTCGAGTGATACTTTCTTTGCAATAATTGCATAGTACTCTAGTAGGCTGATCACTTAATAAAGTCACCTCGTCCCATTCGCTAGCTTTAGATCTTCCACCTCTATAACTCTTTGAGTTTGGCATCTTAAAAATTTAAATTTGAGTTAGATCTAAATAAAGCTGAAATATGCTATTAAGAAATAAAGGAAAGATCTAAAATTAAAATGGAGAAAATTCTAATATGTCATTATTATCTCTCATATCTGAACCTTTTGTGAAATAAAGATGTCTTTTTAATATATATTGTAGATTAGATAAATAAATTAATAAAATAATAGATACAGGGTGTCCATAAATGTTTACCATGAAAATAGTATGCTTTCATGTTTTAATGACGAATCTTACATCCGTTTTCTTTTTACAGGTGATCTCGTACACGCATAGAGTTTCTGTGCTGGTGTGTTTCGTCTACCGCATTCGCCGCTAGGAGCGCTGTAGTAGCTGTTCAGCTAAGATGGGATCTGTGACAGAGAAGGCACAATGTGTTGTGTGGCTTGCAGAAACAAAATCTCCTGTCAGTGTTCAACGAAGGTTCAGAACAAAGTATGGAAAGAATCCATGGATGGCAGGGACAGGCCAATCCCATGGCCCCCAAGATTACCAGACATTACTCCGCTGGATTTCTTTCTCTGGGGTCATGTAAAGATTTGGTTTATGCAGCAGTTGTTCCAGATATCAGGACATTACAAGAACGCATTACGATTGCAATTGCAACAGTTAACCCACAAATGTTGGAAAATGTGTGGCGTGAGTGTGAATACCGTTTAGACATTTTACGTGCTACTAGGGGTTTCTTTATCTACTTATGATTAAAACTGTTTGAATACGAGTGTTTATTTAAAAGTTATAACATGCTTTAATCAGGGTAATCATTTATGGACACCCTGTATATTAGGTACTACATAATTATCGAACCTTTCTAAAAAAAAATTCAACCTATCAAAAAACCAAAAACCCCAAAAGCCCAGCAAAACCCCAGTTTCGTTTGGTTTTTGTGAAAAACCCGGGTTTCTGCCAACTCTGTAATAAATGTGCATAGTTCGAGAAAGTACAATGGTGAATACCCTGAACGAAGATGTATGGTGCGCATTCTTTGATGCTGGAACAATCTCGTACACGAACTACTAACGCTTGTCAGCGTTCATGACGCAACCAGCACGACTCAAACCCACCCCACACACCCGACCTCCCCAACCGGGCCACGTTCCCCCGAGTGTATATATATATATATATTATATTATATAATATATATACATACATATATATATATATATATATATATATATATATATATATATATATATATACATATACTGTGTGTATATATATTATATATATATATATATATATATATTATATATATATATATATATATATTGTAATCTGCTTTAGTTTCGTTTTAATTTCGTCTAAATATTAAACTTACTTTAACTTGAGATTATGGTTATCATTCCAATTTTATTCTTGCTGGTGTACAATTAAAAGTATTTTTAAAATTAATTATGTACTTATCTAACTAGTCTTTCACCTGCTTATATTATGTTTTTGCTTTTTATTGTTTTTAGCCATTGATGATGGAAGTTTGACTTCCGAAACGTCTGATATTAAATCTCCATAATGTTGACGTGGGCGTTGATCATCCTTTTTATCCTTAAATACCGGTTCCATGAGAACACCCTTTTCTCTACAATTATTATTATTATTATTATTATTGCTATTATTATTAATATTATTATTATTATATAAATTACTGAACAACTTATAAAATTTAATTAATTCACTCTTACCTAAAGATGAGGAAAATTTAATACATTTTCTGTACTGAAGTATTTTAGTATAAAATAAATTAAAATTTTGATTAATTAAAATTATACACGAAGCAGATTCGGATTTTATGGGCGTGATTTATGCCTCTTGAGTTACATCAGCTTTGTAACAAGAAAGAAGCTGATGAAGCTGATGTTTCGCTAATTAATTCCAATATTGTGATTTTTATTTTCAAATAATTAAAGACGAAAGTTAGAAGTGTTAAAAAGGAATAATGAATAGTGGGTTTTAAGGTTGTTGTTTATTAACATTGAAATGATGGGAAGGTAAATATGTATTAACTAAAATTAACACTAAATTCTCCTTTAAGTAAATAATAAGTATAAGAGAAAATTAATGAATGGGAAAGAATAAATCGATTAATGAAGAGTAGTGAATCTCTTGGGTTCAAAGCGGCCTTATACGATATCTGATTGATTTGACATTCTATCGGCAAATTATTATTATTAGGTTAGATTAATTTAGGTTAGATTAAGATAGGTTAGGTTACGCTAGGTTAGGTTAAGATAGGTTAAGCTAAATTTTAAGAGTGTTGATGTTTTGATCTTGTCGACGGAATGGGTATAGGTCTGTTCAAAGGGTAGATGATGAACAAAGTTTAAATATATTATGAAGTATGCCACAAATTTACGTAAATATATTAGCCTAAGTTGGCAACATTTTAAAATTGAAATCAGAGTCGTATAAACACATCTGAGGAATATATACAGGACTACGTTAATTACCCTACGCAGATCATAATAAAACAATCGAAGACTCAAGGAAAAAAGGTAAATTCAATGGCATGACCTTATTGTCCTTCGAGTAATCATATTCTCACAGACATTCAGATTTCTTAAGGAGCAAAGCTGTAACTATCATAGATAGGTATTCAGCTTGTGCCTGAAAATTACTCTCGATCAACGAAATCCAGCAGGCCAATGTTCGTCGCGGATATCCAGCGAGTGTGGTCGAACAACCCCAACCCACTTTCCTGGCCTCAGGTCAAATGAGACGAGTGAGAAGCCAAACACTTAGGAAAAAGACTCCGTTCTCATATGTTGAGAGAATAGATTCCAGATTTCTGGGATTTACTGTAATGCAGGGTAAGGTCAACGTCCGTAGCTCACTGGGTAGCACCGTTTCTTGATAAGCGAAGTGAAGACACTGAGGTTGGAGGTTCGATTCTCGATTGTGTTGGTAATAACAACACGGGAGTTAGAGTAATGGCTAACATTAGTTAGCCTGAGATCTGTGCCAGTTTCTCTCCTGACCCACTGATTATTACCGCGTGGGAAAGGGGAGGATTCCATAAGAATCCGAGAAACGAAGAAGAGACACGAGAAAAGCTAACAGTGGCAACAGACTAGAAAAAGTTAAAAAACAAACGGACACAAAGGAAAACAGAAAAGATGGCCGGGCTCAAACATGGCAATAGGTGCCGGCGTCGGAACATCAACACTTCTCACAGGACGCGAACGAGAAACTCATCTACTCCTGGACGAGGTTGTACACCAGAGAAAAATGTTCTTTACATTTCTTCAACTTCCCAAGCAAACTTTCCATTACTCTTCTTCATTCTGAATCTGTGGGAGGATTTTCCAGAAAAAAAATGCTCACTTTGAAGTTGTTTTTTATAATATAGCAATGATTTAATTATACCAAATTGCAATAATTATTAATACTATATTTCCACATTTATTAATTAACAAGAGTTAATTTTCTGTGCAACCGACGTTAACTTCAATTTTAAGGCGAAATTATTTCGATGGATTACATATACATAATAATTAGTTTCTACAAATCATTAATTTTATGCAAAATCTATGCGTAATTTTCGACTTCAGTAAAAAAAATTTTTTTTATATTATAATAATAATAAATTGTATATATCTTTAAAATTTATGCCAAAAACATTAATAAATATTCAAAAACGTAAATATATTCATTACAGTTTAGCGATACTGTTTACTCGAGTAATTTTATACTTCCTTTTATTATTTTATTTTTCAGGTTAGAGAATGGCTTTACAATAAATTTACTTTTCACTTGATACACCATTGCAAATCTAAATATAAAAATTTAATATAGAGGGTGGCGCAAAAGGAGCACACCATAGAAATTTTCAGTGTTGACTGTAATATATTATTTTTTTCTTTTAGATAGGGGATGGTGCAGAATTTAAATTCTGTACCGATTCATCGATTTGTAATACCTGGTATTCCATATATTACAACCAAGCTCACCCTCTCGTCTACTGTTAATTTCGCAGCTATCCCCTACCTAAAATTCCTATGGTGCGCGACTTTTGTGCCACCCTGTATAATATATATATATATATATATATATATATATATGCGCCTCGATGGTGTAGTGGTTACTGTCGCTGACTACGAATCCATTGGCACCGGGATCGAGACCCGGTGACGGCAGACGGCGCGCAGCAAAATCTAGCTGTTCATCCTTCCACACAATAAAAAAAACTGGTTGATAGACAAATGGATACCCTGGGTAGCCTAGTGGTTAAGACCCTGGGCTGCTGGTGGGGCGTGATACGGATTCCACGTTAAACTGTAGGTCTAAGGTGGAATGACAAGCTTGACCTTCGTCAGAATGAACAATTCGGATGGAAGCAAAACCAAAGTTAACCAAGGTTATATATATATATTACTGACTTCTCTTGACGAGGCTTAGCCAAATTTTGCATACTACTGGTTCATTGCAAATATCAACTGTGCACCTTAATACTTTTCAAACAGTTCGCTGTGCGCAATGTTGCGTCATTTACCTTTAAAGTATTACTTAAAATTATTTTCCTTAATTGTGACAGCGACAAAAACGTAAAACCTCCAACTATGGCTCCTCCTACAGAAGATTTTGAATTTTTACGCACATAATATACAACGTTTATAGGATCGAATGCATTCTGGGCTCTTATGACAAGAAAACACAGCCATGCGAGGGCTATCTCAAGACAGTCGGAAGATGGGGACTGGGTGTAGACATCCCCGCCTTAGGTAATTTATTTGGTTCGGCACAATTTGCCTTTAAAGGGGACTTATTTTCCCTGTTAATAATAATAATCTGTGAGGAAGGTCAGAAACTGGCGCAGCGCTCAGGCCAGACGAATGTAGCCCAATGAGCTAACGCCTATAGATTATTATTACAAGCAACATCGGGAGTCGAAACTCCGACCTCAGTGTCTTCACTCCGCTTACTGGGAAACGGTGTTACCCATTGAGCTACAGACATTGGCATTTTTACTGCGTTGGTAACGTTACTGACTACCTCAGAGTTCTTAATTAGATGAAAGAGGTTAAACAGATTTACAAATAAACCAGAAATTATACTGTGTATCATTCAATGAAGAGAAATTTTAATATTTTCTAAGATATAATTAAGTACCGAGTTTCGTGCATCAAATCTAAGAAATGAATTTGTTGTCGTTTACATATTTCCTCTAAGTGAAGCCTCTGGTTATAATTCAGTCAGTTTAATTTAATTTTAATTATACAGAGCCCTTACATTACGGAATAACCTGTAAATGAAGGAATGTGTTTAATAAACGAAGATGAGGTAATTCTAACTCATTATGGTACCTTAATTCAGTCAACTGGAGAACTGTACAAACCATATTGGATCGAAATGTTTTGTGCTGACGATTGAAGCGCCTTCAAATCTGTGATTATTTTCACTTGATATCTCAACAGATAACGCTAGAATTAGAGACATATCATTTCACTCAAGTTAACTACTATTAATTTTGAAAACTATCTTTCATCTAATAAAATCAACATGATCCTAACCAAGTGGTTCCCAACCTAGGGGTAAATTACCCCACTGGCGTAATGACTACTATTTTGTGGGGTGATAGCACGCGATCCAGAAATTATAAAAAATATTATTGTGATAATCCAGAAGTCATATAAAATACTATCTAATGATTGAGGTAATGGAACTGGATTAGAATTGGGTTTTGGGTAACCATACAAAAAAGTTTGGGAACCACTGTTCTAGCCACTTAATAATAATATTAAATGGATCTCTTTGCTTTTAAAATTTTTCTTTACCCTGTAGATTTACTGTATATAAACGGATTTAGTTTTGGAATCTCTTTTCAAGGTTATCCCTTACAGTTCACTCAATGGGTAACACCGTTTCCCTTTAAGCGAAGTGAAGACATTGAAGTCATGGGTTCGAACCCCAATGATGGTGGTAATAATAATACAGGAGTTAGAGCAATGGCTTGTATTAGTGGCCAAAGCCCTTTGACAGTTTTTGGTCCCCCTGACTGATTATTAACACTGTTTCCCTTTAATCGAAGTCAAGACACTGACGTCGGGAATTCGACTCTTGATGGTGTTACTTGATGGTAATCCAGGAGTTAGGACAATGGTGTCACATTCGTTTGACTTGAGTGATGTGCCAGTTTCTGACTCTCCTCACTGATAAATATTAATACCCCTTACCTTTCTCTATTTTGACTGCCTGTGCCCAAAATTGTAAATTTGGAACAGATTACACTGGTATGCATATGAAATTTTTTTGTCTGCTGTGAGGGTTTTTTCAACTCATATTATATAATTCGACCATGCTGAATTCGAAAATGACATTGGTTTTCCTCAATCAGGTCATGTTTTTCTCTATTGGCCATTTATTATAAGTCCAATTTTATCCCCAAATTTATTGATTTTTTTAGCTTAAACACTGTAGATACGAGTAATATTATAAGAACACTCGTGAAAAATGGAAACATTGTGTGAATAAATACTTTTATTCATACAATGAATATGGAAAAAAGTTTATTGAGGAAGGAATGAAGTTTTTTTGGCTTTCCGTCTGTGTTTTTCTTCGGGCACGTCTCGCTTCAAACACCAGCAATAGTCCGCCAGCATATTGATATCCCAGTTTCCCTGGTACCTCTCTTCCATTATTTTGATATCTTGGTGAAATCGTTCACCCTGTTCCTCACTATAATCCCAGCAATTTTCAGGAAAATAGTCCAAGTGGGACAACAAAAAGTGCATTTTTATGGACATGCGCGACCCATGAGCTTTGAAAGCTTCCATCAAGTTTTCGACAACGGACTCGTATTCAGGACTTCTACGCTTGCCAAGAAAATCAGTGACAACTGATTTGAATGCCTGCCAGGCATTCTTCTCAGTTGGAGTCATTGCGTTTTCGAACTGAGTATCCTTGATGAAAGTTCGAATTTGAGGACCATCAAAAACCCCAGCATTTAGTTTAGCATCAGATATATGAGGAAATTTACTCTCGAGATATCGGAATGCTGAACCCTCCTTATTCATTGATTTGATGAAATTTTCATCAAGCCCAGCTTAATATGAAGTGGTGGGAGCAAAATTTTTGTTGGTGGTACAAGGGGCACTGAAACGACATTATGCGACCCAGGTTCAAAATTCACTCTGGATGCCCATTCACGCTGTGCATAGTGCTTCTCATCCGCTCGGCTATCCCATTTGCAGAGGAAACATGGGTATTTCGTGTATCCCCCTTGCATTCCCAATACAAATGCCACAATCTGAAAAAAAAAGAAATATTTAAAGAATTTAGAGAATTTGTTCTATCAGATAAAAAAATCTATGCATTGGACTGTATCACTTCTGTGGGGAAGTTAAGTGTTCTTATACGCTCTCAAATAACCTTTGAAAAAACATAGTCAATAGCAATAGTTTACTTATGATATTAGTATTACCTTCAAATCTCGACATATCCTCCAGTTATGTTGGTCGTATACGAGAGCATCCAGTAAAATTTTCATGTTATCGTAGCTCTCAGTAAGTTGTACGGAATGTGCTACAGGGACTGATGCAACCCTATTCCCAATGTTGAGAAGTACTGCTTTCAAACTTCGTTTAGACGAGTCTATAAATAGCCTCCATCTCATCTGATGCTATTATGGCAGGCCCAAGGATTCGATTAGCCCCTCAACATTGCAGCAGTAAACGGAAGAGGTATTTTCGTGCACTGCAAAACTTGCGGAATTCTTCCTCTCGTTTCCTATACCAGGAGAATGTTGTTCCCGGAGCCAGCAAGTTGTCCTCTCGAAGTCGTGAGCCCAAGATCTCGGCAGCTAATTTGGAAAGTCCTAAATCCCTGGTAAGATCATTAAGTTTGGCCTGGTTGAGAGGCCTCGGCTCATTTGAAGCGGTATTTTGAGGTGTATATACGACTGGGACTGGTCATTGGCATTGGTCATTGATTCATCATCAGAATCATCGAAGTCCAGGGTTTGAGGTGGGTCGGGTATTGGAATTCCAGGACCATGGGGTACAGGTCTCATAGCAGAAGGAATGTCAGGGTATACAACATTGTGTTTATTCTTCTTGTTAACTCCTGAAAATAGAAACACAGAAACATGGATATAAAACTTGCATATGAAATAGAAGAAGCATTCAGACAGTGGCGGCTCGTGAGAGAAGGCTGCGGTCTGTAAGATATGAAATAGGTCGATGGAGCGTATATTTTCTTTCTTTTTCATTCATATTGTCCCTTCGGGGACAATATGAATGAAAAAGAAGAAAATATACAATCATTGTATATGTAAATGTAACTTGTATAACAATATGTATGTGTAAATGTATTTTCTATAACAATATGTATATGTAAATGTATGATTACCATTATGGTGAATATTATGCTATATATGGTGAATATTACATTATGGTGAATATTATGCTATATATGGTGAATATTACATTATGGTGAATATTATGACAAGTTTCATACGAGGATTTCAAAATATTTAAGAAAAATAAATTTATAAGCCCACCTTGGAGGTTTGTCATGCAGAAATAGCAATCTGTCACGTGATCCTTTCCTTCTCTCCAAATCATGGGAATTCCAAAAGGCAAAGATTTCGCTCTGCCTTTGCTCCATCTTCTCAAATTTTCAATGCACGTCTTGCAGCACATATGAGGGGCGAAATTTTTGTCCTGGTCCCGTAGCTTAATTCCAAAGTATACTCTATACATTGTCTTCACAAATTTAGTGATTTGGGACTGGTTATTTGGCATGGTAACCGTCCCACATATGTAGCAGAATCTATTGGGATCATTTTTACACGCTCTATTCATTATGAAATATTTTATCTATATGCCTGAAAAGTAAAAAAAGATATTATACAAGTGAAACAAGTGATGATAGATGTTACTGTTCCAATTCCGCTTTGACAAAATCACGAAAAATTCTATTTTACTTATGAGGCCATAGCCGGATAATCTGAGCTGATTGAGAAAAACGGATTGCAGATTCGAAATCAGCAGGAAAAGCTCTATAAGAATCACTTACAAAACCCTTGACAGCAAAATTGATGCATACCAGTGTTATCCGACAAATTTTTGTAAAATATTTTGTACCAACTCGCCTCTGTTGCATTTATTGTTTTCAAATTTTGATGGGAACAATTAGGATAAGATCTCGAATGCTTCAGAAAAACCTAAACTTGTGCAGCATAGGTTAAGTCCCTCGGCCATCTGAAGAATAATTTACAGCAGCGCAGAGAAACATTTAAAGGAAATTGCCATAGTCTATTCACCTTATAAGCAATTATCATGAAGGTAAATCATATATGTCTAAGCTAAGATAGATAGGCCCATGAAAAGACTTCATAGAGACCATATAGACACTTCATCTTTTTTATTTGGTATGAGTCCTAGGCTAAGAGAGAAAATTAGCATCAATTAACTTAAATTTATTCCAAAAATTTTCACTCATATTAGGATCAAGCTTATCATCATCATCATCGTCAGCCAGACTCTATACTGAACGGACGCATTTCCTGAGCTCTCTGATATTGCATCTACTTTTGCATATTGCTAAGAATTTTACTTTAGGAAAGTTTTGAATTTTATATACTTGCGTTTATATTCACATTTTTATAGTTAAGTAATTGAATATTAGTGGTTTTTAGCGATTTAGAAGTTTTCATAGCGTGCCGGCTTAATTTAACTTAAACTTGTGACTGTTATAAACTAATTTTTAACTGCGTGATGCCGTCGCAGAAAGCGTCGTGTGTTAGGCGTAGGTAAACTGGTGGTATTCGGAATTTAAAGATTATAACGGTGGTCCTATGGCGATTACCGAGAGATCAGTTTGTTTCTTTTACGAGTTAATGAAGGAAATAGTTGACATAAAACGCAGTGTATATGAGGTAACGGAAAGACTTGCAACGCTTGATGAGGGCAGGGGTAGGGCTACGGTTGACGAAAGCCGAACCAATACTAACGTTAGTAATTTGAAGGGTGAGGTGCATAACCTAGTTTCGAGTTTAGGTAGCTTTTCGGGAAGGTTGGATAGAGTTGAGGAAGTGGTTAAGGTTGGTCCGACAGTAGTAGATAGGGAGGGATTTAGAGAAGTTAATGGAGGAGCTAGGCCGCGTACGTTAGGTGATAGGAATCACCCCCCTATCGAGGTTTCGAACCCTTTCGCCCATTTGGAAAGGGACGTGAATGAGGGGGAAACTATTTTAATTGGGGACTTTTTAGTGCGCCACATGGACAAAGAGTTCGTTGAACGGCATCCAACCAAAAGGAGGAGGTTCTGTCTCCCAGGGGCCAGGGTTGACAGAGTTAGAGACGAAGTGGATAGGATTGACGTTGCCTCCCGTCACTCGATGTTGGTGACGATGGTAGGAGGCAACGACTCGTATAGGCCCGATACGAGAGTGCCTAACCTTTTGGAGAGATATAGTGGGTTAATTAAGTCCCTGAAGGCGAGGTCAGATAGGTCTTTAGTTCTAGGTATTACCCCTAGGCACGGGTTGGGTCTTAGGATTACGTCAAAAACAATATTTTTGAATAATAAATTAGAAGAGATTTGTGCTGAGGAAAATGTACCCTTCGTAAAGCTGTGGTCTGAATTCATTGATCCTAGCCTTTTTATAAAAGATGGGGTGCATTTTAATGAAATAGGTAATGCTAGGCTAGGTAGGTTAATAGACGAAAACGTGCGAAAGGTGTATAGGTCGAAGCCGCCTTTAAAAGTTGTGGGTCCGGGAAACGCGGGCCCAACGTGAAAAATAGTTTAAAACGCCGGCCCGTGGTAAAAAATAACAACCGTCTTTTATTGTAACGCGCGTAGTATTAGAAATAAATTAAACGAATTTAAGGCGATAATTTATTCCGGCAACTACGATATAGTTCCTATCACTGAAACGTGATTAAATACCGTGACTCGAGACGTGTTGGGGGAACTTGATATACCGGGTTTTAAACTCTTTACTAATGATAGGTTACATAGGTTTGGTGGAGGCGTTTTGCTGTACATTCGTAATTCCCTTAGGGCTATCGAGGTTAAGATAGATTTTCCGGCAGCAATTAATGCGATATGCGTTGAAGTTAGGGCGCGTAGTATTAGTTTTAATTTTTTTGTTGTTCATAGACCTCCCGTTCAACCCTTCGACACCGATACTAGATTTTACTCACTTCTTGGTAACTTTATTGACAATCGGAATAGTATAATTGTTGGAGCCTTTAAATGCCCTAATGTTAATTACGAGAGTTTTACTGGTAATGAGGAGGGTTTGAGATTGATTAAGTTCATGGAGGATAATTTTTTATGGCAGATAGTTACCGAACCAACGCGCGGTGACAATATTTTAGATTTGGTGATGACGAACGGCGAAAATATAGTCGATAGTTTAGAAGTAGGCGAGAGTTTAGGATGTAGTGATCATCAAATTCTTAGGTTTAAGTTATCGATAGAAAGCACTAAGGATAGTAACGTAATTGAAGTCCCTGATTTTCGTAGTGCTAATTTTGATAGTTTTGCAGATAGGATGAGAGTAGTGGACTGGGATAACTTATTTATGGGTAATGACACAAATTTGCATTGGGAGGCGTTT
This sequence comes from Bathynomus jamesi, assembly GCA_023014485.1. NCBI lineage: Eukaryota > Metazoa > Arthropoda > Malacostraca > Isopoda > Cirolanidae > Bathynomus > Bathynomus jamesi. The sequence continues at coordinate 351,178 of JAJOZX010004006.1, read as the reverse complement.
AAAGAAAGTTTTATGAATATTGAAAGGGAGTTTGTTCCTCGTAGGCCCAAGCGCGCTAGAAATCATGGTAGGCCAAAGTGGTGGACTAGGGAAATAGGCGAGTTCATAAACGAGCGTAACAGAGCCTATAGACTTAATAAGCGCAATGGACGGCAGCTAACTTTAATAGATATATCGAGCTTAGACGTCAGGTTAAAAGGTCAGTTAGGAATGCTAAGCGTAATTTAGAGATACTTATAGCTGCGAGAGTAAACATAATTCAAAAAAGTTTTATGAATACGTCAATAATCGTAGGCCGATAAAAGATAACATAGGACCTCTAGGGGATGTTAACGGCGCTTTGGCTTCTCACGCTCAGGCGATGGCGGGGTATTTTTAATAACTTTTTTGCGACAGTTTTTACCGTAGAAGACGTAAATAATGTCCCCGACGTGGACGATATCGTTCCATTTAGTAGCGAGACTATTTTGGAAGAAATAACTGTTTACGATGGTGAGATTGCGATTTATATCGATAGGCTAAACGTTAACAAGGCTCCAGGCCCTGACGCTTTTTATCCCAGACATTTGAAAGATTTGAAAGACGTTATCGTAGGCCCCTTAACGAAGATTTTTAATCAGTCACTCGAAACGGGGATTATTTCTGAAGACTTCAAATTAGCTAACGTCACGCCCATTTTTAGAAAAGGCGACCGCACGGTACCTAGTAATTATAGGCCCATTAGCTTAACGTCAATTGTAGGTAAACTTATAGAATCCGTAGTTAGGGATCGTATCATCGATCACTTAGAAAGTCGAGATTTGATTAATAGTAGTCAGCATGGGTTTCAACGCCATAGATCTTGTTTAACTAATTTGTTAGAATTTTATAACGAAATAGTGCGCGAGTACGATAGGCATAGAGCGGCTGACGTTATTTATTTAGATTTTAAAAAGGCGTTCGATACAGTTCTGCATATAAGATTAATTGCGAAGGTTAAAGCGCACGGTATACGCGGTCAGGTAGCTAACTGGTTAGAGGAATGGCTTCGTGCTAGGAGACAGAGGGTCGTTGTTAATGGTAGAAAATCGGGTTGGTTGGATGTAGCTAGCGGTGTCCCACAGGGTTCAGTGTTAGGCCCATTGCTATTCGTAATTTACATTAACGACATAGATGTAGGATTGACTAGTAACGTGTCAAAATTCGTGGACGATACTAAAATAGGCGGTAAGGTTGTTAACGAGGACGATAGAAATAGGCTCCAAGACGATGTAAATAGGAGTATGGAGTGGACGGATAAGTGGCAGATGCAATTCAACGTAGACAAATGTATTTTTGCATGTAGGTTCTCGTAACAATAATTACACGTACACGATGGATGATAGAGAGTTAGCGAGCGTTGACGAGGAAGTAGATTTAGGCGTTCGCGTATCTAATGATTTAAAAGTTAGGAACCAGTGCCTGGACTCTTGCGCAAAAGCTAATAGGATGTTAGGCTTCATAGCGCGTAATTTCGAATTTAAATCGAAGGATATTATATTGCCCCTTTACAAGTCCCTAGTCAGGCCTCATTTAGAATATGCCATTCAGTTTTAGTGCCCGTATTTGCGTAAGGATATTGATAGGTTAGAAAGGGTTCAGCGTCGTTCCACGAAACTAATTCCGTCATTGCGCAACAAGCCTTATGAAAATAGGATTAAAGAGTTTGACTTGTATTCACTCGAAACTAGGAGATTAAGGGGGAGCTTATTGAAGTTTTCAAAATCGCTAATAACATCGATAGCGTAAATTTTCACAAACTCTTCACTTTCGATAATAGCAATACTCGTAATAACGGATTTAAGTTGCGTGGCAGACGTTTCATTACTAATATCGCTAAAAACTTCTTTGTTTAAAGTAATTGATAAATGGAATAATGTTCCCGCGCCCGTCGTGAACTCTACCAGCGTTAATATGTTTAAAAACCGTTTAGATAGGCATTTTAAAAGTATTAACGTTGTTTAAAATAAAAAAAACAATTAGCAACAGGAGCTCTGGTGGTGGTGGTGGTGGTCGAGGATGAGTCTGTTGACGATAATGCCAGCTTGTGACATGCCAGCGTGTGATATGCCAACAAAAAAATTAAAAAACAAAAACAAAATAGACTAACTCGAACGTAGATGTAGCTCGTAGCGTAAACTAACCCACTTTTTGTTTAATTTGCCTACTTCTTTTTTTTTTTTATCCTCTCCTTACTTGCATGTCTGTAACTCTCTTTACTTGCATGTCTGTAGTTTGCATGTTTTGTAAGCGTTCTTATTTTACTTCTTTTCATCTTTCATCCCTCTCCTATTCTCTCCGACTATTTTTCCGACTTGTCGGCAGTGGCCGGCGGATGATGATGGTGAGTCTTTTTTGTCTTTTTCTGAATGAATGTTAACCCACGAGTGATTGGTGTTGCTGCTTACTTAACCCTTTATTCTCTTCTCTTCACCCCCTATTTTTTCCTTTCTCTCGGGCTAACCTTAGAGTGGATCTTAGGGTCTTTGTTAGCCTTAGCTTCTGTAGATCTGTAGATCATCATCATCATCATTCATCAAAGAAAGTTATATCAGATTGTATCATCGTGGTATATCTAACTTAGCTACCTAGAGAAAGTTTATGGTTGTGTAGTGATATTCCCTTTTGCAATAAATGCAGTAAGAGACGATGGTTGGGTCTAGTTTCAGATAGAGCACTGGGAGTTCTCAGATGATGAGAACCTTGATGAGAGCTCTCGTGAGTCAAAACTTCCGAACAGACCTGTTCGTCTTCAGGGAAACTACTTAGCTAGAGTGGAATTTTAGTTTTAAATCGTGTGGTAAGCACAATTTTCTGAAAAAAAGAAAAAACATTACGCATATGTACACTGCTGGAGTAATTCTTAAACTAAGGGGTGCTGGCCAGCTGGAGGTGCCTCTAGTTCAGTGCTTTCTCACCTATGTAATTCCTATGCGAAGGTCGCAGTATAAATTACGATATGATAAATCTTTTTAAAAGAAGGGGGAGTGACATCACATACTTGATGTACACTTTAGTGGGAATTCTTAAATTGGAGTGTGCTGAACGGCTCGAGATGCCTCTGCATCATTGCTCTCTTATCTAAGTAATTCCAGTGCGGAAGATGGCAATGTAATTAATTAATTTGTAAAAGTAAGTCTCTCAGAACGACGACCTTGGCATTCATCGAGGAAATGATGCAACGATGAAACGATGATTTCTTGCGCATAATAAATAACTAAATAAATAAAAAATCATAAAAAAAATGGTGTTGATTAGATTAAGTATAATAGTTTAACGTTTCATGGTAGCCCTTATTTTCCACTGTTCTCTAATGCGTAATTGGGTACACGAGATAAGTGTATGCATGGTGTGAATGAACTCCTAAGCTATTCTTCTTCTTATACTTTTTTCTACTTTCCTAAAAATCTTTATTTACAACTATTTTCTGTCAACAATAGCTGGCGGAGGAAGGAGAGCTTTGTCTGTGCTGTACTTTACTATTACTAGTATTCCTTTATGAAAGCTATAATTGTCTATAATTGTAAGCATGGTATAAATTTTCAGTATTCTTTAATTTCATTTGCTTTGTTTCTGTCCTTTCTCTATTTCCTTGGGCTAGCCTAGGATGGATCTTAGTGTCTTTGTTAGCCTGTAACTCTGTACCCTTATAAAGTTCTTAGATGCCCTCTCCAATTTTCTAAATATTTCTTTTTCAACCAAATACTTTTTATTTAGTATTAATCTTGAATAAAACAGAGACAGCTGTGCTTATTTATAATCCAACATTTCGTCCGTTCACGACAGATATTTCCACGAAGTGATTTAAATATTAAAGTTACAGCTCTAATATTTGAGTCACTTTCTTGAAAATGTCTGCATAAAGCTTATCTTATTAGGACCTTTTATATAACTGTTCCAAGGATGTATTTTTCATCGTCATTTTTGCAAGGGAAGATTTTATCATAGATACGAACGTATCTTCAGTGGATTTGAATTCGCCTTTTCTTTTAGTATTTTTTTGTAAGATTACAGCTCAAAACTTTCAAACTCTATTTTAGATTTAAATATGAATTTAAACAAAAATTAATTTGGATTCTAACTCTGAATCAGTATAGAGAGAATTTCGGAGCAAGTGTAGTTTACGTGCCTGTGGTGCCGAGTGTAGTTTACGTCCCCCTCCATTATCCTCGTGTAGTTTGCGTTCACAAACTTTGTCCGCAGATACCTAATCAAATAAAACATTAAAACTAACGAAAATATTGCGACTTAACCTAACCAATCGTGTGTAGTATATATATATATATTATATATATATATATATATATATATATATATATATATATATATAACGTAAAGAACGGCGCTTGTATAGGAGAACATTCCGCGCAAGATGAGAAGAGAGAACGAACAAATGAAAAAATGAGGTATATATATATATATATATATATATATATATATATATATATATATATATATATACATACACAGGGGTTGGACAAAATAATATGAACACCTTGATAAATGGCGGTTTTTATTCTTAATATGGAGTTGGTCCTCCTTTAGCGGCAATAACAGCTGCAATGCGTCTGGGAATTGATTCATACAGCTTTTGGACAGTGGCTAGAGGAATCCTGAGCCATTCTTCGAGCAAACCCTGCTCCAGTTCCTCCAAAGACGCCGGCGGTGGGAATCGGCTTCTGACCTGCTGCTCCAACTGACACCACAGATGCTCGATAATGTTAAGATCCGGGGATTGTGGAGGCCAATCCAAGCGTTCTACTTCACTAACATGCTCTTCAAACCAGTTTTTAACGACCCCAGCGGTGTGGATTGGTGCATTATCATCCTGGAAGACGGCGCCGCCATTGGGAAACAGCGTTTGGACCATGGGATGGACCTGGTCAGCCAATATTGACAGATAGACCTGGGCGTTAACCCTACCATGCAGTACTACAGCTGGGCCAAGAGTATTCCACGATATTGCTGCCCAAACCATCACAGATCCGCCTCCATGCTTAACGGTTGGGGTCAGGCAGTCGGGGTCAGGCAGTCGGGGTCATAAGCATCTTTAGGCTGTCTCCAGACGTAAACTCGACCGGAACATGGAAATAGCGTCGTAAAGGAGGATTCGTCGGAGTAGACTACATTCTTCCACCGGTCCATTGACCATATTCTTATGGTCATTACACCATTTTCTGCGCCGCTCAATGTTGATGTGCGAAAGGAAGGGTTTGGCAATTGCAGCCCTCCCATGGTATCCAGCTCCATGGAGCTCGCGACGTACAGTTCTGGTCGATACCGGGCTTGCAAGATGCTGGTTAAGCTCTGCAGTCACTTTTGGAGCTGTGGTCTTATGGTTCTTTGTCACAATGCGCTTTAGCACCCGGCGGTCTCGATCACACAGCTTCTTCTTGCGTCTACTATTGCATTTGTCGGTGCTTGTCTTTCCATGGTTTGGGTATGCAGACATGACCATAGAGACAGTTCCTCTGGATACATTGAACATCTGAGCGGTTTTCGTCACCGATGCACCAGCCATCCGCGCTCCGACAATTTGCCCTCTTTGGAAGTCTGACAGGTCTTTCATAACTGCTAATTCATAATTCACTCAGATCTGTAAAAACAACGTGAGGGTTATAACATGACGTATACACTCTCTGTTACGCATTTAAATAGGTTTGCCAGTCATTTGACCGTTTACTTTGTGTCTGAGCAGTCCGTAAAGATAACCGGTGAAATCGGCGGGTGTTCATATTATTTTGTCTAACCCCTGTATATATATATATATATATATATATAGTTAGTATATATATATATACAGGGTATTTCAAGAGGAAAGGTCAATACTTCGGAAGGTGATAGTATCGGTCACTGTGAGAAAAAAAGTTCATATGAACATGTGTCTAATTCTGAATGGTTATGGAGATAGAGCTGTTTGAATCTGATGCGCGCGCAGCTCTTCCTCCCCCTTCCCTCCCCTATAACCTTGAACCATGTAAGCTGCAATGTAAGCTGTAACAAATTTGTTATTTCTGTATCCGATACCATTCAAAATGCCAGTGTTTAAACATTGAATGTTAGAAAGAGTAATTGGTTTCTCTTTCTTGATTACCATTAACAATGCTTTTGTAATTGTAGATTCAAACAGCTCTATCTCCGTAACCATTCAGAATTAGACTCATGTTCATATGAACTTTTTTCTCACAATGATCGATACTATCACCTCCCGAAGTATTGACCTTTCCTTCTGAAACACCCTGTATATATATATGGGATGAATTTCACAATTAAACACGTGAAATGAATGAATGCTGCAAACCCACAAGGAAAAAGAAAAACGATTCCAAGGCCTTTCGTGCATTCAGAGCTACACCTCGTCAGGGAAACACCCTGAAGAGGTGTAGCTCTGAATACACGAAAGGCCTTGGAATCACTTTTCTTTTTCCTTGTGTGTTTGCAGCATATATATGTACACATGTACAGGGTGTTTCAGGAGGAAAGGGCAATACTTCGAGAGGAAAGTACATACCAGCGCGTGTAGCCAAAGGAACATCTTCCAATAGTTCTGGCAATTCATTTTGCAGAAATTCTAGGTAACTTTGTCCTGTAAGACGATTCTCTAATGCAACAGGGCCAATCAGCTGATCATCGATGATACCGCACCACACATTGGCAGAGAAGCGATGTTGAAAATTTGTTTCCACAGTGGCATTTGGATTTTCGTCTGACCACCGATGAGAGTTACGAGTGTTGTTGATACCGTCACGGGTGAAAGTAGCTTCAACGGTGAACAGTATTAATCGAAGCATTCGGCGATTAGCATTTACCCAGTGACAAAATTCCAGTCGCATGGCAGCGTCTCCTGGTTGAAGGTGTTGTATACGCTGTACATGATATGGATGCAAGCCTTCCTCACGTAACGTTCGCCATACTCTTGTCTTTGGTACACCAAGAAGTGTAGAAATTCTTCGTGAGCTAGTAGTAGGACTACGCTCTACCAACTGAAGAATGTTTTCCACTTCATCCACATCTTGTTGACCTTCACGTTCAGATGAAACATGAGCGCTGGGAAGTGTACCAATCTCACGCAATGTGTTGAAAACCCTGGTAAACACTCTTCGATCCGGAATTCTGCGGTTCGGAAACCGTCGATGGTATTCTGCAACAGCAGCTGTTACACTTCCATCCCAAAAAACCGTAGACATACACCACATCTGCATATTGGGCATGTTTAAAGGTGTGTGGCATTCTTAACACTGCTTCAAACACCAAACAATGTCACTGACAACAGTCAGCTGTCGATTGGCTTATGTTACTGCTTACATTACAGCTTACATGGTTCAAGGTTATAGGGGAGGGAAGGGGGAGGAAGAGCTGCGCGCGCATCAGATTCAAACAGCTCTATCTCCGTAACCATTCAGAATTAGACACATGTCCATATGAACTTTTTTTCTCACAATGACCGATACTATCACCTCCCGAAGTATTGACCTTTCCTCCTGAAATACCCTGTATTATACAGGGTGAAATGAATGAATGCTGCAAACCCACAAGGAAAAAGAAAAACGATTCCAAGGCATCGGTCCTTGTGCCCCCTGTGCACAACTAATTAATTCAAATTTATGTCGAATCAATATATTTATGAATTTTGACTAAAAGGGCACTTTTGATATGAAGAAGAAAAAGGGCAGGGGCTCAAGCCCCCCAAGCCCCCCCCCCCTGTGCACGTGCCCCCCCCGGCACGTGCACAGGGGGGGGGGGCTTGGGGTGCTTGAGCCCCTGCCCTTTTTCTTCTTCATATCAAAAGTGCCCTTTTAGTCAAAATTCATAAATATATTGATTCGACATAAATTTGAATTAATTAGTTATATTTTTATTTAGTTACTGCTACTTCAACAGATTTTCAAAACTGGAATTACTTTGATCTATGATTTTTTTATTAGAATAATAAACTTAACATACCGTTACTATTATTTTGTCAATCAGGGAGGGCGTCCCTAGTGGTAACACTGACTGCAGCTGTTCACTGTTGATTGCGTCTCTCGGGTATGTGGGTGTATTGTTTACTGTTTGTTTATTTTACGTTAACCTAAGCTAACTAGTGATTTCTCACTGATAATTATGGTAAGTTGGAATCCAAAGCAGTGTGACATTACTCCAAAAAATATTGTATGACATTACTCGTAAAGTTGGTAAAAACGTCCACGTCCCCTACTTAGTCTTAGGCCTACTAGGCTAGGCCCATCAGTACACCAGTGTGTCAAACGATGGATTTTGGGTTTTAGTACTGACATGAATTTCATTAAATTAATAAATGATTTATTAAACAACATATCATAACCTTTTCATTTTTAATATGAAATTGATTTTTAAAAACAATACAATTTTCATTAAAAGTGAATAAAAATACCTGATTATTTATTATAAAACGATGCAATTTTTCCGCAAGGACGACAATTACGGTAGATCCTTCTGCCCTTTATCCTGCTGATTGATATTTATAAAAGTTATAAGTAAAGTAACTATTTAGAAATTGCATGCTATTAAATATTGTGAATTTGGTTAACAAATATTTTTCTATTGCTACTTAAGAGCTGTGGCCATCATATTAAATAGCCCACAGTATATTTCTATAAATCTTTAATTTATAGTTTCATATTATTCCATATTTAAATGTATATACAGCAGAATACTGTAATTTATATGATGAGCAAGCTAAAAGTCAATATAAGTAAAATTGAATAATAATTGTAAATACACTCCAATATTTCAATATCTTCATATCTTTTGAAAATCTTGCAATAAAAACATGCCTTTTTACAACAAATTTTCATTAATTTTCTTTAATCAGCTTTATATACAAAAATAATGCATTGAATTTAATGGAATTTAAGAATATTTACCACATACAATTTTAAAATTTTTCTTTGTGTGTGTATACATATATATAGCCTATATGGCATTGCGGATTTCATTTTTAAAAATGTTAGGGGAGTGCCCTTTTTTCAACTGAGCCCCTGCCCTTCTGAAAGTCTGTGCACGTCACTGCCTGTATATATATATATATATATATATATATATTATATATATATATATATATATATATATATATATAAATTGACGATTGGTTAGGTTAAGTCGTAAAATTTTCGTTAGTTTTAACGTTTTATTTGATGGATTCATTTAAAAAATGTCTCCTAAAGATCCTAGTGTAGTTTACGTTCCCCAACTTTGACCTAGTGAAGTTTTGTGTCCCCTTTTGCGTCAGGGGGACGTAAACTACACTTGCTCCAGAATTTTTTAACTGCTGTAACTTGAACACTTTGACAAGTTTGTAAGTTTTGTTTTTTTAACCTTGATTACTTGATTTAAATTAGTCATAACTTTTTAAGTATGACTAATTTAGGATCACCTGAAAATCAGAGCCCCAGCCTTCTTTAGTTAGCCTTATAAAGCTAACTAACCGTGGATCATCCGATTTCCGGTCAGATATGCTAACCATTGCACCAAGAGCCTCCACGATTCAAACCTCGTAATTCTCCACGTACCTACCAGCGGAATCAAATGCCCTTTGAGGGGCACCTTCTCATGCCGTATATATGCACACATTTTAACTGCAAACGATACACAGTGTGTATATATAATGTAAAGAACGACGCTTTAGAAGAGTGTCTGCACAAGAGGAGAGGAGAAAACGAGCAATGAAAAACGAGGCACCTCCCAGGAATCGAACCTGGGATCATCCGAGTGCCGGTCAGATATGCTAACCATTACACCAAAATCGTCCACGATTCAAACCTCGTAATTCTCCCACGTACCTACGAGCGAAATCAAATGCCCTTCAAGAGACACCTTCTCATGCCGTGTGTGTATATAATTATATATATATATATATATATATATAATATATATATACTCGTATAAGAGTCACGGGACAGGTACTAAGAACGTTCAAGAGAAGGGACAGGACAGACATAATGATTCCCCTGCTAAAAACACTGATTATACCAAAACTTGAATACTGCTCAGTTTTGACGTCCCCATATTAAAAGGAAGAAACTAATAAACTAATAAACTAATAAACTAATAAGACTACGTAAACTAAATCTGTACTTCCTGAAAGAAGAAGAGAGAGGTACACCATAATCTACATATGGAAAATGATCGAAAAACTGGTACCAAACCTAAAACTAAACCTAATTACCATTCAAACAACACTGGAAAATAGGAAAGGCAGAATGTGTAGTGTCCCCAAATTAAAGGCCCGACAAGGGACATCCTCAACAATGAAGGAAAATAGCTTGGTTGTCAGGGGGCCAAGTCTTTTCAACCAGCTTCCGAAGGACCACAGAAACGTAACGGGGGTCAAAGTTGAAGTCTTCAAGAGAAGACTGGATGCTTGGCTCAGGACGGTAGCAGATAAGCCGGGCGTGCCTGGCTATACACGGTGGCGAGCGCAAGAAACCAACTCGCTCCTCCACCAAGCCAGAACTAGAGGTGGGGCCACCAGCTTGACCTCGCTGTGAAGAGAGACCAACGCACGAAACAACATAAGGGTAACGTATACATTTTAAATGCAAACGACACACACAATATATATAATGTAAAGAACGACAGCAGCATAGCCGCAAAGTACCAGAGTGCAGAAATGTTACGTAATGTTGCAAGAGTGCCAACCCCCACCCCCGTTGTTGCAAGAGTGCCACCCCATCCCCTTTGTTGCAAGAGTGCCAACTACCACCCCCTTTGTTGCAAGAGTGCCAAACCCTCCCCCCTTTGTTACAAAATAGAAGAAATAATTCCCCGCCCCCCCTTTCTTGCCAGCCCCGAAATGGGACTGCAAGGGGTATGCAGCTTGGAGTTACCCCCAAGCTGATCCCCCCAAAAGGGAGTGCCAACCTTTGTTGCCAACCCTAAAATGGGATTGCAAGGGGCATGCAACTTGGAGGCGGAGTTCTCTCCCAAGCTAATCCCCCCAAAGGGGCAGAAAATGAGAGAGAGAGAGAGAGAGAGAGAGAGAGACCCAGAGCTGGGAGCCCAGAGTTGGGCGTTCACTCGGCTGACCACCGAGCTCATATGACTCCAGTCGGCCGCCCGCCGCCTCTTATAGGATCCAAAACATCCAGTTGGCTGAGTTGCCAGATAGCGCCATGTATTTAATTCATCAGCCAATAGAAGGCTGAGTTGCCAGATAGCGCCATGTGCTTAATTATTCTTCAGCCAGTTGCCAGATTTGTCATTTATTAAATTAATTCATATATTATTCAACCAATCGGCTGCTGAGTTACCCGATAGCAATATTTATTTAATTATTCCTTATATTATTCAGCCATTTGGTTGCTAAATACCACCGTATATTTTAATTTATATTAGAGTGAGTTGCTAAATACCACCATTTATTTTAAATCGCTGCCAATACAGATGAATTTTCACCTTAAGGAGAGCTAAATATTTTAAAAGAAATTCTGATTATTAAATAAATAATTAGAATTTAAACACACGCTCTTTATACAACTAAAATAAATCATTTATTACATAATTCCTATTTTTATTATTATTATTAATATCGCAATTCACGCTAAATCACGAGTAACAGTGGGAAAGGATGCGCTTGTATATATATTTGTTATTTTGAAAATATACAAAACGTATAACCATATTTGTAGAAAAAAAAATATATATAATAAACGAATGAACAACTCGTGCACACACACATACACACATATATATATATATATATATATATATATATATATAATTTTATTTTCACAGTTAACTAGAAATATTCTGTGAAATTTAAAGTTCATTTCATTATATACGAAGTTTGATGCCGGTAAAACTGTTCGAACAGTTTCAAAGCGTGTACAATTTTTTTATTTTTAAATTAAACAGGTGTGAATCGAAGTTAATAGTAAAGATGTCGGATTTTTTTAAGGCGCTGCATTTCATTGAGTAATTGTAATTATATCAACGAAATAATTGCTTTCCATTTTAAAACTAAAACCTCAATGCGGAGTTTACTGTCGCTATAAAAATGTATTCGAATTAACTGGCGCACCTTAGTCCTTAGTATAATAAAATATATATATATATATATATATAATATATATATATATACACACTGTATTTTTGTTGTGTGTAATCACAATCACTTAAAAATTGGATAAAATTAATAAAGGTATTTTATAATACTATTTTTAAGTTGGTAATTTATTAAATTTTAAGGTTTAAACCAAATTTAATTAATTAGTTGGTATTGATAGACCTAATTTGTTATTTTTTCTTATGATATTTTTTGTGTTCTTTCGTCAATTAACAAATTTATTATCACACACACACAAACACACATACACACACACACATATATGTTAACCCCTCCGTCTATGGCCCTGAGTCGGTTCGGAATCGACGGGGGTTCTAGTTAGGAGGCAGCAACGGATATTTCTTCTATAACATTCTAATTCTTTTCGGTGGCCTCTTGTTAAACTCTTGGCTACAGACTCGCCAGACTGTTATGCCAATATCTTCTATGGTGCTTGGGTTGTCTCTTTCTCTCGCTTTTATGGGTCGACGATTATTAATTCTTCTCTTGCTATAATACTCTGATACTTTCTCTTGGTACTAAACTTATCGATTTTTCTTTTATAACTTATCGACTTAACTGACTAAATTCCTGAAGAGGACAAGGCTCGAAGGAAAAGATAAAAACTTTTTCTACTGTGGTTTACTTCTCAAAATGTACAGGTAGTGCTCTGAATTTACAGGGGTAGAGGTTCGACCTCTTTCGACCATGGCTCAGGCCGGAATCTAAAAAGTTAAGGAGGCAAGGGGCCTCTGCCCCCTCCTCGCAGCGAGGCTGCTAACAAGGGAGGCTCGTAATGACGTGCCGTAATGAAGTGCTCTAATGAAGTGCTAATATGAAGTGACTCAATGAAGTGCTCCAATTTTACAAATACATGTATAATATAAACCTAAATGTTTGGGGGAAGACAGTTGAAGGTTAAGTTCCCCCCTTTTAAGCACATGATCAGATGTTTGAAAAATTCCAAATAAAAATAATAAAAAAAATAAAAATAACAAAAACTAATTTGTATTTTTCGCCGAGTCTACATTTATGAAGGCGATATCATTTCGTATTAGTACACATAAGTACAAATTAAGTACACGACTGAGTACGTATTAATTTTGGTTCATTACAATTACGATTACAATTATGGATTACTTCACATTCGCTTATGATTGTCCATTACAGTTCTATTAAAGTACATTCTTACATTATAAATTAAATCATTACATTTAATTAGTTTCATTGAAGTACATTACAAATTATTATTAATTACAGTTTCATTAAAGTACATTACGTCGTTTACCATTCTTAGTGTTTTTATATATTTATATATGGTTATACTATATGGTTATACTATATGGTTATAATATATGGTTATACTATGTGGTTATACTATATGGTTATACTAGATGGTTATACTAGATGATTATTATATTTGGTTATTAGTACAACACAAGTACATGAGACATGACACACATGATATACCATAACGCATGATAAAGTTATAAATTCGAATCGAGCGAAAGGAGACTTTTTTATCTTTGAAGCGTTCGATTCTGCCAGTTAGCGGAATTTGATAATAACTTACTAAGCATTCTCGAGTTCAAGCGGAGGTGTATAATAAAAAAATAATAATGAAAAAAAATATAGAAGTATTTTTTGCGTTTTCGAACGAATGCCTAAAGTTTTGCATTTCACGAGGAAATGAATATTAATAAAATTGGCATACGATAATGGTCAAGATAAGATATGGACGTATGGGGGCGGGGGATATGTCGAATAATAGTTATATTTATACTACATAACATATAAATAATGACTCTATAGAGTGTACAGTTTTATTATGATGATAAAGAATTTTCATACATTGCATACTAGAGATAAATGAAGGAAAATAATGACGGGAAAATGACGTCATAGTTATTGAATTTGTACGTATAGTACAAATCATTATTAGGAAGATTTACATGAACGAATTAGAGACAAAGAGGTGGGTATCAATGACTAAGAAGTACAACTGCGGGTTCCAATCCTGTTACATGCAATGTGTATGCATAATCTAGGGTCGAGGGTGAGATGGAAAACAATCATAATTAATGATAATAAATTCTATAACAATGAAAAAATGGAAAATAGATACGACTAAACCACATAAATGGTAGATCATAGGGTTGTGACACAAACAAAAATAGGAAGCTACAAATAAATTTTTATCCAAAACTCGCTTAGGTAATTTTGGTTTCTTATTAAAAATGAATATGGATTATTCATTGTTCATTTTTACATATATACATATATATATATATATATATATATATATATATATATATATATATATATATATATATATATAATAGAGTACGGCAGTATGAAGACGCTGAAAATATTATTTATAATTACAACGAATAATAGGGAACAATTGATATAAAATGTGATTTATACGAATGTTTATTTGGAGGTACATCAGAATTCAAGATTCGTGCAAAGAACCTTTTCAACAGAAGTGTTACTGAGGAGAATTTTTCGTCAAAATATCCTTCCTGATTAACATCACTACTGCATGGGCATTCTGCCACAGGGTTAAATAGTATTTCACTTCGGATTTTGTTCCCTCCAGTGCAACGGTTCCCCCAATGTGTATATATATATATATATATACACTGTTGACACCTCCGCTTTACTCCTCTATCAAGTCCACTTTGCGACAATTCACTGCGGTTAAGGTGTTTGAAACTAACGAAATGTCCACCTGTCAGTTTACATAAACCGCAATGAATTGTCGCAAAGTGGACTTGATAGAGGAGTAAAGCGGGAGGTGTCAATCATGTGTATAATATATATATATATATATATATATATATATGTAAAAATGAACCATAAATAATTCCCATATTCCTATATTATCTTCCTTCATGTAATTCTTGTATTCATTTATATAGTCTCTGTATCCATTGTAAGAAAAAGTATCCATTTTAAAAATTCATGTGTTACATGGTTCATGTATTTATATAATTCTGTATATTCTTATATATTTAACTTTATATAATGCCTATACTCATATGTATGTACGTGTGTGTATTCATTTTTACATAAGGGCCAAAATCGCCCAACGCGAGTTTGGATAAAAATTTTGATGTGCTTTCTACTTTGCTAAATAATTGGTGACCTGTTGTTTTTTAAAATCTCGTAATCATTTTTTTAGATTTCGCTTAATAAGGAATCCTGTTTAAGCTTTGCAATGTTCACATTTTGTATACACTCTCTTTCGTTATAAACAATGAGATCATGTCTTGCCTAAGCATTAAAATTGTACATCTTAAACCTTAAAATTTCACTCATATGCATATTTTAGTGTAAAGATGCATAGTCCGATTTCCACTTTTAGTTAACTTCGCAGATCATGATAACATCAGATCTGAAAAGTCGCGGTTTAAGATAAAAATATGGTTTCGTCTTCAAATATTTTGTTTACTCGTTCAAGCCTTACCACAGCTAAAAAATTTACTTATTTTTAAATATTGTGCAAAAATAATACAGCCTTCTTAGCATTTAATAATAATAATGTTAGCAGTTTTTGGGTATATAAGCCCATTAAAATTATTCCATTGGCATTCAGAAGCTAATTCAGAGGCTGAGCACTACCTGTATCTTTTAGCAGTAAAGTTACAATTGGAGAAACTTTTTATTGTCCCCTTCGAGCCTTGCTCTCTTCAGAAAAACTTAGAAAACTTTCCGGATACGCTATAAGAAGAATCCGGAACCTTCAGCATTTAGATTGCAAATCTACCAGAGTCCTCCGAGCCACTATAGAAGAACTCGGAGAGTAACATAGAAGAAAACCACTTCAAGTCACACATCCGTTGCTTGCCTCCTAAACCAGAACCCCCGTCGATCCGAACCACCCCAGGGCCATAGACGGAGGGGTTAACATATATATTGGGGGAACCGTTGCAGAGTGGAGGGAACAAAATCCGAAGTGAAATACTATTTAATCCCTGTGGCAGAATGCCCACGCAGTAGTGATTTGATTGTTAATCAGGATGGATATTTTGACGAAAAATTCTCCGCAGTAACACTTCTGTTGAAACGGTTCTTTGCTCCAATCTTGAATTCTGATGTAGCTCCAAATAAACATTTGTTTAACTCGCATTTATATCAGTTCTTCCCTTTATTATTCGTTACAATTACAATAATATTTTCAGCGTCTTCATACTGCCGTACTCTATTTATATATATATATATATATATATATATATATGTGTGTGTGTGTGTGTGTGTGTGTGTGTTTGTGTGTGTGTGATAATAAATTTGTTAATTGACGAAAGAACACAAAAAATATCATAAGAAAAAATAACAAATTAGGCCTATCAATACCAACTAATTAATTAAATTTGGTTTAAACCTTAAAATTTAATAAATTACCAACTTAAAAATAGTATTATAACATACCTTTATTATTTTTATCCAACTTTTAAGTGGTTGTGATTACACACAACAAAAATACAGTATATGTATATATATATATATAGTATATAATTTTATTATACTAAAGACTAAGGTGTGCCAGTTAATTCGAATACATTTTTATAGCGACAGTAAGCTCCGCATTGAGGTTTTAGTTTTAAAATGGAAAGCAATTATTTCGTTGATATAATTAGTTATTCCTCAATGAAATGCAGCTCCTTAAAAAAATCCGACATCTTTACTATTAACTTCGATTCACACCTGTTTAATTTAAAAATAAAAAATTTGTACACGCTTTGAAACTGTTCGAACAGTTTTGCCGGCATCAAACTTCGTATATAATGAAATGAACTTCAAATTTCACAGAATATTTCTAGTTAACTGTGAAAATAAAATTATATATATATATAATACATATATATGTGTGTGTGTGTGGTGTGTGTGTGTGTGTGCACGAGTTGTTCATTCGTTTATTATATATATATTTTTCTACAAATATGGTTATACGTTTTGTATATTTTCAAAATAACAAATATATATACAAGCGCATCCTTTCCCACTGTTACTCGTGATTTAGCCTGAATTGCGATATTAATAATAATAATAAAAATAGGAATTATGTAATAAATGATTTATTTTAGTTGTATAAAGAGCGTGTGTTTAAATTCTAATTATTTATTTAATAAACAGAATTTCTTTTAAAATATTTAGCTCTCTTTAAGGTGAAAATTCATCTGTATTGGCAGCGATTTAATATAAATGGTGGTATTTAGCTACTCACCCTAATATAAATTAAAATATATGGTAGTATTTAGCAACCAAATGGCTGAATAATATAAGGAATAATTAAGTAAACATTGCTATCTGGTAACTCAGCAGCCGATTGGTTGAATAAATATGAATTAATTTAATAAATGACAAATCTGGCAACTGGCTGAAGGAATAATTAAGCACATGGCGCTATCTGGCAACCCAGCCTTCTATTGTGCTGATGAATTAAATACATGGCGCTATCTGGCAACTCAGCCAACTGGCTGTTTGGGGTCCCTATAAGAGGCGGCGGGCGGCCGACTGGAGTCATATGAGCTCGGCGGGCGGCCGACTGGAGTCATATGAGCTCGGCGGTCAGCCGAGTGAACGCCCAACTCTGGGCTCCCAGCTCTGGGTCCTCTCCTCTTCCTCTCTCTCTTCTCTCTCTCTCTCTCTCTCTCTCTCTCTCTCTCTCTTTCTGCCTCTTTGGGTGGAATAGCTTGGGGGAGAACTCCGCCTCCAAGTTGCATGCCCCTTCAATCCCATTTTGGGGTTGGCAACAAAGGTTGGCACTCTCGGGGTCCTCTCCCTCTCTCTCTCTCTCTCTCTCTCTCTTTCTGCCCCTTTGGGGGGATTAGCTTGGGGGAGAACTCCGCCTCCAAGTTGCATGCCCTTTGCAATCCCATTTTGGGGTTGGTAACAAAGGTTGGCACTCCCCTTTGGGGGGATCAGCTTGGGGGATAACTCCAAGCTGCAAACCCCTTGCAGTCCCATTTCGGGGCTGACATCAAAGGGGGGGATCTTTTCTTCTTTTTTTGTAACAAAGGGGGGAGGGGGTTGGCACTCTTGCAACAAAGTGGGTGAGGGTTGGCACTCTTGCAACAGGGGTGGGGTTGGCACTCTTGCAACAAAGGGGTGGGGTTGGCACTTTTGCAACAAAGGGGGTGGGGGTTGGCACTCTTGCAACATTACGTAACATTTCTGCACTCTGGCACTTTGCGGCTATACTACTAACGACACTCTTCTAAATAGCGTCGTTGTTTACATTATATATACTGTGTCTCGTTTGCAGTTAAAATGTGTATGTATATATACGGCATGAGAAGGTGCCCCTCAAAGGGCATTTGATTCCGCTCGTAGGTACGTGGGAGAATTTCGAGGTTTGAATCGTGGAGGCTCTTGGTGTAACGGTTAGCATATCCTGATCCTGGGTTTGATTCCTAGGAGGTGCCTCGTTTTTCATTGCTCGTTTTCTCTTCTCCTCTTCTGCGAACACTTCTAAAAAGCATCGTTCTTTACATTATATGGATCACGTGAAGATCCGTCACCCCAGCCTTTTTTAGTTATCTTTATAAGGCTAACTAACGAAAATATCACTTAACCTAACAAATCGTTAGGTCAACTGTACGCCTTTGACGATTGGTTAGGTTAGGTTGTGATGTTTTCGTTAGTTAGCCTTTTAAAGCTAAATAAAAAAGGCTGGGGTGACGGACCTTCAGGTGATCCCATTATATATACTGTGTATCGTTTGCAGTTAAAATGTATATATATTATATACCGCATGAAAAGGTGCCTCTCAAAGGGAGTTTGATTCCGCTCGTAGGTACATGAGTTTGAGAATTAAGAGGTTTGAATCGTGGAGGCTCTTGCTCTAATGGTTAGCATATCTGACCGGCAATCGGATGATCCCGGGTTCGATTCCTGGGAGGTGCCTCGTTTTTCAGTGCTCGTTTTCTCCTCTCCTCTTGTGCGGACACTCTTCTAAAAAGCATCGTTCTTTACAATATATATATATATATATATATGTGTGTGTGTGTGTGTGTAGATACAGTACATCTGTGTGTGTGTGTATGTGTGACGACATTCTAGAAATTCCTTTGCTTGCGTCCTTTCTTACGGCTTGAAGTAAAGGACGTGGTGAAATCCGAATACATGGACGAAAGCCCGCATGGAAAACAGAAATTTCAAGATGATTCCAGAATCCACCAGAAATTTCCACGTCATCAGAGCATAGCTATAAAAGCGTGAGTCCACTTCAGTTCGCTCTCATTAGTCATTCCTCATATCACACACTTTCTGTTCTCCGACCTTCGTCGATGAATCTCCGCTCTCTCTACCACAGAGCTTTCCAAACTTTTAACGTTGGCGACAAACTATTTAAGCATAACAATTTTCACGACACATTAATTAATTTTTTTTATCAAATATCAAATATCAGATAATTTTTCAGTAGGTGGTTTATCTTGTAGCCGATTTTGTTGATAGAAAAATCAAAATTTTCAAAATACAAAAAACACTAATGTGTCGCGACACACCAGTTTGGAAATCTCTGCTCTACCATATTCGACGGTGATCCCGCAAACTGGCTTGACCTCATTCGTCCGACCTTTGCTTCACTCAAATATCCCTCCATTAGACCTTCAGATCTCATTTCGGTTCAACAAGCATTGCGTTGCCGCCAAGCCTGCAACCACTTCTTCCGCCGCCGTAATCACCTTCACTCTCACAAACTCAGTCCGTCTTCAAGCAGTCATTATTTATCCTGCTCATAGACCTTCGCGTCTCAGCCTATACCCATCTCCAAATCCAGGTATGTAAACCTTTTGCATAGACCCAACTCACTTGGCTTACAGTGTTTACTGCGTCGTGGTAGACTACGTGTTACATAGCCTATAAACTCAGACAAATTCTCAACCTAACCGCATCGGCTATCTAAAGTGTTCTTTAAGTAGCGCCAAATCGGACTCATATTTTATGTTATTGTAATAACGCAAGTAGGCTTATTACTATATGTTAACTACGGTACCGAATATATTTTGTTATCCTAATTATTGTTCCTAACAACATTCCATTATTTAACTCTTGTCCTGTGTAAAATCACTCCTTATTGTCAATAATATTATTTTGTAACAGTGAACATTTCCATATAAAATAACTTGTTTACTCTAAAAAATTATTCCTTTATTTTTGTTAATTAAACAAAAACTACAAAGCCCTTTTTTATCTCCTTTATTAAATACATTATTTGGTCGAAAGACCAAATTGATGACCCGGAGGGCGGGTAGCAGTATATGTCACAGTGCTACCCGCCAGGGGGTAGTGGGGGAGGGGGTGGGGTAATTGGGGAAGTGGGGTTTGGGGTAATGGGGAGAGGGGTAATGGGGGTAATGGCTTCTTTTACTTTTGTGTGTGTGGGTAATGGGGGAGTGGGGGTGGGGTGGGGAATGGGGGAGAGGGGTGGGGGTAATGGCGTTTTTTAAAATTTTCTAGCTGGATCACAGTGCTACCCGCCCGGAGGGCTACCTGCCCAAAAGGCCAAGTTGTACAACGGTCGCGAGAGATAGCGAGCTACCGCTTGTTTCCAACTATAATCTCATGGATATGATGACGACAGGCTAGGTACAGAAGATTTTTGTCCAACATTTGTTCAATCAGGATGCAGGCACCTGCTCTCTTTCCTGTATTACTTGCCGTGGTATGAAATGACAGCTTTGATCTGGTTGGTTAAAT
The DNA here is from genome assembly GCA_023014485.1 of Bathynomus jamesi. Classification (NCBI taxonomy): domain Eukaryota; kingdom Metazoa; phylum Arthropoda; class Malacostraca; order Isopoda; family Cirolanidae; genus Bathynomus; species Bathynomus jamesi. The sequence continues at coordinate 330,387 of JAJOZX010004006.1, read as the reverse complement.
TCCATTCTTTTACAGTTTCAACAACAACCTTTGCAATTGCTTTTGCACTTTCGGAGGTAAGTTTAGGGACTGCATGAAGCTTGCCGATATCTTTACCAGTCACTACCACAGGCAAACGACCGACAGACTTTATTCCTCTGATATCAGGTAGCATTTTCCCATCCCAATGAACTACTCGGGGGGGTTTCTGGAGAAAAGTGTTCAATAATATTAGCTGAAGTTTCTTTTCCAATTTTCATCCTTTTAGTGCAAATAGAATCTTTGTTGATCGATAGTGACTCTACATCATATCCTAAACTTTTTGCCATAGCAGCAACGATATGAGCTGCTGTACGGTCTAGAGCTTGCGCTAATTCGGGAGTCATTATGTTTTGAGGTCTTGCTTTTTTCAGTTGTGGTTGGGTGTCACCCTGAGAAAAACTTTTTAAATTTTGAGATGTACTATTTTCCGAATGAATCGACTCGTTATCACTACTGGTACTTGAATCTATTGTTGCAACTTTGCTTAGTTGTTGTATTTCTTTTTCAGGTTTTCTCTTGCGGCTAATAAAATTTTGCTCTCTAATAATCTTGTTTCTTTCCTTGATTGTTGTCACTTTATCAATGCCAGCTATGTGATCTTTCCTTCCACTGCTCTGAGCAATAAGAAATTTCTTACCTTCTATTTTCATCATAGACAGAGCATTCTCGTGTGCAATATCAAATAGTTCAATGAGTCGTGATGTGAAGTGTGTTTCATTGGAAATTTACTTTTGAGATCGATGGGACTTACTTTTTTGTAATGCTTTCCATTCAGAATGAAGTTTGTGCAACCTCTTAACAAGATCGTGTTCATGCGCAGTTGGAATACTGGCTTTCTTCCACAAACCCATAACACTGATCAAAGTGTTCTTTCAAAGGGAGCTTCATCTCTGAATGATGGTAAAAAAAATGTGCCAAAACTTGCTGCTGAGAAGGGAGTTTATCGCCCAATATTTTTGGTAAAGTTGGACCAACAAGCCATATATCTATTTTAGAACGAGTACTATAACTAGTACTAGCCATGATTGGAAAAAAAATTAAAATTTTAGGGCGTGAAACTCCTAACCGTGAAATAAATGGAGCACGAATTACTGCACTTCCTCAGCATGTAGTTAATTGAGGATTTGAGTTGCAGCTTGCTCCTTGCCAGTTTTTCAGATGCCAAAAGTCACAAGTAGTAGTTACATATATTGATATTATATCATAAATACAATTATATATCTGAAAACGTATGAATATTCCATATAAACATATCAATAGTAATTTCTGCAAATTTTGCAAAGAAATAAATGGAGTATTTTACTATTGATTAAAAGTACATTATTCTACAATTAACAGTTTTATACTGCCGTGAGCTACCTCTAAATATGATCTGCTTGCTTTAAAAATGGCATGCTAAGTTTTCTCATGATAAAGAACAAAATTCGACCTTCCGAACTCCAAAGTTAAAAAAATAATTTTTGTCCTTATATGCTGATAGCCACCCTTTATATATATATATATATATATATATATATATATATAATTTTGAAAAATGATTATGATAACGAGAAAACTGTTTCAATTAAGGATGTGTTTGTCATATTTCCGCATGTCTTTTATTAAACTTTTACTATAAAAGGTGTGGGAAGTCATATAATAATTTTGAAAAAAAACCTTTTTATAGTAATTTATAAACTTCACAAAAGTCCTATATAAAAAAAAACCCTGAAGTTCTTGTGCTCAAAGTTCATTAGTTAATAACAGTTTGAAATTCTCCACGTTATGAGAGTTTTAAAAGTTAAACACAAAACTTCCACAAATAAAAAAAAAGATGAGTGAAATTAAAATTTGTTTCGAGAGTCACATTATTTTAATTATATTAATTTATAGCTGTAGAACTGTAAATATTAAATTAATTTTGTAATAACGTTATTGTTAATGCATTAACTGTTGCACTATCATATGTATATATGTGTATGTGTGTTATGATATGTTACTATCACTATACCTATTCTATGCTTTATATATGTAGCGAAGAACAATAAAATTATTTTTATTATTAAATTATAATTGTGTTTGATTTACCATGTATGATTTACTGCAATTTTGAAAGCAAGAATGCTGGAGAGCTGTAGAAAATGGTAAACTTGAATTTCGAAGAAAACAAGTGGCGGCTATAACATCTGATGGATGTTGATGATGTAGTGTTTCTGGGTTTAAGGTAGTACTTCTGGGATTAAGGAGAGCAATGAAAAGAATGTGAAAGATTATTGTAAATGTAAATAAAAGTTTAGTCGTTGAGAGGGAAGGAGACTCGGCATGTAATAGTGTGGTGGAGAAAATCTATAGGTTGTGGATGAAAGAATTTAAATATTTGGGATGTTCGACTACCAAAATTGGCACGAATACAGTGGAAGTTGAAAACAGAGTGAAGCAGGACACGTATAAGTCATGGCCGCGGTAAAAACTGTAGCAGTAAGCAAGTGCTTGAGGTGTAGCAAGAGGTTTTCATGAAAGTTTATTGGTGCCAGTACAAATATATACACGTGAGACATTAGTTTGGCATGATAGTTTACTCTCAAAAGTGAGAGAAGTTGAGATGAATAATTTAAGAAACAGGATTGTCGTCAACGAACTGATAGTATAAGAACTGATGTTCAGAAAGGTTTGGAGTGAAAAAGTCATCAGTGGAGCTGAAAACGGAGGGTAGTATGAAACGTTGGTATGGTCATGTAGAAAGAATGAATAATGACAGAATTGTGAAAAACGTGTGTAATTGTGAGTGCGTAGGCGTGAGAAGTAGAGGAAGATCGCGTAAAAGATGGAAGGATATAATTAGTAAATGTATGATTAAACGTGGAGTTCATATAAATGTAGCGCAAAAATTAAAGATAAAGAGAGGAGTAGAAGCGACTGGTGAGGTGTGTAAATGTAGGCGCTGGTCTTACCTGACGTACCACTGGAAGTATCAGGTCATCCCATAAGTAATGTCGTTTTTTTACGATAGATTAAGTTTAAACTAGTCCTACTCGGTTTAAGCATAAATTTTCCGAAGGTTATATCTGAGAGGAGATCTATCGTGTTTCGCTACATACTTTACAGACCTTGACCAGTGAAGACGTGTGTTTTGCTTTATGTGAACCCCTCATAAACATGGCGGTATCAGAAAAGCATATCAGGCATATAATGCTTTACGAGTTCAAAAAGGGGAATCGTGCTACTGAAGCAACGCGAAACATTCAGGAAGTTTATGGCAACGATATTCTGCATGTGAGGAAATGTCAAAGATGGTTTCAAAAGTTTAGGAATGGTGACTGCTGTTTGACAGATGCAGCACGCTCTGGACGCCCTGCTGAGTTTGATGATGACCTGCTGTTAGCAGCACTTGAAGAAGACTGTTCAACAACTGTCGAAGAATTGGCCCAGAAACTCAATTCATCACCCGTCCACCATCCATCGACATTTGCAACAACTCGGGAAAGTGCCTAAGTTAGGAAAATGGGTGCCACATGAATTGTCGATCGACAATCTGAGGGTGCGGGTAAACATTAGCACAGTTCTTCATTCCCGTGAACTCCAAGATCCGTTTTTGCACCGTTTAGTGACTGGTGATGAAAAGTGGATACTGCACCAGAATGTTAAGCGCCGTCGACAGTGGGTTTGTGCCAGAGAACCAGCGACACCACAGCCAAAACCAAATCTTCACCCTCGGAAGGTGTTGCTTAGTGTTTGGTGGGATAAAGGTGGTTTAATACACTTTGAAACCTTACCACACAACCAAACAATCACCGCTCAAGTCTACTTTCAACAACTGGATCGATTGAACACTGCACTAAAAGAAAAGAGATCTTCTTTGGTTAATCTGAAAGGAATCGTGTTCGACCACGACAACGCACCTCCTCATACCACTCGGATCACTTCTGCAAAAATTGAGGAGCTTGGATGGGAAAAACTTCCACATCCTCCATATTCTCCAGACCTTGCGCCTTCAGATTATCATCTCTTCAGGAGTCTGCAAAACTATCTTGAAGAGAAACAGTATACTTCTTTAGATGACCTGCACACCAGTCTTTGTACGTTTTTTGCCTCAAAACCGCCTGAATTTTATAAACATGGCATTGAAAAGCTGTAGGACGTTGACAGAGTGTCATTGATTCCGATGGAAAATATATACTAGATTAAAAAGTTTCAGTTGAGTTTTTTTTTGTCCTTCAAATTCCGATCTAAAAAACGACATTACTTGTGGGATGACCTGATACATCCTAACCTTTTTATGAAAGACAACACTGTATTCCTAATGAGGTTGTATGTTATTCTCGTTGGTGATCCCTATGTACCCTTGCGTATCTGTAATTAATCTGTCTTCGGTGAAGGTCAGGCGTCCGACTTACCCAATGGAAAGTGAAAAATGTTTTTTTTTATAACGTTCATCATTACTTCTTACTCAATGCCATTACCATTCGCGAGTGGGAATCTACATTTGAGAAAAGATTTTCTTCATTTGAGAAAGAATGTCACTCTCACGTACATTCGCGGTAAAGGGCCAAATTGAAGTGGCTACTATTTCATACGGCAACTGAACCTAACCTAACCTAACCTGGACCAAAGTAGTAAAGCCGTGGATGAGAATGAGCGTGGCATAAAATGGGAAGAGATTGATTTCAGAATTGCTTCCTTTGAGATTCTCACTCTTGGGTGCGGAATGAGATGAAACTGACTGAGTGGAGTGATACCTATGTGTGTATGTACATATAATAATATTAATCAGTCAGGTGGGCCAGAAACTGGCACTTCGGTTTGCCAGACTAATGTAGCCCATTGCACTAACTCCTGGATTATTATTAACCAGCTCCATTGGGATTCGAACCCCTGACCTCAGTTCCTTCACTTCGCTTATAGGCAAACAGCGCTACCCACTGGATTACGGGCACTGGTGCTTAGGGACATAAAATTTCTAGTTGCTACCAAAAATAACAAAATATCCAAAGAAAACAGAAAAGTACCACTTAGTAACTTCTACGAGTTTAAGAAATTTATATTTCTAGGCGAACATTTTTCCCTCTATATGCTCTTGATTACCGTTCCAGTTCTACTAAATATAACCTATTAATAAAGATAAAAATATATTTTTTAAACTTGCGTATCTTCAAAGAGAAGATACAACCGTCTCTTTCAAAGTTTTTCTTTCTTGTTTAAAGAAATATCGAATTCTCCTCGAAGTCAATATCCATTTCCAATTAATGTTTCAAAGTAAAAAAACAGCAAATGTTTACTCTATATTCCAACTTATATATAATCATCCAATTTTACTTTAATACTTACACAATTTTACGCATAAATTTTGTGATACATATAGTGTAAATGAGGGTCTCCTTGGAAGAAAGGGCTAAACGACAAAAGTAAAAAAGCCAGAAAACGCAGTTAAAGTTGTATCAATTTGTATGACCCTTAAATTGGTACAACTTTGCGTTTTCTGGCGTTTTTTTACTTTTGTCGTTTAGTCACTTCTTCCCAGGAGGGCTTCATATACTGTAAATAATCCGTGTTGCTTTAGAAACTCGCATGAAGCTGGGGAAAAACCAACGACCATTTTCCTATAACGAAGTGAAGAGAGTGGGGTCAGGGGGTTTGACTCCCGATAGTGCTGGTGAGAATATTTGAATTCTTTTTATTAAAAAGTACTCATAATTTTGTCAAATTCATTTCACAGTGGGCAACTTTTTCATTTGCATTTATGGAATAAATTTTTTATAACCTATTTATCTTTAGGCAATAACTACCGTGAACGCTTGAAATCGGAACTTTGGATAGCTCATTCTTTATCTAAATATGAGAGAGAGAGAGAGAGAGAGAGAGAGAGAGAGAGAGAGAGAGAGAGAGAGATCGGAAAACCAGCTTGTTCATTGCTTTGTTGTCTGTTTAATTGTACAGACTGCTAGTTTCCACTTATTTAGCTAGTTTCTGCAGTAGCTCTTGACTTTTTGTAACTAATATTTCGTTAATGACTTTCGAGTTGATATTAAAGCGGAGGCATTTACCTGAAAAGAAGCAAATCTAATCCGGTTTATATAGCCGCATGTTAGAATATGTAACTATAGACTTGACAGACGAAATTAATGTAAACACATGTAAAGTTATACGCAAGAAGGAAAGGCTTCTTTCAGTACCCAAAATCCGTTAAAGAAGAACGACCAAATTAATGCAGGATGCAAAGAAGAATAATAAAAAAAAAATGGCCTACGAAAGAGGACTGCAAAAATCAAAGCTATTTTCATCACAAAAGGGAGTTGACAGGCGAGTGACTGAACTTTAAAGGCTTTTAAAAGGGTTTGAGAACACTGACACTGATTTTTTGTGCGTCGTAGTTTTCTATTATTATATATATACAGTATATATATATATATATATATATATAGATATATATATATATATATATATATATATATATATATATATTATATGCAAATATATATATATATATAGGTGTCCAGAAGTCGCGCACCATAGGCTTTATTCAGATTTACAAGGTTTACGAGTCGAAATGGTTTATAAATGATGTCTAATTACAATATATGTTCAATAATGTTCGACTAATAAAATCAATAGTATGTACAGTTAATCAAAAAGCTATCTTAAAATAATTAAATGAATGAGGCTACATTAGCCAATGGTGTCGCGCACCATTCGCTAATGTAGCTTCATTCAATTTAATTATTTTAAGATAGCTTTTTGATCAACTGTACATACTATTAATTTTATTATTCGAGCATTAGCGAACATATATTGTAATTAAACATCACTTATAAACCATTTCGACTCGTAAACCTCGTAAATCTGAATATAGCTAATGGTGGGTGACTTCTGAGACACCCTGTATATTGTTAAATATGTTTACCAAATGTTTTATTTGCAGTATTATTCTTTCAAAAGAAGTTGAATTAAAAAAAGTATAAAGAAAGTAGAAAATACGAAATAAAACTAAAAAGTAGAATGAACAAAGAAATAAGAGTGAATACGAGTATAAAGGGGGACTGAAAATTAGAAAGTTTACTTCCAGTGATATAAATAACAATAAGAACATACCTCAAAACTCGAAGGAAATAATATAATAAAGTGTGTGTGTGTGTGGCAGAGAGAGAGAGAGAGAGAGAGAGAGAGAGAGAGAGAGAGAGAAAGATGCTTCTTTACAAAAAAAATGCCGATATTGGGTAAAATTCTTCAAAACGTTGAAAAATAAGGAAATCAAAGTGATATTAGTAGAGAAAAACGATTTATAATTATGAACAAAATTTTTCACTATGAATTTCAAAATCTCGGTTGGAGTATATGCATCGTTCAATGGAATTTATGTACCTAATAAATTATCACTTGAATGTCTTTTCTGCATTAAATTTAGCTATTACCATATTTGTTTACTTCGGTATAATTGTGTCAGCGCCCTTAGCACAGTAGGTTTCCCTGTAAGCGAAGTGAAGACACTGAGGTCGGGGGTTCGGTTATCCCTAACGGGAGATACAGTAATGGGCCACATTTGTTCGCCTAAACGCTTTCTGGTTCTCCTGACAGATTATTATTATTATACGATATATTTATGTTTCTCAAATTATATAATTTTTCATCCACATGCATGAATCTGTAATACCTCGGCGGTTTATTTAATCAGCCATTTTATTAATAATCTAAATTATATCAAATCTTTTTGAACTCTACATATGTTTCATCAGTTATTTCATCGCCATAGTCTTTTGATAATGATCCTAACTGCAGAGCATCAGTAGGCTGAAAAACGTTCCCGTTAAGTATAAAATTATGATACTGTAGTTTCTAAGTTATAAATTACCCCAGTAAAAAGTTTGTACGAAAGAGTTTGCCCATAACTAATGACATGTTTAGAAAAATTCCCTTCTATACCATTTTTTAAAAATACGGTGTTTACTCCGTGTTTTCTTGTCAGGGGAATACATGATATCCGCGAATGATCTGACAAAAGATTTATGGAAAGAGTAGACGATTCGCATGTCTATTTGTTCAACACGCGACGCTTTATAGCGTCAAGGTGGTGAAATTTAATAGATTTTTAGCGTCTCATAGAATTTCGGAATTGGTTCATGGAAGTCATACGATATCATCATCATCATTATTCATTATCTGACTGTGTTTGCACAGAATAACATTGTTTCAAACTGTTATAGGAACATTCTTTACATTTTCGTTTGGTTTTATATGTCGGCTGTGTATTTTATCGTGACTTTAACTTGCCTTCATTCATAATACGGTATTCATAAATTGATTGACAATTATCGTTTTTAAATCGCATACTTTTTATTATTACCTACACTAGATTATATAGAATTCCTTTTGCAAATTTGAGCTGATTTGGTCATAGTTCCAGTTTAAAAGTATTCATATAAATTACTGAATACTATCTCGCATTCTAATGTGGTCGATATACATCAAATCTACACTAATATTTGTGACGGTTGAACTCCCTGCCTATGAACTTTCTTTCTTTCTTTGTTTCTTAATTCTTATGGCCGGCCAAACCACTGGCCAAATTTGGGTGAGACTTGGGGGATAGGGGTAACTAAGGGCGGGGAAGAAGATAGGTGATGTGGCTTCGGCTTCCGACGTAATATGAGGCCGCTAGAGGCCTCTGTATTCCAGATTGGTTGAAAGATTGTAACACCATAAACACGTCATAAAAGATAGTGACATAAAATAGGCTGAGCTCTACCATATATATATAAGAACATAGGCTATGTGGCGTCGGCCTCCGAGGTCATATATATATATATATATATACACATTGTTAACCTTGTTGCTGTTCCTTGCGTTGGTCTCTCTTCACACGAAGGTGAAGCTGGTGGCCCAGCGAGATGTTTTCTTGCGTTCTCCACCGTACATCTGGTACCGTCCTGAGCCAGGCATCTAGTCTTCTCTTGAAGACTTCAACTTTGACCCCCGTAACGTTTCTGAGGTTCTGTGGAAGCTGGTTAAAAATTATTGGCTCCCACAAGCAAGCTCTTTTCCTTCAATGTTGAGGAGGTCCCTTGTCCGGCCTTTAATTTGGGAACACTACACATTCTGCCTTTCCTATTTTCCAGTGTTGTTTGAATGGTAATTGGGTTTAGTTTTAGGTTTGGTATAAGTTTTACGATCATTTTCCATATGTAGATTATGGTATACCTCTCTCTTCTTCTACGTAATCTTTCCCAGTAGTTGAGTTCTTTGCAACCATCAATCTTGGCTGTGAAATGTCTCTGCGTTTCTTCTAGTTTGTTAGTTTCTTCCTTTTTATATGGGGACGTCAAAACTCAGCAGTATTCAAGTTTTGGTATAATCAGTGTTTTTAACAGGGGAATCATTACTGTCCTGTCCCTTCTTTTGACCGTTTTTAGTACATGTCCCGCGACTTTTTTTGCTTTATTTATCGCTATCTGATTTTGTGTTTCGAATTTCGCATCATCTGTCATTATTACCCCCAGATTGATCGCTTTCATGCTTCTCTGAATTTTCTGTCTATCTGGAACATAATATGCAGTCTGTTTAAGTTCCTCATTTCTATCATATCTCAAGAGCTGAAATTTCTCGGTGTTGAATGTCATGTTGTTGTCTTCTGACCATTTGTGTATTTTGTTTGTCTCCCACTGCAAGGCCTCCAACTCCTTTACATCGCTGATTTTTCAGTTGATCTTTGTATCGTCTGCAAAGGATGTTACTATACTGTTGCTGTTTACTCCGCTGTCTATGTCTGTTAGCATGATAATGAACAGGAGTGAGGCCAGTACTGTTCCTTGTGGTACTGAGCTGCGTACTTCTGATTCTGATGATGATATACCTTGAAGTTTGACGACCTGTAGACGTTCTCTGAGGAAGTTGTAGATCAATTTTCCCACTTTGCTTGTTATTCCCATATATTTAATTTTATGTGCTATTATACCATGATCACATTTGTCGAAAGCGTTAGCAAAATCTCTGTATATAACATCGTAGTTGTCATTCCAGCGTCTCCAAGAAACCATAAATTTTCCCTCCTTTATATATAGGGACAATGTTTGCTCTTTTCACGATGCTCGGTATTTCCCCAGTGTCTAGGGATCTTCTCCATATCCAGTATAAAGGTGTAACTATTTCATTTTTACATTTTTTAATCAATATTGCGTTCCAATTGTCCGGACCTGCAGCTGAATGTGGTTTCATTTGTCCTATAGCTCTCGGTACATCTTCTGGGGTAAAATCAAAGTCTGTTAGATACTCTCATTGCAATTTTTCTTCAAAGAATGCATCTATGTCAAGTATCGCTTTGTCACTTTTTGAGGTACTAAAAACGGATTCATACTGGGCTCTCAGTGTCTCAGATATTCTTTTTGGATCGTCGGTTAGTTCATTATTTCTCTTCCTTAAAGGCCGAATAGCTGCGCGGGTTTTTGTTTTCCTTTTCGCATAACTATAGAAGTATTTTGGATTTTCCTTTATTGCTTCTACTGCCTTTTCCTCCTCCTTCTCTGTATGGTCCTTAATCAGGGCTTGTATTTCCCTATTGATACTCTCTAGCTTTTCTTATATTACTTTCATGGCATTTTCTTCGCAGTTGGCTAACTTCGTCTCCACTCTCTTTCTTTTGCGGAATATTCTTCTCTTTTGCCTCTCTAGCCAGCTCCTTTTTCCTTTTGGCTGTGATATCGGAGCATATTTTTCTAAAATTCTCAGCGTTTTTTCTTCCAAAATTGTTAGCATTTCTTCAGTCGTTTTATTCTCTAAAACTGTTCTGCACTCTATTTGGGCCATGTGCGATCTGATTGCTTCCCAATTTATAGTCTTGGAGTTTACGTTGAAGGCCCCAAATTTGCTTCTTTCCTCAATATGTGCATTGTCTTTTAATGTTGTCGTCATATTTATTGATATCTCGATTCAGTCTCCATTAAGTATTTGTTGATATCTCGCTTCTATATATATGTGTGTGTGTGTGTGTGTATATATATATATATATATTGAAACCTTCGGTAAAATTATTGAAGGCCGGGTTAGGTCAACTGTACGCCCTTGACGATTGGTTAGGTTAAGCCGTGATATTTTCGTTAAAACTAACGAAAATATCACTCATTAACCTAACCAATCGTCAAGGGCGTACAATTAACCTAACTGGGCATTCAATTAACCAAACCGGGCATTCAATTAATCTAATCGGGCATTCAGTTGACCTAACTGGGCAGTGAATTATTCTAACCAGGCATATATATACATATATATATATGATACACACAGACCGTGCATGAAACAAGGAACTCTTCTGTGATAATTAAATCCACTATAGTCCGAATAAGTAATGGTAAATGAGAAACACCATAGTTTTTCTTTTTCATGATGCAAGCCCGACGTGGGCAACGGGTCCCTCGCAAAGAGGTCCCATAAATATAGCTTCCCTCACCAGCTATCTGCAAAACAGACAGGATCCAGCTTTGGGACATGGATCTAGGGTTTAAAGCAGCCTAGCCCCACTACATTTAGAACCTCAATATAAGTAAAAGACTCGTTGCATTCACGTCGGATTGAATAAATCAAAGAAAAAGGGGCAACTATTATATTTTTAGCCAAAACCAAAACTTAAACCTCAACTGGCAGAATTGAGCGTCCACTTTTCAAGGCACATAACATGTCCGTTTCATGATGGGATTGAACTCAGAATGGTTCCCAGAGTTTTTTATGATACACACAGACCGTGCATGGAACAAGGAACTCTTCTGGGATAATTAAATCCAGTATAGTCCGAATAAGTAATGGTAAATGAGAAATACCATAGTTTTTCTTTTTCATGATGCAAGCCCGACGTGGGCAACGGGTCCCTCGCAAAGAGGTCCCATAAATATAGCTTCCCACACCAGCTATCTGCAAAGCAGACAGGATCCAGCTTTGGGACATGGATCTAGGGTTTAAAGCAGCCTAGCCCCACTACATTTAGAACCTCAATATAAGTAAAAGACTCGTTGCATTCACGTCGGATTGAATAAATCAAAGAAAAAGGGGCAACTATTATATTTTTAGCCAAAACCAAAACTTAAACCTCAACTGGCAGAATTGAGCGTCCACTTTTCAAGGCACATAACATGTCCGTTTCATGATGGGATTGAACTCAGAATGGTTCCCAGAGTTTTTTTATGATACACACAGACCGTGCATGGAACAAGGAACTCTTCTGGGATAATTAAATCCAGTATAGTCCGAATAAGTAATGGTAAATGAGAAATACCATAGTTTTTCTTTTTCATGATGCAAGCCCGACGTGGGCAACGGGTCCCTCGCAAAGAGGTCCCATAAATATAGCTTCCCACACCAGCTATCTGCAAAGCAGACAGGATCCAGCTTTGGGACATGGATCTAGGGTTTAAAGCAGCCTAGCCCCACTACATTTAGAACCTCAATATAAGTAAAAGACTCGTTGCATTCACGTCGGATTGAATAAATCAAAGAAAAAGGGGTAACTATTATATGTTTAGCCAAAACCAAAACTTAAACCTCAACTGGCAGAATTGAGCGTCCACTTTTTCTTTGATTTATTCAATCCGACGTGAATGCAACGAGTCTTTTACTTATATTGAGGTTCTAAATGTAGTGGGGCTAGGCGCTTTAAACCCTAGATCCATGTCCCAAAGCTGGATCCTGTCTTCTTTGCAGATAGCTGGTGAGGGAAGCTATATTTCTGGGACCTCTTTGCGAGGGACCCGTTGCCCACGTCGGGCTTGCATTATGAAAAAGAAAAACTATGGTATTTCTCATTTACCATTACTTATTCAGACTATCGTGGATTTAATTATCCCAGAAGAATTCCTTGTTCCATGCACGGTCTGTGTGTATCATAAAAAACTCAGGGAACCATTCTGAGTTCAATCCCATATATATATATATATATATATATATATTTAGCGTTCACGTTGAACTTCCACTCGGGGAACGCCAGGTCGCTTCGCTAGTTTTCAATAATTTTGGGATGTTCTTATTGTTGTACAATCAACTTTTGTGGTATTGTTACCTACGATATTTTTCTTTCATTTTAAGTCAATTCTGTTTTTAATTTATTCTGAAGATTCTTTTAACTTTGTTCCACATCTCTTCTACGTCATTATTGTAAATAAGAGACAGAGAGAAACCAAAATACTTTACCTTTCCCCCCTCTACGTGTGTGAGATGGAACCTTCCATCAGAAGTATATGCTATGGTGCCCAAAGTGATCAAATGATGATCTCTTCTTCTGATCCAAGAAATCTGTAAAGAAAAAAGATACTTATTGTTTTAGAAAACTTCAGCATTACTCCACAAATGAAAGAAATGAACGCTATTTTATATATATACTGTATATATATATATATATATATATATATATATATATATATATATATATATACGAGGGTACTTCAACAAGTATCCGCACTTTTTATTTTAGTGAAAATATAGTATATATAATATATACTCGTAATAAGGAGCCAAACTGAGATCTATAGGCTTATTTAGACTAGCAACAGTATAGGCTTATTTATGCTACTCGTAGCTGTCACATATCGTACGAGTAGTGAGCATGGCTGCGCCGCTTTCAATTTGTACTCAGGAAGAACAGAGAGAAACGTGGTTCGTTTTTTGTGGGCTGGTGTGAAAGGAGCTGAAATTCACACGCGTTTATGTGTTCAGTATGGGAATAATGCGTTACCACGGCGTAGTGTGTACGAGTGGATTAAAATGTTCGAGGAAGGTCGGACATGTGTGACAGAGGCTCAGCGCTCAGGACGACCGTCAACATCAGAAGTATGGGCGCAAAAGGAGAGAATACAATGCAATTGCAAATGTTAATCAATGTTGCATAAGGTTATGCAACAAGGGGAGGGGAATTATTGCAAGATGTTATGCAACAAGGGGAGGGGAATGTTGCAAGATGTTATGCAACAAAGGGGAGGGGGAATGTTGCAAGAGCAACAAGGGTTTATGCAACTTGGAGGCGGAGTTATCTCCCAAGAGAAAGAGAGGAGAAGGAAAGAGAGAGAGAGGAAGAGAGATGTTCGCCTGGCAGGAGCCAAGCACATATTAAGACTTCAGCCGAGCAGCCGTTGTTTTAATATGTTCCTAATCAGCCAGTTGGATTATCTGGCTAAGCTGCTAGATTGCGCTATTTATTTAACTAAAGCATATATTCAGGCTTAACCAGCCAGTTGACTTAGAAGGCGTAAGTGGCTTGTTCAGAGGTACATTATTAGGGTTGCCAGATTGCGCTTTACAGATATTTTTGACAGTTGGCATAGAAATCCGTTTTAAAAGGCAGCCATTTGCTGTAATTAAATGTCGTGTACAACCAAAAGAATTAAATAATACACCATTACATCATTCTGTTTATTTAGACGAATTAATGGATTCAATTTCACGAAATATATAGAAAATAAATATACAATGGAATAAATATGATCAAAAATAATAATAGCATAAGAAATACGAACGATGAATATATAATCAAAATAAATATGCAATGGAATATATATGATCAAAAATAATAATAGCATAAGAAATACGAAAGATGAATATATAATCAAAATAAATATACAATGGAATATATATGATGCAAAAATAATAATAGCATAAGAAATACGAACGAGAAATATATAATCAAAAATATACAAAACGCTGTAGTAGAACCATCAATATATTAGTACAGGAAAAAAAAATATATATACACACACAGACACACACACACAGTTATATTAAATAATTAAAAATACTGAAAATAATAATATACAAAACGTATAATCAATTACATATTATACAGGATATATATATATATATATATATACACACACACACACACATATATATATATATATATATATATATATATATATATATACAGGGTGGGCCGAAAGTCTGGATCCATAGGAAAATATTTATTTTAATACATAAATTACAACAAATGGTAAATACTTAAAATGAATATCAACTTTAACTCGTAAATGCGTATCCGTGATACTGTACAGTGGTTCATACTCCAGTATAAACAACAAATTATAACAAATGCTCAAATTGGCGGCCTCTGACATCGAGACACTTAGGGATGGAATTTATGATTTTTAATAATTCTTCGAATTGACGTTCTCGAGATGCGTGTTTCATTTGATAATCTTCTTGTTGACTTTACTGGAATATTCGTTAAAGTTTCACATACCATTGCAGAGGTATTTTCATCAGTTGCAGTTTTTGGACGACCAGAACGCCGTCGATCATGTACACTTCCTGTTTCTTTGAAACGTTTAAACAACTTGCCAACAGTCGCATGTGTTACTGGATGCTTATCAGGATGATTTCTATTGAATTCGGTAGCAACTTCTCTGTGTGTAGCGCCCTGTCTTGCATACATGAGCACAAGTTCTACCCGGTCTTCTATTGTTAGATTCGAAGTCATTTCTGGGCTGAAATAAAAAAGTATTTGAGTATTTATACTGGAGTACGAACTACTGTACAGTATCACGGATACGCATTTACGAGTTAAAGTTGATATTCATTTTAAGTATTTACCATTTGTTGTAATTTATGTATTAAAATAAATATTTTCCTATGGATCCAGACTTTCGGCCCACCCTGTTTATATATATATATATATATATATATATATATATATATATATACACACAATTAAATAATTAAATAAATAAATATACATCAAAATACTTTATGTTCTACGGCGCAAAACGCTAAACTCACACGTAATCGAGTCTACATTCACATCGTTATTACTTTGCAGTACACGGTAAAACCGTCCAAGCATTACTTCACCGCTCAAGTTATACGGATACCTATACTCGATATAAATGGCTTTCATATCGTTCAATACTATTTTTGTGGCCATTCTACATTCGGTTGGCAAGTTATCTTTAAACACAGACAAAATACAATCAAAAGCACGCACAAAGAGGTCATCGTTAACCACAACATCATTATTAAGTACAAGTTTATAAACACTCCTTTCCAATCGAGGGTTTTTTCTTACCGTCCCGAGCTTTTCAATCGTGAACTCTTCTTCACTCTGCATAGCGGCAATTGAAATAATCTTCCAAATCGTAACGACAGCTACTCATTATATAGATATACAGCTCTTCAGGGTGAACAGTGTAGGCAAGCTCTGCTCTGTACCGCTCAAGTCCTTTGTACTAAAGTTCGGGATATTTCGAAGAGTCTAAACCTTTTAAATACAGTATGCACCCAGCTCTAGACCATTCTCGCCTTGTTCATTCCTACATTCGATAAATCCTTCGAGCAGAGCGGTGTATGCGTATTCAAGAACCGTGTCAAAATAAATCATATCCGTAACACAAGCGTCTAATATAGGCTTCAGCTTGCGGAATCCGACGATTTCAAACATTCTGTCGAAGATGAAACGGTTTCGCGTAGGGACAAGAACGTTATTATCAGATGCATTCTTCCACCTCAGTCGTATATCAATGCATGGCTGATCGTTATTTATACACAACGTGCAAACAACGGCGTATGAGGGGCATATGAGTCACGCTGATGAAACGTGTACGGGTTTGTTCGAACTCGTGTGTTTCGGAGGGGTGAGGTACACGGGTGGGAGGCTCGCTGGGGAGAGCGAGTCACACCATAAACTGCTGAAGCGTGTACAAGCTTGTTCGAACACTTGTGCCCATTATACTGAACAAAGAATTTTCCGCTACATGAAGCAATACCGGCTTTAATGTTTTATCACTCACCAGACGTTCATTTCCACAAACTAAACATCTTGACAATCCGGTGCACTATTTGAGAGAAACTATGCCCATATTTATCCTTTTTGCTTAACAAGCGATACTCGTCTCTAAAGTCTGTTAAAAACTCACACAGACCATTAGCCACAACCTCACTACAAACCTCTTCATGATATATATTAATATAGTGGTAAAAATACTTAAGATTCTCCATGATGACAAGATTTGCATTCTCAACCGTAGGGTACGAATAGTCAGTATGGTGTAACATGAAATAATATCGCTTGTCACACCACTCATCAACAAGACTCACTATCCATAACCGTTGCTTATCTTCTGAATGTGTTGTTTCTTCTACTTCGCGGTATATGTGAGCTTTTATAAAGGTTAGGTCTACAACATAATTCAATACATCGTTTGTACTACGAAATCCTACAATGCCCTCGCCAGAATACCCGTAGAGTATTTGAACATCTTGGTCCTTCGCATGGCTCAATGTAGCCTTAAAAGTATCAAAGGAGGGTGGAATAGGGAGTTTTTCTGTGTCCACCATATCTTGGCATTTTGCCGAATACCACTTCATAAATGTCGAACACGAAATATTAAAAGTAGCCATTACTATTTTTCGTGTACGCGGGAGAATACACGACTGAGCTCAAGGGTATGTAGAGGTCAACTGAGCACGCAGGAATAGAGATATGCTCAGGTAGTGGCAGGATTCACGTGACCGCTCTTACAGTGGGCGGAGCTTAGCTTTTTACTGTACACACACAAGCACGCACGCAAAGGAGAAAATGAAACCTTAATTGAAGCAAATATACGTGATAAATAAACATATCATTAACAATACACATATATGTAAATACAATCAAGGATTAAGGTAGCCAAAGGGTACGGTATCATAGGTACCAGGCACCTGGTAACGATTCCTATAGGTGTTACGGCATACTTTCGTGCCCCTAAGTTCCTTCACACACCCCAGTTTCTGCGCCCGAAAATTGTACATCCCCACAGTCAGTTGGGGTGGCTGGTCACCCTCATCTTCCAAGCACACTAGATCCTTCAACGAGACAGGGTTAACGACTCGACGGTTCGCATGGTTAAGCGTGATACCCTTAGCCTTCACGATGTACTTCATATCATCCCCCACCCTCACTCGTACCCCAAAGGTTTTTGGCCCTGTTGATACAAACGAATCTGCGTATGCACCATCACCATACTCGTCATTGATCTCATCAGTTAACTCTCCGAGGAATTCCCCAATAGCAGGCATGTATTCACCCTCCCTCGCTGTGAATATCACGCTATCTGTGTCAGCGTACAGCACCCTCCGCCGAAGAGAGTGCAGTTGACCCCAAAGTTTGATGCGGGCGTAGGCCGTTGTGAAGCTGGCTACATGTATGTTTGTAACCTGTGAGGTATCTCGGGCCAGTTCAGTGATGTTGTACTTTATTATGTAAGTATTACCTACATTCACGATCTCCATAACCTCTTTATTGGGAGCGTTGGCATAGTCTCAGACTTCACTATAACTTTGTGCCAAATGAACGTTCCCTTTGCCAGTATTCTGTGAAAATTTCCCCTAAAGACTGTTTAGACACAACTTTGCACTAAAGCGCTTGCCAGGATTCTTTGCAATTTGGGATCGGTCAAGCTGTATACCTTCATGGGCTCGGTAACGCTGAATATAAGCAGTTTTATCATCTTCGGTATCAACCCCTCGCGGATATCCTGAAGCTTCTACTTTACCCTTCAAAAAAGCGTTTATATATGGTGTGAAAAGGTTGGGTAGCTTCTGAAACCTCCACACATCATGCAGGGGCGCATTTACAGTGTGCGGGGCCTTGGGCAAACTATTTCTCAGGATGTATTATTTTAGTGTGCTAATGAATGGCAATATTTTGTAATGCACATAACAGATATATTTTTTAACACACACAAAACACACATAGGGAAGCCATTCGGCTTATTAATGTGATATTAAAGACTATAACTTAACTATGTACACATACAGTGTATACAGCTACACTAGTAGACTACACAGTTGTAATGCACTTAATAAACGTCTACACAGTTATCGTAACGCACTTAATAAACAGCTACACAGTTGTAATGCACTTAATAAACAGCTAAACTGTACAGCTTACTGTACTGTAGATAGAGTGTAGATTTGTAAAGAATATTACATAGGACGCTTCCTGGCTTTCTGTTTGGAAAACTGCGTGGTTGTGTCCTCGAAACTCACCGACTGCAACACCTCATGCTCTATACTCAACAGCGCCAGGGACGAAAGGCGCTCCTTGCCCATTGTGGAGCGAAGGTAATTTTTGATCAGTTTGAGTTTCAAGAATGAACGTTCACCAGAACAGTTCGTGACAAACATACACAGGTATATTCTCATTGCTATTTCCATGTTTGGGAATGTTCCTTTCAGTTCGTTTGTGTTCATATGCCGATAAAATCTGTTGCACATGTCTTCACGTTCCGTCTGGGATTCTGTTTCACTTTCGGTGAGTTTCATTAGGGCAGCGAACTGCACAACTTCTGTTACCAGCTCTTTCTCCAGATCAGCCGGATAGCATTCTACTAGATGTTCAGCTGACCGTCGAAGATTGTCGATGTCCAGGACTAGAAGGAAATACAAAAATCTAAATCTTTTCTGCAGGACAGCGTACGCTTCTAGACGAGTGTTCAGAGTGGTACACAGTTTATCAATTATCGGTATAAATGCAGTGGTCCAAAATGAATCTCTTGGTGTCAGGTTCGTATCTTCGGCAGTTCCGATTTCATCATGATGGCGCTTTCTTTTCTTTGTGCGTTGAGTCGATTCCTTGTGTACTCGAAGACCACACTTTCCGATGCCATGGTCCTCGAATTCGTCAAATCTTGAGCTGAGATCTTCAACAAATTGCAGTAGTGATTTCAGCAAGAGGGTGGCTGAGTCTAACGACATTCCTTGTTTTTGCAGAGATGCATTCGTTTTTTGAAATCGTTCGAGAATAGTGTTCCATAAAACCAATAAAATGGCTGTTTCGAGTTGTTGAAGCTGTTTAGACAATCCCCTGGCTTCGATCCTGGCTTCCGCAGTTTGGCTGGTACCTGCTGCTAGTTCATCCAGTACCACGATATTCTCGGCGTAGCCTTCGGTTAAAGATTGGACGGCATCTGATCTGGCTGACCAGCGGGTATCGGAGAGACCTTTGTCGACCTTTAGTTTCTCACTACGGGAACTACTATTGAGAACCTCTACATGTCGACGCCATCGGTATGTCGAGGAGACGAGAAACGTGTAGACATTCTGAATGAGCATAAACAATTCAACGGCTGCTGTGCAACTGTCCACTGCTGATTTACCCAAAAGATTTAGTAAGTGGCACATGCATGGCACAAACTCATCATACGGAGATTTTGACTTGATGTGGCTCTTTACGCCGTTGTATTTCCCTGCCATATTGCTTGCGTTATCATAAGACTGTCCTCTGCAGTCTCCAATTCGAATGCCATGTGTCTCCAGAAAGTTGAGGAGCACGTCGGCGATTCCTTTCCCTGTATGTGTGTTTATAGGTATGAACTGTAGAAATCGCTCGACGGACCCAGACTCAACCACATATCGGACAGTGAAGCTCAGTTGATCGGTGTGGGAAACATCAGGCGTAGAGTCGACGGATAGAGAGTAGTATTTTGACTGCTGGATTTCTCGGATAATCGTCTGAAGTACTTTATCGGCCATCAACAGTATGAGTTCCTCGCAAATGAAATGAGAGAGATACGAGGTGTGTCCGCTACCTTTGTTGGCATGTTCGCTTATATGCACAGCTAGAAAACTGTCATACTTACTTAAAAGTTCCAAAATTCCGTAATAGTTGCCGTTGTTTGGTGAACCGAAACGGGAGTCGTGTCCACGAATTGCTAGTCCTCGTGACGTGATATACTTGATAACGTCGACACAGCGCCGCAAAACTTCCTGCCAGTAGTTGCACTCCTTTTCAAACTGGTTCACCAGTTGCGAATCAACCCGACCGGAGAGAGACTTTCTAACCAACAAATATCTCATCGACTCCATATGTTACTCACATTTTCTGTGTGCTTCGACCAATTGTCTACCATGCTTCCAGTCGTTCAACCCGATTGTGAATTTGCTGTCCGCCCTCGATATTAACTTACAGACAAAACAGTAAACACAGCCTGTGGACTCAGAATAGCACAGCCATGACACCTCAATCCTCTCATTCGTCAGGCTATGTTTCTTAACAAATAATGTCTTCGTACATCGGCATGTTGTACCACTTTCAGTAGTTGAAGAGTTACTGAAGTCTGTCATAATTTCGGCAATCTGATGTTCCCCGCTCTATCCAGAACTCTCTAAAGTCATCGGTCAGCACTTGTGGCCACAAACCAATGTCATTAATTGCATGTCCTGAAGCTGGTGTGCCTGCTGAACGCAGTGACGTAGACGGGTCTTCTGAAGACGCAGCTGCTGATGTAGCGGAGGCAACTGGTGGGCCTGCTGAAGGGGTTGACGTAGACGAGTCTCCTGAAAATGCAGCTGCTGAAGTAGTGGAGGCAGCTGCTGGGCTTGCTGAACGCACTGACGTAGACGCGTCTTCTGAAAACGCAGCTGCTGAAGTAGCGGAGGCAGCTGATGGGCCTGCTGAAGGGGCTGACTTAGTTGCTGATGATTTAATCCAATTAGTTAGTTTCGGCACCGTCGCAAGAAACTCTTCTCTGCGCTTCTTATCCTTACGCTCTTCACTACCGGATTTATATTTCCTCCTTCGATCCCGGTCACGGCTCGTTTCCATGTTGTACGTATTACAATGCCAACAATAAGGACATAAATCATGAATCTGCAACAGAAACAACAAGAAGTAAGTTAGTAACAACATTAGAAATAAGTAAAACTAACAAGAACAACAAATTAAACACCATCAAAGCGGATATTAGAATGCCTGATGCCATGCCGCCTTCCGGAAAAAGTAAAACTCGTCGCAGATGGAAAATACGTGACGTTTAATAATTTTTTTCAAAAGAAATTTGCGGGGCCCATCGGGCGCGGGCCTTGGACATTTGCCAGGTGCGCCACTCCCTAAATGCGGCCCTGACCTCATGTATCTTCAATATTTTATACCCATTACGAACGGCTAGGGCCAGCTCAGGGCTTGTATATACATATCTGATCTTCCGCTGGTTGGTTGTTCTCCTCTGCGCACTTCATGCACAGGGAAAACATGAGCTTGTGATCTATAACATCGTGTAAGATCGGCATCCATAAATCGCGAGGGGGAGCACGTCTACGAATGAGAGTCCAAAGTAGCGCTCATTCAAGTTAGCTGAAAACTCCTCGATGGTTGGTATGGTGGGACCCACCATTTTTTCAGGAGCATCTACGGGGTACGGATTGTTCTTCATCACTTAGGGGTATAAAGAGCAGAAGTCGTAGTAGTGGAGTTTCACGCCCTCCGTAGGCGGAAAGTATAGCTTGAATGGGTTTGTGCGCCCTCCAAACAAGCTATCACCGCATTTGAGGGGGTCCAACACCATTGAACGTTTGATGGCCCTTATTTCTTCACGGTACTGGGCATCTGTTTCCATCCGTGCATCATACTCTTGCTCCCACACGATTTTGTGAGTGAACTGGGAGCCTATAAGTTGGTCACGGTTACGGGTCCATGCGAGGCTGTCGGCGGGGGATCTTCCATAAAGGTCCCCTGTGACGGCACATTCAGCGCGCGGGCATCCATGCCACCAGCAACTGTTAAAGGAATACACATTCTTCTCACCAGTGGCTGGATCCTCACTTAGGCCGTCAACCCAAAAAACACGACCATTGACCTTAACGGGTACTTCACCCGTGTTGCAAGCCTGTTTTATGTATACTCCGGTCTGTTGCTCTAGGTGTATGAGCCAGTAAATAGCCTTGTGCCCATAACTGCGAGGGATTGTTTCTGTGAATGACTTCTAAGGTGTCTTTTGTCATGAAGTTATTCTTGAACACTGTAAAACATAATGAGGCGATCGTGGTCGCGAGTTGCAGCGGATCACATTTGAAACGGGCTATGTACATCCTTCTAAAGGCTTGAAAGTTTACTCTAATTACACGTATGTCATTCACGCAATAACGTTTACATTCATCGGCTATATTGTATGAACTAGCTTCATTAAAATCGTTGTAGTAGAGGGCAAAACCTTCACGCTCACTATCACTCATGTTGGTGTAGTTAAAGTAATGTTTGGGTGGAGGTAGTCCAACGTAATTCAAAGTTTCGTTAGTGAGGAATGTGTATGGGAAATACCCTTTTGAAACTTCAGCGGCTACGCCCATGACCTTGGGCAGCTTTGCTAATTTACAAGGTGTGAACAGCAGAGTGTCTTTAAACTGTACATTACCTCTTATCTGCATCTGCATTAGTTTGTTGCCTCTTTTCAAGAGATCACCTGTAAATATCTCAGACGACTCGTGTTCAAGCAACTCCCCTTAAAGGAACTGTGTGTCAAATTTCGCCCCGTTATGGGCAAGAATATACAGTCATTTTTTTTAACTTGTCCACTAATTTGACAATATAGGATACAAAGTTTCACAGGGCTGCCGTGTGCATTCGTTTTAAAAACGTTTGTCCGTTTTCCACTTTTGTGGCATTCATCACACTCGATCTCCATGCACTCATCACAGATAGTCTGACTTAGGAGTAAATGTGCAATGACCTCTTTGGTTTCAGCTTTCGTGTAAGTTTCTATATCGTAGTACACTGTTATACAAGAGCTATTTTTAGGCTTAGCATCTTTCATATAACATACATGCCTCACTCCATCCACCTTATATTTCACCGCATTTATGTTTGAAATTCCCCCAATTATCCATCATGTGAAACATAACGCACTTACAAATCTTTATTTGCTGCAAGTGTCATTTTATTTATGGAGCTCAAAGCATTTATTATTGAAAAATGTACGTCTACACACATTACATTCCCTCTTCTCGGTTTCAACTACACGACTTTCACATTTAGGGCTTTTACACTGCTCACATACCATGTAGCAATCCTTCCAATGTTTCACCATATCATCAGCAAACTCGAGACATCCCTTACACAAATCATGATGCCTTCCATAGTTTCGACTTTTATCATAACTGGCGTAGAGAACCCTTATGCTACGGATGGGGAGATACGATGTTCCTGACAATCCTAAAATAAGTGGAGGTCTTGTACGATCTCTCATGCTGCTTTTAAAAACATACACAGTCCTACGACGATCATCCATTCCAAATACGACTATATGTGCATTCATTTCCTGCTCGGTCCTTCTCAGTTCTTGAGGACCCATATTACACTCAAACTCAAGCTTACAATCTGAACCCAGTTTACGAGCACGCTGCACAACCGTGAGCAGCCAAATTTTTTGCGTCCAAGTATTTAGCACAGTGAACATATGAGCTAAGATATTGTTATAAAACCACAACCACGATCGAAGTTTAAATGCTTTCTGTAAATAACCGGAGAATTGAAATTAAGAGTAGGTGTGGCACTATGACCCGCATCCCGGAATACTCTGTCAATATCTATCATGAAGTTGTCCATATTGAAGGATGTACCGCTTTGAGAGGCTTGCATTATACGGGCCAAGATATATTATATATCTACAGCCGTCAAACATCTGAACGGTATTACTACCCAAAAATTGTCCCCCTCATCTGAACCGAACCTGGAGGATAACCTCGTCCGGACTTCACGTTCGTCGCGGTTCTGAATGGCAAACTCCACAATACGTTCAACTACGCGTCGCAGTCCGTTGGTATACAGGGATCCAGGGTCATCCCTGACCACCTACCGATTTCTCGTCAGGGCAGGGATGGGGGTAGAGGTGCGCACCAACTCGAATGTTATACCATCCTCCACAGTATGAGAAGGTGCTGTGGAGGAAGTACCCGGAACTGAACAATGGGGCATATTTGAGGAAGGTACTATTGTAGGGGTTGTGTCGTAAGACGTAGAGGGTTGGGGCTCTATTACTGGAGGTCTAACAACCGGAGCAATCCTGGCACGCTTTATACCTGACGTGGAGGGCTCTTCATCATGCTTCCGCTTTGAACTGTCGCATGCTACAGGTGTCGCTGGTGAGGGTTCGTCAGCGGGGAAGGGTTCTGTAGCTGCACAGTCATCGGGTTCGTCTGTGATATCGATTATGATGGGGAGCTGTACATCGTTGTCATTCACGGTTCTGTAGAAGAAGAAAAACAAAATATAAGGAACCGCACCCAAAATTTGTAATTTTTTGTAAATGACCCACTTTGGGGTGTGACATGTATTATATCTGGCCCTACAGATGTGGAAAAACTGTATTTATGCTTAAAATCATTAACGATAAGGGGGAGATATTCTCAAAATTTGTGCATAAAGTAATATGGTGCTATTCGACGTATCAGTCAGTGTTCAACGAGTACCAAGATGAAATTTTGTTCCACAAGGGTGTATATGACGTTAATTCATTAAAAGGTAATGAGCATACAGTTATTGTAATTGACGATCTCATGTTGGAAATGGATAAAACGTTTGCCGAGACATTTACAGTGTTCTCCCACCATCTTCGCATAAGCGTATTCGTCATCAACCAGAATCTATTTTTAAAAAATAAATACATGCGCGATGTGTCGCTAAATACACAATATCTCGTCTTATTCGCACAACGTAGAGATGTGTCACAAATTGGGGTATTAGCTAATCAAATGTTTCCGAATCAACGTAAGGAGTTTTTGGAGGTTTATAAAGAAGCCACAAATCAGCGTTATGGATATTTGCTTTGTGACCTTCACCCGCGAAACACGTTTAGGATGCTTCTAAGAACGAATATATTCCCAAACGAACCTGAAACGGTGTATATTCCAGAATGACAAATAGGCTGAAGAAATATCGTGAATTAATAAAAATGTATCAACAATTGCCCCGGGCACTACAACAGATGTTTGTTAAAAATATCGACTCTGACTTTTTAAAATGCATCTTTGAAATCTCTCTTAATGTTATAAAATGTAATGTGCCAATGAAATCCCCTTAGAAGGCTCGCTTACGTCGTTACAAGAACACAATACGAGCGCTCGCTCATAAAAGTCAAACTGTGGGTAAGAAAAAGCGAATTATTGTACAAAAAGGAGGATCATTCCTACCCATCTTATTTTCAGTTTTGGGTCCTTTACTGACTAGATTAATATAATGAAGAAGGTGGTAGTGAGTGATTCCGCACGGGGTGTATGCTTCATTGCAAAGTTAAAAGATTCCAGACACAGCTCTAGAACCCCGTAAAACTAGGCTTAAAAGAATGGAAAGCGAGTTGCTAGCCCTATTAAACAGTGAAAAGTCACCTGATGAGAAAAGGCTCTTGTACCAAGAGGCTCTGCAGAAATTTCTTCATGAATACGAATATTATAAGAATCCGACAGAGCTCCCCGTGGTTATTAGGCACAGCGCGAGCAGCGCTGAGCATGGCGACACAGGACCTGGGACCGACGTTAGAGATGACCAACCAAAGAATAACGGAACACAACACATCGAACAAGTACTAAAAAACAGTCTCCCACATACATTGAGGAATAAAGGCTTAAGTCTTTATAATCTATTGAGTGAGGACCCCATCATACAGTGGGCCGATACAGGGGAGGTCATTTTTGAAGGAATTGTTGACATTGTTCATGATCTGGTGAGAAAGTGGGACAGGCCCTCACCAACAGGATGAAAGCATATTAAAGCAAGACTACAACAAATAAATGTCCCCAAATCATTGATAGGTAATCTGAATAGGTTAAAAGACTTGGATGAAGTCTCGCATGTGTCACAACTGAGTACGCCGTCGCCCCCAGCAGCAGTGTCTCTGAAGAAGAGAAAGAAGAAAACAAACGATCAACCTTATTCACGTGTCTGTAAAATACACAAATGGCTAACATATTAAGTAAACGCTATTATGACAGTTCTAACCCCGCCTCCTGTGGTGGCGTTAATAGAGTGTACAGAGGTGTTTACGGAGTAGGGAAAAAAAATGTTGAGCGGTTTTTGCGGGAGCAGGATGCTTATACACTTCATAAACCGGTGAGAAAAAGGTTTAAAACGGCCAAGACAACAGCGAATTCGATTGACTCTACTTGGCAACGGATTTAACAGACATGCAAAGATATTCAGTGTATAATGACGGATACCGCTATATCCTCTTCATAGAAAATGTATTCTCTAGATATCTGTGGTTAATTCCACTGAAAAATAAATCGCCTGAAACAGTTGCTAAAGCGACCAAAACGTTGATGTCAAAAGAAGAAAGGGTTCCTGGTATTTTTTTACGGATATGGGGAAAAAATTTATAGGTCGCGCTTTTCAGAACATGCTGACAGAGTTTAATATCAGTTACTACACTATCAGTTCTATACATAAGGCCTCTTTAGCTGAAAGAGTTCAACGTATCATAAAGGAGCGCATGCATCGTTATTTCACACATAAAAACACATACAGATATACAGTGCGTTCGAAAAGTCTCTCCGCAGTCAATCAACACTTTAGAAAACGTGTTTGACAACAAGTGTAGATGAGTTGCTCTGTGCCTGCAAAATGGTGGAAGACACTTTCAACACATGCTGTAAAATCAAAAGGTTATGTAATAAAATCACTAAATCATCGTTGAATGAAAACATTGTAGTTTTTCAATTTCCTATGCGTTTAACATAGCACTGCGGAGAGGCTTTTCGAACGCACTGTATAAACGTTCTCGGGTCATTGGCATCATCATACAACCGTTCACACCACCGTACGATTGGCACAACACCTAACGAAGTTTTAGAAAGAGGTACGCTGCCAGAGGTGAGAAGAGATGGAGCACCGCCACCGCACTCTACACCTTTCAAAATCATTGATTATTATTTAAGGCTATCGCGTTTGGGAAATAAAGGGATTTGAGCAAGGATGGACACGTAGATTTTTAAAGTTCGTGCTATGAGACCTAAAGGTGAGATAATGATGTATTTACGTTGAAGATTTGAATGGGGAAGAGATCGCTGGAGGCTTTTACGGCGAGGAGTTGGAGAAAGTGACATTTAATTTAGGAAAAAGTGTTTAAAATTGAGAAAATTTTAGGCAGCAAAGGTTCTGGAAAGAGAAAAATGTACCTTGTGAAATGGCTGGGTTACCCAGAAAGTTTAAACACCTATATAAAAGCTGCAGCTGCAATAATGAAGCTTAAATAGTATGCAACATGGCGCCTCGCCACTTCTATGTCACACTCCCGTCCTCCTCTTCTCTCTCTGTACATCTTAACAGCACCCTGGCCAGCTTTGTGACAGAACTCCACGGACCCATTGAATTGGAGCGTGATTCGTATGAGGTGGGTTTATGTGAACTCCAGTTAGTCTCCAAATTTTAACTCTTGAAAATGAGCAAATCATATTTCTGATCCTTAGAAGAATCGATGAGTGCGAAAAATTAGACGTAACCTTAGACGATACTATGCGATCAGTACTGTCCGGTGAGGCATTTGGTACGATTGGTCCAATGACGATTGGTCCAATGACGATTGGTCCAATACCGATTGGTCCAACTGGTAGCGTATACAACGACGAGTATAGCTTAAAACCAATAGTTTACGTGGAAATGTTGGGGTTCGACTTACAACATTACTGTGTTAGATTTCATAAGAGTCACAGCTCTTTTCCCTTTACAACTGCTTTTGTGAAACCCATGAAGCGGCGTGTGTGCGAAATAGTGTTATCCGAAAGAGGAAAGGAAAAACCCTATGCACCGTAATCTAGAGGTACGTGGTCTATACGGGGGCTCTGCCCCCGTACCCCCGAGACCTAAATTATACAATGGGATAAGTGTGTAGAGGAACTGTACCCACCATGCCTGGGCAGCCGGAACAAGGAACAAACTAATGTAAAGGGTAAATACGACATTATAAACATTTTTCATTTATTACATACCAATAAAACCTTTAAAAGCAATATAATAAGTTTGTTTCAAATAAAAAGAAGGATTAGTATTATTATACTTCTGTACACCACCAGTATTTCCAAATATTAAATCGCCATAATTAACAAATCTATCTGTAGTAGAAAACCAAGGTTGTCTCTTACTAAAAATATTAGCATTACCACCATAGGCTTTAATCTGATACTGAATACCTGATGCTGCATTTTTCTCTTGTTAATAAGTATGCTTTATGCTTTTAGTTTAATATGTAGCTTTTAGCTATAGTATGTTTTATAAATAAACAAAGTAATATGTAGCTTTTAGCTATAGTATGTTTTATAAATAAACAAAGTAATATGTAGCCTTTAGCTAGAGTATGCTTTATAAATAACAAAGTAATTTCAAATAATTATTATATCAATTTCTGTAGATAAAGTTTTTTTCTAAATTTCATTTAACTTCATTCCATTTAATGCCAGATTGGACGAATCGTCGTTGGAAAAATGGTCCCTTGGACGAATTGTCTGATTGGACCAATCGGCATTGGACCAATCGTCATTGGACCAATTGTCATTGGACCAATTGTCTGGGACCGCCGGTGAGATACAGTACTATAGTACAAATGTTTCGCTAGGAATCGGCCATTATGATACAGACATGGACATTGTGACGGGGTTAAACAAGAGTCTTGAAAAGTCGTACCTGACAAACGATTTACTTTTTGAAGTCGTAAACATAGACACGCCTGCATGCACATTGAAGTTAAAATCAACGCTTAGTAGAAATATTAAAGATAAAGAGCTGTTCACAATTGTGGCCGAGGGCCGATATAGCGCAGCTCTACAAAGAGATACCTTTCACGAGGCACAGCATGACATGTCCAGTAGGGTGTGTCAATTTTGTCAACTTTTTTCAAATCAATTTTGGTAGTGAAAATATAGTGTCTTTTCATGTCAAAACTTGAAATTGGCCAACCAAAATGAAATAAAATAACCCTTACCTACATCAATTTTACCTTAAAGTTACAGAAATTTACTCTTTTACTAAATAATAGGACATAAATTGATTAACTATTCATCTGTCACAGAATTATCCCACTGATCGCATATGGAGTGTTTTCAAGGTCATATAGTTGTTGTACAATGTACAAGTCACAACATGAATAGAACTGTCCCTCACTCTCAGTCCTCAGTTGCCTCTTAGATGTCATAGACGGTGGTTTGCTGTTATTGCTCTTGTACCTACTTCATAGTTATTCTACTAGACGAATACTACAGTTTAACTGTAGTATGGATTATTGATTATTACAATTATTTATTATTATCATATTCTTCTGTCTAATTATGTTGTAATCCCATGAAATATTTTTTTGTTGAATTTTAGAACATCGAATGGCTAAACTTTGAAACATCGTAATTGATATAAAATACTGAAATGTTTTTCTTTCTTTTCAGATATTCCTAAGATGCCAAAATTGAAGACAAGAGGTCAGTCGTCATGCCACTTGAGCCTGTTAGTCGGTACAGGCAAGGAGCTTCCCGTATCAGAACTATCAACCGTGCGAGACATGCTGAGACTAGCGTTACTCCTTCGTGAACAAAATACAAAGGATAGAAGGAACTACACAGAGAAAGAGCTCATAAGGGATATGATTCCCCCTCTTCTGCATCAGTGGAAAAAAGCTAATGTGTTATTCAAACCACCTGTACTCAATCAGTATAGAACTATTGAGCTAAAATTAACAAAGCTGTGGCACAAAGCAGTTGAGACACATCACTTGGTAAAGGAAAACTAGCAAATAAAAATAAATTTCTGCACACACTTGATACTCTTCTTGACATTTTTAACTGCCAGTGTCCCATAGAGTTGTGTTCTGAAGCCAATTGTTCTCCCTCATGCAGAAGAGAACCTCACCCTCACATTGATTGTCGCTGTCCTCGTGAGAAGAAGATCCCTGTTTTGGAGCTGGCTTTCATAAAGGCGCATAGAACAAAGGCAGGAGACCAAGGAAGTATGCATATTGGTTCAGCAGATTCTTCAGAAACCAAAAAACAGATTGTTATTGCTTAGAAAAAAGAGAAGATCCGAGAGAGGGAAGAAAGGAAGAAAAAGAAGAGTGAAGAAGCCACCCAAAGAGATGAAGAGCTCTATCAAGAGGTTTCTCACTTCTTTGAAAGCTCTTCAGATGAACAGAAAGAAGCAACATCAGATGATGGCTCCAAAATGCTATCTGAACCTTCGCCGAAGAGAATGAAATACAACACTAAAGACATCTCAAACATTGCCCTTGCCAGTATTCGCCACCATACGGGGCTACGAGAGACTGCAGAGATTGCCACTGCCGCTTGGATAGATGCAGGCCTCATCAGCCGAGAGGATACATCCTTAGTGATAGATCATAATAAGATAAGAAGAGCACAAGAAAAAATAATGAAGGAAATATCTGATCAGCATGAAAAAGATTTGAAGGAGGAAAGTCTCTCTTGCCTTTTGTTTGATGGAAGAAGAGATGACACAAAAGTTCTCCTAGAGGTAGAGGGAATGGACAGAAAGTTTCCCGGTCTCATCAAAGAACAACACTACTCTGTGTGTTCCGAACCTGGTGGCCGCTATTTGTTTCACTTTGTTCCTGAAGCAGAAGTAGAAGGCAAGAAACATGCAGAGGCAATTGCTGATCAAATAATATGTTGGCTTCAAGAAAGAAGACTTGACAGTTCACTGCAGGCCGTTGGTGGAGACTCAACTGCGGTGAACACTGGATGGCAGGGCGGTGTTATGACGCATTTAGAGAAAAAAACTTGGAAGAAGGCTTGTTTGGATTGTATGTGATTTGCACACAGTAGAACTACCTCTTCGTCGTCTCATCCAGGAACTTGATGGTCCTACAAAGAGCAACAACAAGTGGTCAGGCCTCCTTGGCAATATGCTAGATGAAGCCACGGAATTAGAAATAAATACAAAATTTCCAAAGGTCGAAGTAGGCCCTCCCCTTCCAGTGTTGTCTGAAGAAGTTATCAAAGACCTCAGCACGGATCAATCTTACGCTTATCGTATTGTTCAAGCAATCAGATCAGGAGAGTTGCCTCAAAATGTGGCTCTCTTGGAGATTGGACCCGTAAGTCACAGTCGTTGGTTAACTACAGCGATTCGTTTCTGCAGGATTTGGGTTTCCAAACATGCACTGAAGGGCAAAATGCTACAGAATTTGATGTTGATTGTTGAATTTATTACTGGGTTTTATCTTCCTCGCTGGTTCAATGTAAAACTTAATCCAATGTGGATGGAGGGGCCCAACCACATCTTGTTTCAATTACAGCTACTGAGAACCCAAAGGAAAGTAGTGGTGGACATCGTGTTACCTGTGGTGAGAAGGTCCGCTTGGTATGCTAGGCCAGAGGCAGTTTTGTAAGCAATACTCTGCAGCCAATGTAGCAAAGAGCGAACTGAGGCTGTAGAAATCATTCTAAAGCTTAGAGGAACATCACTTGATGATGACCAGCTGGAAGACTGCTCTGTTCAGACAAGGAAGGTACCTCCGATAAACGTCAATGCCACGAAATTGCCAGAATTAGTTAACTTGAGTTCGGAAGTTTTGGAGCCACCACTGACAACATGTATAACAAACAAAGATTTAACACAACTTAAAGAGGCTCCAATGGAAGTGCCAAAGTGGCCTTCTCACACTCAGAGTGTGGAGAGATGTGTGAAAATGGTCACAGAAGCAGCTAGTCAAGTTTACAGTCAGGAGAGGCGAGAAGGCTACATCAAAGCGCAAGTAGCAAACCGAATGCTGATGTCAAGGAACCGCAGCAAAAAGGACATGACTGCATTGGTTACTTTCAAATAAAGGCTCTGAATGATATCTTATTGCCACTTTAAATGTTGATAGGATGTTTGCGCACATTTGTTATTTTGTTACGAATTTACGGAAAAATTGAATTTTTGAATTAAAATTGATGTAGGTAGGAGTTATTTTTTATTGTTTTTGAAGCAAGGATATTATTTTGTATGCCAAATGATTACATTAAATTGCTACCAAATCACATGATTTTCAATTTAGTCATTTCACCCCCAAAATTGACACCCTAATGTCCAGCCTAATGTATCAATTGAAGATGGAGAAATTGGGTGAAAGCTCTCCACCTCCAGACATGTGCTATATTTACAGCAATATCGTAGAGCACTAATTTGTTGGGGACACCAAGGCGCGCCTGCTGCGCATTGCACACATCCCCAACCATAAAGGGAAAAGTTTGAGCATTACATATGACAAGCCCCATTATGTGAATGTTGCGCTTAATCTATTAACCAACATCTCGATATATATAAGAATGATTGAGGGAAAAAATTTCCCATTCGGTGATGGGAGCTTAATAGTGAAACTACACTTTCGTCATTTATAATGACCCGAAGACCATTCACAGTCTATCGATCGAAGGGTCAGATGTCAGCGTGGGAGTGGGCTTGGATCCATTTTTCCGTCCATACTACCCACCGCTGTCCTACTGTTGAAGAGGGGTGCTAGATACCTAGGGAGGAAGGCGTTACAAACAGGTTTTAACGCGGCAGAAGACATAATGGGTGAAACTAAACCAAAAGAAGCTCTAAAAAACATTTAAAACGTACGCGGAACGAAATCATCAAAGATGCAAAGAGAAAAATGCGTGGTGGTGGAAAGAAGAGAGCTGCCGGGAAGAAGAGGTTACCATCACGTGGCGCTAAACGTAAAAGGAAATCAAAAAAGAAGTGCTCTAAGCGTATGAAACCTATGGCTGATCATTTTTTTAACTGATATAAGCTGAGGACACTACTCTCACGATTCATAGGCTGATTACTAGTTGTCGTGAGAGGTGGCACTATTTCTGACTCGTCATGGCGCGTTTTATCCATCCGTGTAGTTCACAATGCTGTAAATCGGAACTGTCCTTCTTTGATATACCCCCGACTCAGGTCTCTATTGAGCATAGCGACTTCATTACAATTAACCCTTCAAACACAATTAGTTTGCTGAGTGCCCCTATAGAATTCGTGATGCCCAGCTCAGGCCCTTACTGTTTTGACCCGAGTTGCATGCACATGTACGCTAAACTGCGTATAGCCCATTCTTCTGGAACGGACTGCGATGATAGAACTCAGCTTACCTGAAACCAACTTTTTACTCTCAATATTCAACCAGTGTGAGGTGTTTTTAAATCAGGTTAAGATCTCGGCAGGAACGGGGTATTATCACTTACGAGTCTATCTGGAAAATGTCCTCAATTTTCAGAAGAAGCGAAGGACACCTTTTTAACAGCTGAGGGCTTTTATCAAACTAAAGATGAAAGTGGTATAAAGGATAAATTTAAAAATTCTAAAAAAAAGATATACGAGTGTTTTGGACTCCTTCTTACAGATTTCACATTCCAGGAGAAACTGCTTATGAACGGGGTGGATATGAAGTTAAAGCTCAACCGCACGAATCCTGAGATCTGCATAAATCTGGGGTCTGATCAAGAAGAGGGCGCGAAACCTGTTGTGATTCACATCATGGAGGCGTATTTGCGTGTACGCCGAGTGAAAATAAGTTCGCCAAAACAAAAAGAAATTGAGAAAGACTTAATACACGCCACAGTAAAATACCCATTAACAGGGTACACATCAAATTATACATGGTGCCCGCAGGGTTGGCCTCGAAGCAACTAGAAAACGTGGCCCTTGGAGTCCTAACTAAAAGGATATTAATTGGAATGCAGGACCACGCCTCGACGAATGGAAAATATAAAAAGAGTGCCTTTAAATTGGAGAATTTCCGCCTTAAAAATATAACTCTATACGTAAATGGCGTTGCATTGGGAGGGACTACGATTCCCGACTACTCATCAGACGCTGTGTTCCCGCTCTGCGCGAGAGCTTATAGTAGTCTGGCTCATAATACAGGTGCCTGTGATGAACTCTGGTTCGGCGTAACGCAGAAAGAATTTGCCGAAGAGTTTAACATTTATTCATTTGATGTTACGCCTGACTTGTCTGCTGGCATAAATACACACTTAAGTCCGCAACAGAGTGGAAATATCTCAGTCAGGTTGGAATTTGTCAAACATATAGACGTTCCTATTAGTGTACTCGTGTACCTGGAATCACAAGCACTAATAGAAGTTCATCGTTTCAGGAACGTGGTCACAGACTTTTAAAATGGACGCGAATACACTCCAGAGAGTAATGAAAAGTGATCGAATCACACGCTCCAAATTTATCGGTGTGTTTGCGAAGAATGAAATATTGAAATTACCAACTACGAGAAACTGGTACGGGGTTATCGTTAACAACGACATTGTGGGGGGAGGTAAGGGGATTCATTTGGTTTGCAATCTATTTTAAAATAGGGAAAGAATGTACTATTTTGACTCACTCGGCACTCAGCCCTGGAATGATTCTGTGGTTGTACAATTTATCGAACAGATACATATACCTGAGATTGTATGGAATCCGTATTGCTTTCAAGGATATTATAGCAACAAGTGCGGCATGTACGCCCTCTCATTTCTCATGCACATGTCACGTGGGAAGGGTTTTATAAATTTTTAAAAATTATTCGATCTGTGCGACACTGAAATGAGCGATAAAACGGTATGCAAACAGATAAAAAAAAAGTTCCCATATGTTAACACCGGCTGCATTGTGTAAAGGTGTATATCTATATTGTGTAAAGGCCTATTTGTACCCGTTAAGACTTATTTAATGGATACTGGTTCTGCGTTGTACATGTTTTCTACCATTTAATAAATTAAATGAAAATACAATGTGTTTTGTTCTTACCCCCAAAAATACTTACATTAGTTCCTCGATGACCTGGCATTCGTTGGACCGGGTGTGAGCCAATACCTCGACCTCTGTGTTCAGGTCGCTGGGTTGGATGTGAAGAGAAGCATCCATATCACTTATTCCCCTTTCATCAAAACGAAAAGTAGCTATAACACGATCAAGTTCCGCATCGGTCCTATAAAGTTAAGTAGAAATAAAGTTTAATCAAAGAGCTCAAAAGGAAGATTAGCTGGGTGTGCTACGCCTCGTCTGCCTGCAACGGGTCTCGAACCCGCAGACAATTCTTAAGTTTTTAATATTTTTAAAATCCTACTGGGAAGCTGTCTTTAAATTTTTAAATTATCGAGAAATGTACAAGTAAAAACACACCATATATATATATATATATATATATATATATATATATATATAGCCGAAATAACCACGAAGGAAAGAGACAATGGGCAAAGCAAGTGCACTAATTTACAGCTCAAAAATAAGATTAGCTGGGTGTGCTACGCATCGTCTGCCTGCAACGAGTCTCGAACCCGCAGATAATTAATAGTTTTTAATATTTCTATTGTATCTATATTGTAAATCACAAACTAATTTTCAAAACAATTATTATGGCACTTATAAGTTAATTAACACTGAATGAAACGATATAAAGGTTCAATTGTGCTAGGTTAGGTTAGGGTCAGTTGTGTTAAGTTAGGTTAGGTTATATTGTTATAAACGAGAAGGTTAGGTTAGGTTACATTATTATAAACGAGAAAAGAGACCTGGGATTAATTTTTTCGTTGTAGAAAAACTCAGAATAAAGCTAGGTTAGGTCAAGCTATATTATGTACCGGTTAGGCTACGCTAGGTTAGGTTATATTACGACCGATATATATATATATATATGGGAGAGTTACAATAAGAGAAAATGCCACGAATTTTAAAAATTATAATACATGCAATGAATGAACCGGAGTACATAATCACAAATTAACTACTTACATCTCTGCAAAATCGTTAGCGGGGAAATCGTGCTCGCTGCCACACATTTCTGTAACAACCTGCGTTGAGAGAAGTTCATTCTGTTCAACAGCGTTGAAAAGGTGGAGCGCAGCCGTTGGGTAGAAATCTCCATCTTCAAACAATTCGGGGGAGCTGTATAACTGGTTCATGGTGTATATTTCAAAAGCACTAAGCGAAAAAATACTGAAATGAGGCTCTGAGATGGAAGTGCCCCCTTTTATAAGTGTAATTGTGATCAACCTACAACACACGAATCGCGAGCTTCCTATTGGCTATCAGTGAACTTTTGGCGGGGCTTGACGCGTAGCCCCGCATAGCGGCCAACCAGAGGTCCTGTGCTCCGCCAACAGGGCTATGATTGGCTGCCCGGTGAAATCTGGGGCGTGTCAGATATTCACATTCGTAGAGAGAGAGAAACGCTTTGTTTTTTTTATCTTGTATTCGGCCGAAGGAGAGAGAGAGAGAGAGAGAGAGAGAGAGAGAGAGAGAGAGGGAGAGAGAGGGAGAAGAGGATGGTTTGTGAATTTATTTATGGTGCCCTATCTAAATTAGTATCGGGAAAATTTATCGTTTCTGAAATATAAAACTGGAAGGTAATTTCACATTCAATTACCCATGAAGGAAAAATAACCAGCGCACAAAGTTCGAGACAACTCCTCCCATCTGTAAAAGTTTATTGTATCCCGGAATTCTTATACGATACAATAAATAAATTTCAAAATAACAGAGATGCGTGCTGGATGCGGACCATTAACCCCAAAGTTTATGATCTCGAAATAAACTCCTGCGAAACGAAGTTTATTTATTGGAATTTTAAAATCGATATTATCTATTGCTTCCACCAAACTGTCGACACTAAACGCAATTTTCAGAACGATGTTTAATATAATTGTGTATGTATATATATATATATATATATATATATATATATATATATTTAGCGAGAGAGAGAGAGGGAGAGCGAGCGAGAGGGAGAGAGAGAGGGAGAGAGCGAGAGGGAGAGAGACAGAGAGAGAGAGAGAGCGAGAGGGAGAGAGCGGGAGGGAGAGAGGGAGAGGGAGCGAAAGAGAGAGAGGTCGATAGGGAGAGAGAGAGAGAGAGAGGTAGAGAGAGAGAGAAAGAGGGAGAGAGAGGAAGAGAGAGGGGTAGACGAGGATGGTTTGTGAATTTATTTATGGTGCCCTATCTAAAATAGTATCGGGAAAATTTATCGTCTCTGAAATATAAAACTGGAAGGTAATTTCAGATTCAATTACCCATGAAGGAAAAACAACCAGCGCACAAAGTTCGAGACAATTCCTCCCATCTGTAAAAGTTTATTGTATCCCGGAATTCTTATACGATACAAAAAATAAATTTCAAAATAACAGATGCGTACTGGATGCGGACCATTATCCCTAAAGTTTATGATCTCGAAATAAACTCCTGCCAAAAGAAGTTTATTTATTGGAATTTTAAAATCGATATTATCTATTGCTTCCGCCAAACTGTCGCCTCTAAACGCAATTTTCAGAACGATGTTTAATAAAATTGTGCGTATATATATATATATATATAATACATATATATATATATATAATACATATATATATATATATATATATATATATATATATATATATATAGCGAGAGAGGGAGAGGGAGAGTGAGCGAGAAGGAAAGAGAGAGAGCGAGAGAGAGAGAGTTACAAGGAGTTACAAGGAAAAGAAGTACCTCAAAAGGCCTTGCGGCCCATACCGAGGAGGTACCAATGGCAACGGGTGCCAGGGAAAATTTTGTAAAAGTTTATTTTTCTTTCAACTATCCTAGCAGTAGTAGAAAGCTGGATAGAAAAGTAGAAGGCTCTCTCCCCACCCTCCGCTCCCTCCCTGCCAGAGCCAGGTACGGAAAAAGGTTGAAGAAAATACCTTGACCCTGGAAAAGTAGCCAAGGAAATTTTACAGGAAAGTGGAGAATATATAAATAGCTCTATATTTAGCTTGCTCACAGAGACACCGTGCAAGCGATCTCCTGCAGAGTTTTCATATGTTTTAGTCTTAAACTATGAGAGTATTCAGTACTTTGTCTAGCCTATTTTTAAACACATTTACACTTTGACTGGAAACAACCTCTGAGGGAAGTTGGTTCCAGATATTAACTATTTTATAGGAAAAGAAATTTCCGCAGACTGAGGTCCTAAATGTCTTTACACACTCAAATAGTGTGCAAGATTTCGTCTACCCTTTTCTTGAACTGATCCACAGAGGAACTGTTCACAACTTCCGAAGGTAACCTGTTCCATGTGTCACAGATCTTATACGTAAAGTAATTCCCACACACACTAGTCCTAAACCGTTTCAAATCCAACTTCCAACCATTGTTGCGAGTTGGGTTATCATTTAAACTAAACATACTTCTAAAATCGACATCGTTGAACCCGCGTAAGAGCTTGAAAACCTCGATCAGTTGACCGCGCAGCCTCCGAGTTTCAAGCGAAAACAAGTTCAGGGCGCGTAACCGTCGATTGTAGCCCATATGCCTAACGGAAGGGATTAACTTTGTGGCCCTCGCCTGCACTCGCTCCAGCCTCTCAATATCTTTCCTGAGGGTGGGCGACCAGAACTGCACAGCATACTCCAGGTGCGGCCGAACAAGGGAATTGTACAGTGAGAGCACAATCTCCTTGTTCCGAAACTGAAATTGCCTCCTGATATAACCCAATAGTTTCTGGGCTTTCTTTTCCCCTCTACACACTGTTTCGTAAACTTAAGATCGCTGCTAATTAGCACACCCAAGTCCTTTTCTAAATCAGTCACCTCGATATTACTACCCAACATCGAGTAGTCCGACTTGGGATTGGCGTAGCCAATGTGCATCACTTTGCATTTACCCAAGTTAAACGGCATTTGCCATTTTTCGGACCACTCTCCTATCCTACCTAGTCCGCACGCAGTTCCTCGATCGCTTCGGGCGTCCCAACATTGGCCCCAAGCTTGGTGTCATCAGCGAATTTGGCGATCCGACTGACGATGCCACCGTCGATATCATTTATGTAAATGATAAACAACAGTGGCCCCAAAACGGAACCCTGAGGAACCCCACTAGTGACCGAGGCCCAACCCGAACTAGCCCCTTTAATTACCACCCTCTGCCGCCTATTCCTCAGCCAGTTTTCAATCCACCTACCTATTTCCCCACCGATACCCAGCGCGCGCACTTTCGCCATTAGCCGGCGGTGAGGTACCTTATCAAAGGCTTTCTGAAAGTCGAGATAAAGTATATCAATCGCCCTACTCTTATCGTACTCACTCAACATGACGTGGAAAAACTCGAGCAAGTTGGTGAGACACGACCTATGCCGTCTAAACCCATGTTGGGAGTCCCCAAGCAGCTTGTAGGAATCCAAATGGTCAACGATCCTATCAGCTATTATCCCTTCTAATAATTTACCTACAACTGAAGTGAGACTAATGGGACGATAGTTCCCTGGACTTTCGTGATCCCCTTTCTTAAAGATAGGGGTCACGTTGGCTTCCCTCCAGTCACCAGGCACCTGGCCCATCTCCAACGATTTGTTGAAGACTGTAGCCAGGTGGGGAGCCACCTGGTCGCGCACTTCTCGCAACACTCTGGGGAGAAACTGGTCTGGCCCAGGAGCCTTAAACGCGCTCAGTTTGTCTATTCTATCGGCAACGACTGTCGCGGTACATCTAACATATCCAGGCCAGCACCTTCGTGCCTCACGCCTGGCTCGGGATGACGCGGGTATCCTCCCTGGTGAACACTCCCGCAAAGTACTCATTAAGCACATTAGCGATGTCCGCGTCGGAGGTCCGCAGAACGCCGCTTCCGTCCTTTAACGGACCTATCATGCTTCTAATGGGCTTTCTACTATTAACATAACTGAAGAATTCCTTAGGGTTCCCCTTGCAGAGGCTTGCCACCCGTAGTTCTTCGTTACGTTTCGCTAGCCTAACCTTCGCCTTCACTTCCCTACACAGGCGGACATACGCTTCAGTGTTCTCGTGGGAACGATTGGCCTTCGCCCTCCTATACGCTACTTTCCTATTTCGGATAGCCGAAGCGATGTCACGATTGAACCACTTAGGCTGCGTTGAAGCAGGGGTGACCGGTTTTGAGGGTATGGCAGCAGACTGCAGCACCATAAACTCGTCCCGGAATGCACTCCACACTCCCTCAACATCGCCGCCAACCTCTAACCCCATCTCTCCTACGCTATCCCTGAGGCTAACAAAGTTCGCCCGCGGAGATCGAGCTTACTGCCTCTCGAGTTACTACGCTTCACCCGAGGGACGCACACACGGAACCTAATAAGACCGTGATCACTCCCGCCCAATGATTCGTCAACGGTGAGGCCAGTGACGAGGTTGTCTTCGGTCGTGAATACTAAGTCTAGAACGCTTTCGCCTCGTGTAGGCTCGTTGACCCACTGAGTGAGGAAGTTCTCATCAGCAAAGTCAACTAGCCTCCTCCCTTCAGCATCGGCAGTCCTGTTTTCCCACTTTATGCCGCGACAGTTGAAGTCTCCTAAAACTACACACACCCTATCCCCTAGCAGGCTACTGAGTTCGGTGTACAGGGCTGTATCCTCCTCGAGGAGGAGATGCGGAGGTCTGTACACCAAGATTAACCTATAGTTCGTCCCTCCCACGTTCAGATCGACGCCAAGCAGCTCCCGTTCCGACCGGAACTGGCAGTCAACCGGACTCAACGTGTCTCTGACGTATATTAGTACCCCACCCCCCTCCCCACGGGTGCGGTCTTTGCGAAACATTCTATACCCGGGAATTTCGAACTCCCCAACGTAGTCCCTACGATCAGTATGAATCCAGGACTCGGTGATAGCAACGATATCCTGGTATTCTGATGCTAAGAGCGCCCGTAGCTCGCAAAACTTGTTCCTGATCGACCTAGCATTAAAAAGCATTGCACGGAGGGAGCTTCCCCTATTCTGACCGCCCCCTAGCACGACCCGTTTCCCGAACAGCCAGGGCTGTCGGGAGTTGAAGAGCCCCTCACTAACGAGGGGGCAACTTCCGCAGGAGCCTGAGCCCCCTCCAACGTAGGAGGAGGGTCACCCACCTGTACCTGGACGCACCCTTCAGTTGAAGGTACGTCCGCCACCGGCTCATCATCATCCCTCCCCGGTGGGGGCCCATCATCTCTCCCCGGACTCGACCTCACCATTCTGTATAGGTGCCGGTCGAGCAGCGCGCCTAGCACACCTTTACCCTTGTTATTGAGGTGGACACCATCTCTCTGGTAAAGGTCCCACCTACCTGAAAATGCGTCGAAGGGGTCAATAAACCTCACGCCCAGCGGGACGCACAAGTCTTGCACCCTCTCGTTGATGCCAATGACCTTACTGAGTGCGTGGTCACTGGCATTCATTCGCGGTAAAATTCCCATTAACATTCCCCTGTCTGTCTTCAGTTTTAGATCATCCGCAAGAGACATGATCTCGGTGATGATCCCCTCTGAAAGACCTACCCTACCGCCTTTGAGGAACAGGTCGTTGCCACCAGCGTGGACAACGATCGCAGTCCTCCGACTAGCCACGCGCACCTTCTCTACCTCCTTCCTTAAGTGAGTCGTTCCCCGCCCAGGTAAGCACCTTACCTTCCTCCCATCCCGGTTTGCAGAAGCAAAGTACTTCTCCTGGCCCTGATCTGTGAGTCCCCAATCAAAACGGTGTCTTTCTCCTTCGAGCACAGGAGACTAAAGCGGTTAGAGGTCCTGACAGGGGCAACTGGGGTCTCAGGCTTCGGCTTCGCAGCCTTCTTGCCTGAGACCTTTCGAAACCCGTCGCCACCCATACACGCAGTTACACCACCCGACCCACCCCGACCGGTAGCTACATCCTTCGGTTTCTTTGGGCCATCAGTAGGCCCCTTCCCACCCTTTTTCTTCATCGGCCCCTTCCCACCCTTCTCTATCGACCCCTTCCCACTCTTCTCTATCAGCACCTTCTTTGCGCCCTCCACCTTACGCCGCGTTTCCAAGCATTCCACGTGGGTCGCTGGCGATTCCTGACACTGATTTAGGACCCTGGCCCCCTGTTGCACCTCTACCCTTTCTCCGTGGTCCCGAGA
Organism: Bathynomus jamesi; assembly: GCA_023014485.1. Taxonomy (NCBI): domain Eukaryota; kingdom Metazoa; phylum Arthropoda; class Malacostraca; order Isopoda; family Cirolanidae; genus Bathynomus; species Bathynomus jamesi. The sequence continues at coordinate 287,817 of JAJOZX010004006.1, read as the reverse complement.
TTTGTCCATTCCATCGCTGGACCGCCTTTCCACGGCAGCTATCCTATCCTGAATGAGCTCCGGGTTAGGCGGCAGTGCACCCTCGTCAGTGACTGCCGCACCTCCAACAGCCGGTCTGGACGACTCGAGCCGCCGGACCCTCTCCTCTAGCTTCTCGTAAAACCGCATGAGTTCGCAAAAGCGGCACATGCTGGAGTGGTTGATCTTCTCGAAGCAAGCTTCTTTGAAGTTCGTCACCCACTGGTTCACTTCACACTTCGCACATTCAGCCTTCAATTTCTGCGGTCCAGTCATTGTAACTTTTTTTTCTTTTTTCAAATTCTGAATATTCTGAATAAGATAAAGCGTTCTAGCAATGAAAACTCTCAAAAACGTTCTGACCAGTATATAAAAGGGGGGGGGGGGGGGGGGGGGGGGTGAATTCTTCCCGCGCGTAGACGCATCCACCTATTTGCAAGTGACGTTCATCCCTTCCAGAAGACTACACCTCTCCTGCTGCCGCACCGACCAAAGGTCTCCCCAGGGCCGGACAGTCCCAAACGTGTCGCAGCTACCAACTGACAAACACTCGCGACGCAGGCGTCACGGATTTTCCGCCAGGAGCGACAGCGAGATGCAGCCCCTTACTAAGTCTTACTAGTCACTCACAAGCGGCCAGACTCTTAGAATCCAGTGTTCAAGGGATATCCCACCAGACCCAGAGGCTACGCCCGAGACTTTACGCTGGCCTGGCAGCCAGCTGGGCAGTAAAGCTCTCTCACCTCAGAGCAGTACAGCCAAGCACCATCAATTAGTCACCAAAGAACGGTCGCAGGGGGCTGGTCAGGCCATTACGCGTTAGGAATGGGCTTAACGGGGCACTAGCCACACTCCATTCATCGCGCCCCTACGCCTGGGACCCCTCCATCCGAGTCTCTCACAACCTACGAGCGTTAAATGGTGTTATTTATAGAGGTTCCAAAGCCTCTTTTCCAACGCATGAGGTAGCAGTCGGGTCCTAATAGTAAAAGAAGTGAAAAAGACAATACTAAAAGTTTTTTTTTTTTTGCAGTCAGAGGAGAACAACCTTAACGTAAGCTAAAAGGACAGAGTAGGGATGGGATGGGGTCCTAGTAGCCCACGGGACGGATTGTGCAAAATACTTCACCCGCCCTCCCGAAAGAGAGAGAGAGAACCTAAAGGAACTGGCAGCCAGTTCCTCTAGAATCCCATGACTCGGGACCGGAGGGCTGTCACACCCCAAGTATAAAGTTTACTACATCCAGAAGAAATGTGCATAACCTTTATACCCCCTGCGGAGAAGATAGAGCGAGAGGGAGAAAGACAGAGCGAGAGAGAGAGAGGGAGAGAGAGCGAGAGGGAAAGAGAGAGAGGGAGAGAGCGAGAGAGAGAGAGAGAGAGAGAGAGAGCGAGAGAGAGAGAGAGAGATAGAGCGAGAGGGAGAAAGACAGAGAGCGAGAGAGAGCGAGAGAGAGAGAGTGGTAGAGAGAGAGAGGGAGCGAGAGAGAGAGGGCGAGAGGGAGGGAGGAAGAGAGAGTTACAAGGTGTTACAAGGAAAAGAAGTACCTCAAAAGGCCTTGCGGCCCATACCGAGGAGGTACCAATGGCAACGGGTGCCAAGGAAAATTTTTACACCCTCAAGTAGTGTGTAAGATTTGCCCCAACCTTTTCTTAAAATGATGCAAAGAGGAACTGTTCACAACTTCTGAAGGTAACCTGTTCCACGTGTCACACATCTTATACGTAAAGTAATTCCTACACACACTAGTCCTAAATCGTTTCAAATCCAACTTCCAATCATTGTTGCGAGTTGGGTTATCATTTAAACTAAACATGCTTCTAAAATCGACATCGTTGAACCCGCGTAAGAGCTTGAAAACCTCGATCAGTTGACCGCGCAGCCTCCGAGTTTCCAGCGAAAACAAGTTCAGGGCGCGTAAGCGTCGATTGTAGCCCATATGCCTAACGGAAGGGATTAACTTTGTGGCCCTCGCCTACACTCGCTCCAGCCTCTCAATATCTTTCCTGAGGGTGGGCGACCAGAACTGCACAGCATATTCCAGGTGCGGCCGAACCAGGGAATTGTACAGAGAGAGCACAATCTCCTTGTTCCGAAACTGAAATTGCCTCCTGATATAACCCAACAGCTTCTGGGCTTTCTTTTCAACCTCTATGCACTGTTTGGTAAACTTAAGTTCGCTTCTTATTAGCACACCCAAGTCCTTTTCCAAATAAGTGGCCTCGATATTACTCCCCGACATTGGGTAGTCCGACTTGGGATTGGCATAGCCAATGTGCATCACTTTGCATTTACCCAAGTTAAACGGCATTTGCCATTTTTCGGACCACTCTCCTATCCTACCTAGGTCCGCACGCAGTTCCTCGATCGCTTCGGGCGTTCCAACATTGGCCCCAAGCTTTGTGTCATCAGCGAATTTGACGATCCGACTGACGATGCCACCGTCGATATCATTTATGTAAATGATAAACAACAGTGGCCCCAAAACGGAACCCTGAGGTAACCCCACTAGTGACCGAGGCCCAACCCGAACTAACCCCTTTAATTACAACCCTCTGCCGCCTATTCTTCAGCCAGTTTTCAATCCACCTACCTACTTCACTTCCCCACCGATACCCAGCGCTCGGACTTTCGCCATTAGCCGGCGGTGAGGTACCTTATCAAAGGCTTTCTGAAAGTCGAGATAAAGTATATCAATCACCCTACTCTTATCATACTCACCCAACATGACGTGGAAAAACTCGAGCAAGCTGGTGAGACACGACCTATGCCGTCTAAACCCATGTTGGGAGTCCCCAAGCAGCTTGTAGGAATCCAAATGGTCAACATTCCTATCGGCTATTATCCCCTCTAATAATTTACCTACAACTGAAGTGAGACTAATGGGACGATAGTTCCCTGGACTTTCGTGATCCCCTTTCTTAAAGATAGGGGTCACGTTGGCTTCCCTCCAGTCACCAGGCCCGTCTCCAACGATTTGTTGAAGACTGTAACCAGGTGGGGAGCCACCTGGTCGCGCACCTCCCGCAACACTCTGGGGAGAAACTGGTGTGGCCCAGGAGCCTTAAACGCGCTCAGTTTGTGTATTCTATCGGCAGCGACTGTCGCGGTACATCGAACACTATCCAGGCCAGCACCTTCGTACCTCACGCCTGGCTCGGGGATGATGCAGGTGTCCTCCCTGGTGAACACTCCCGCAAAGTACTCATTAAGCACATTGGCGATGTCCGCGTCGGAGGTTCACAGGTCCACGTCCCTTCAGTTGAAGGTACGTCCGCCACCGGCTCATCATCATCCCTCCCCGGTGGGGGCCCATCATCTCTCCCCGGACTCGACCTCACCATTCTGTATAGGTGCCGGTCGAGCAGCGCGCCTAGCACACCTTTACCCTTGTTATTGAGGTGGACACCATCCCTCTGGGGTATTATTATTACACCCGTCTAACGTCCAGCAATTATTATATATTCATTAGGTAGATTTTTTAATTCTAAGACACTTTTCTTCTATAGCGTTTCCGTCGCAAATGCTTCGTTTTCGAGATATAAACGTTTTTTGGTGTGTATCTAGTGTGTGTTCGTACGTTCGTTTGCGTGTTCGTACGTTCGTTTGTGTGTTCGTACGTTCGTTTGTGTGTTCGTACGTTCGTTTGTGTGGTCGTTTGTGTTGCCGTCACATGTCTGCCCAATCACTGCGCTCCATCCATTTCGAATTTGAATTAGTTTGCTACCGGAATGGCTTCGTGTGACATGTGTTCGTTCGATTATTACCGCTGTATTGTCGCTTTCTATGAAAATTTAGAAAAAAGTGTTGAGTTTCTGCGTGCTCACGGTGTTCTACCGACAGTAGTGAAGTGTTCACATTGTAAAACGGAGTCTACGTATCGTCAAGACCAGAAACTGTGGCGTTGTAGAAAAAGTTACGTTGTGCCTAAAACGAAGAAAAGACGGTACTGTGATTATTCTGTCTCAGATTTTAAAAGTTCTTTTCTAGACAATATTAATATTCCCTCCGTGGAAAATTGTTCTTTTTGTGAATCATTTCCTCAGCCATTTATGAGACCACAGAACTGTGGTGGAGTGCCTGATAGGTTAGGATAGGTTAGGATAGGTTAGGTTAGGTCAATTTTGAAGGTGAAATTTATGTTTTTCCTATGGTTTTTGATGTGTTTTGAACGAATCTGACCTTCAAAACCGTCGGAAATGACTCGTTTTCGATTACCGGCTGGGGGAGGGGGGTTATCTCAAAAACGAGTCATTTCCGACGGCTTTGAAGGTCAGATTCGTTCAAAACACATGAAAAACCATAGGAAAAACATAAATTTCACCTCCAAAGGGAGACGGGTGTAATACTATAAATTTACCCCCTCTGGTAAAGGTCCCACCTCCCCGAAAATGCGTCGAACGGGTCAATAAACCTGACGCCCAGCGGGACGCACAAGTCTTGCCAATGACCTTACTGAGCGCGTGGTCACTGGCATTCATTCGCGGTAAAATACCCGTTAACATTTCACCTGTCTGTTTTCAGTTTTAGATCATCCGCAAGAGACATGATCTCGGTGATGATCCCTTCTGTAAGACCTACTCTACCGCCTTTGAGGAACGGAGAGAGAGAGAGAGAGAGAGAGAGAGAGAGAGAGAGAGAGAGAGAGAGAGTGAGAGAGAGAGTGCGAGAGTTACAAGGAGTTACAAGGAAAAGAAGTACCTCAAAAGGCTATGCGGCCCATACAAAGGAGGTACCAATGGCACGGGTGCCAGGGAAAATTTTCTACACCCTCAAATAGTGTGCAAGATTAGGTCTAACCTTTTCTTGAACAGATCCACAGAAGAACTGTTCACAACTTCTGAAGGTAGCCTGTTCCACATGTCACAGATCTTGTACGTAAGGTAGTTCCCACACACACTAGTCCTAAATCGTTTCAAATCCAACTTCCAACCATTGTTCCGAGTGGCTTATCATTTAAACTAAACATGTTTCTAAAATCGACATTGTTGAACCCGCGTAAGAACTTGAAAACCTCGATCAGTTGACCGCGCAGCCTCCGAGTTTCCAGCGAAAACAAATTCAGGGCGCGTAAGCGTCGATTGTAGCCCATATGCCTAACGGAAGGGATTAACTTTGTGGCCCTCGCCTGCACTCGCTCCAGCCTCTCAATATCTTTCCTGAGGGTGGGCGACCAGAACTGCACAGCATACTCCAGGTGCAGCCGAACCAGAGAATTATACAGCGAGAGCACAATCTCCTTGTTCCGAAATCGAAATTGCCTCCTGATATAACCCAACAACTTCTGGGCTTTCTTTTCCACCTCTACGCACTGTTTGGTAAACTTAAGGTCGCTGCTAATTAGCACACCCAAGTCCTTTTCCAAATCAGTGGCCTCGATATTACTCCCAAACATGGAGTAGTCTGATTTGGGATTGGCGTAGCCAATGTGCATCACCTTGCACTTACCCAAGTTAAACGGCATTTGCCATTTTTCGGACTCACTCTCCTATCCTACGTAGGTCCGCACGCAGTCGCTCTATCGCCTCGGGCGCCCCAACATTGGCCCCAAGCTTTGTGTCATCAGCGAATTTGGCGATCCGACTGACGATGCCACCGTCGATATCATTTATGTAAATGATAAACAACAGTGGCACCAAAACAGAAACCTGAGGAACCCCGCTAGTGACCGAGGCCCAACCCGAACTAGCCCCTTTAACTACAACTTTCTGCATCCTATTCTTCAGCCAGTTTTCAATCCACCTACCTACTTCCCACCAATACCCAGCGCGAGCACTTTGGCCATTAGCCGGCGGTGAGGTACCTTATCAAAGGCTTTCTGAAAGTCGATATAAAGTATATCAATCGCGCTACTCTTATTATACTCACTGAACATGACGTGGAAAAACTCGAGTAAGTTGGTGAGACACGACCTATGCCGTTTTAACTCATGTTGGGAGTCCCCAAGCAGCTTATAGGAATCCAAATGGTCAACGATCCTATCCGCTATTATCCCCTCTAATAATTTACCTTCAACTGAAGTGAGACTAATGGGACGATAGTTCCCTGAACTTTCGTGATCCCTTTTCTTAAAGATAAGGGTCACGTTGGCTTCCTTCCAGTCACCAGGCACCTGGCCCGTCTCCAACGATTTGTTGAAGACTGTAGCCAGGTGGGGAGCCACCTGGTCGCGCACTTCCCACAACACTCTGGGGAGAAACTGGTGTGGCCCAGGAGCCTTAAACGCGCTCAGTTTGTCTATTTTATCGGCAACGACTGTCGCGGTACATCGAACACTATCCAGGCCAGCACCTTCGTGCTTGACGCCTGGCTCGGGGATGACGCGGATGTCCTCCCTGGTGAAACACTCCCGCAAAGTACTCATTAAGCACATTAGCGATGTCCGCGTCGGAGGTCCGCAGAACGCCGCTTCGGTCCTTTATCATGCTTCTACTGGGCTTTCTACTATTAACATAACTGAAGAACTCCTTAGGGTTCCCCTTGCAGAGGCTTGCCACCCGTAGTTCTTCGTTACGTTTCTCTAGCCTAACCTTCGCCTTCACTTCCCTACATAGGCGGACATACGCTTCAGTGTTCTCATGGGAACGATTGGCCTTCGCGAGAGAGAGAGAGGAGAGAGAATTTGTACATATATAGGATCACCTTTGCTTTCGATACAATAAATAAATTTAAAAAAATGAGAGACGTGTGATGTAGTGGTTCATTAAACACCAAAGTTTATTTCAATATCATAAATTCCTGCGCCAAACACAATTTTCAGAACGATGTTTAATATAATGTGTATATATATATATATATATATATAAAGGGGGGAAATAAGTATTCGTACACCTGCAAAATTGTTTTTCAATAAACTTTCAATCAAACGAATTACTTCAAAGTTGAACAAAAAATGGCTATTGGCATACAATTAATATGTATTAAACGAACGAACCAAAATTACGAATAAATAACTCGACAAATTAAATTTACGAAATTAGGTGGGGAAAAAAGTATTCGTACACTTAGGAAAAGTTACATAAATATAAGTTCTTTAAAGGACAAATAGAGGTCTCTAGCATCTACAGTACATGAGTCTTCTGGAATGTTCCAACACTGTTGCGACACGTTATGATGACGTCATTTCCTGCAGCTCATTCATTGTTCAGTCTTAATGCATGAAGGTTGTCGCCATGGCGAAGACGAAGGAACTCTCTGTTGAACAGAAAAATTAGATAATCAGGCTCCACAATGAAGGGTTGAGCTACAGAGACATTTCAAGGAGGTTAAATATCCCATTCAGTACAATAGGCTCCGTTATTTTGAAATGGAAGAAGACGGGTACTATTCACAACCTTCCTCGAACTGGTGCTCCTCGAAAAATTTCTCCCCGAGCTGGAGAAGGATGGCAAGAAAAGTTAAAGAAAACCCTATGACGACTCGCAAGGAGATTCAAGAAGAATTAATGGCTGCAGGAACTTCGGTCACTAAACGGACTATCAGTAATGAACTACACAGGATTAACCTGAAGTCTCGCCGTCCAAGGAAAACACCCCTACTAAAGAAAAATGCATAGAGATGCTCGTTTGAAGTTTGCCGTGAGCATTTAGAAAAGCCTAAAGAGTTCTGGAATACCGTACTTTGGTCAGATGAAACGAAAATAGAGTTATTTGGAAGGAACACGGCTTGTCATGTGTGGAGGAAAGATGGATGCGCTCTTGATCCAAAGAACACCATCCCTACTGTAAAGTTCGGAGGCGGAAGCATCATGGTATGGGGGTGCTTTTCATCTAATGGTGCTGGAGCAATTCACGTCATCGAGGGAACAATGAATGGAGCACTGTATCGCGATATTTTAGAAGAATATTTGTTCGCCTCTGTCCAACAGTTGGAGCTTGGAGATGAATGGTGCTTCCAACAAGATAACGATCCGAAGCATACTGCCAAACTTACTCGGGAGTGGTTCGTTGAGAACAATGTGAGGGTGCTGCAGTGGCCTAGCCAGTCGCCTGATTTGAATCCGATTGAGAACTTGTGGCGAATATTAAAAAAGCAGATTCATTTGAGGAACCCGAGGAACATCGCCGATTTGAAGGTTATTTGCAAAGAAGAGTGGGCTAAAATTCCAACAGAAAGTTGCAAAGCACTAGTAGGAACCTACGGAAAACGTCTACAAGCAGTTATTGCCAACAATGGTTACGCAACTAAATATTAAGTTATGAAAATTAATTTGCACGAATACTTTTTTCCCCACCTAATTTCGTAAATTTAATTTGTCGAGCTATTTATTCGTAATTTTGGTTCGTTCGTTTAATACATATTAATTGTATGCCAATAGCCATATTTTTTTCAACTTTGAAGTAATTCGTTTGATTGAAAGTTTATTGAAAAACAATTTTGCAGGTGTACGAATACTTATTTCCCCCCACTGTATATATATATATATATATATATATATATAGCGAGAGAGAGAGAGAGAACACCGCTGCTACTCGTCATTAGACGAAAGCGCTTGAACACTATTTCGTGGTTTCTTTTTCCTTCGTGGTTATTTTGATCATAAATACTGTATTATTCACGTGTTACTTTCGTGAAATAATTGACCTTCGTGAAATGAGGAATCATCGCACGGAACATTTGAAAGGTTGAAATGTATTTTTTATATATATATATATAATTATATATATATACACACACACACACACACACACACACACACACACACACACACTATATTTGATTTATCGTATCGTTTGTTACCTTCAAGAATATTATACTATTTTGTGGAATTTATATCCTACCACTAACTTATCATTATTTATATATATATTATATATATATATATATATACACCAGGTGATTACAAATGATCTTCCCGATTTTAAATATTTATTATGAAAAAACAAACAAAGCTACAGCGAAAAGCAAGATATACAAATAAAGAACTCAAAAAGTTTTATTTACAAGCTATTGAAGTTCAATATGAGCACTTTTTGTGGCTCTGCAGATATCAATGTGGTATTCTGTTTCCCTCCATACATATTTTAGCATATGATACTGAACTTTTCTAACAGCCTCACGTATCCTTTCCTTTAAATGTTCCAAAGTTGTTGCTATTGGTGGAACAAAAACTTCATTTTTGATATGTTTCTTCAGCAGAGAAGAATGGATCATACACTTTCTTAGCGGTAAGAGCACAAAATACGTTAACGTTGACATGTTCAATATTACAAATAAAGTTTTTTTGAGTTCTTCTTTATTTGTATACCTTGCTTCTCGCTGTAGTTTTGTTAGTGTTTTCATAATAAATGTTTAAAATCGGGAAGATCATTTGTAATCACCAGGCACACACACACACACACACACACACACGTGATATATATATATATATATATATATATATATATTGGGTCGGCAAAAAAAAAGGGAGACCTCGAACTTTGGCTGTAAAATTCAAAGTTATGGTCAGATTTCAGTATTTTTTATACCCTACAACTAAGTAAATTTCCTATACGGTGAGCGGATTTCAAAGAAAACTAATGAAAATTACGGATTTATTGAACATTTCTTTATGCCACTGGAAATTCTCCATTTACACTACTACTGCAGTGTATGTGCAGATAAAAAGTTACAAAGTACTCACATATGGTGCTACCTTGATGTTAAAAAGACTGCTTGATATGTTTACCACGAACTTCTACAACCTTTTTCAGTCTAGGACGGAACTCATTTATGGCTTTATTGATTTGTTCTTGTGGTACCTCATCCCATTTTTCCAGAAGAAGCTGCAGTAAATGAACGACATTTCTTACTTTGACCCGATAAATTCTCTGTGACAAATTTTCCCGAAGGTCGTAATCGATAGGATTTAAATCCGGACTGTTTGGTAGCCAAATTTAATACCGCTACCTGGTATTTTTTTTATATCTCATTTTATCGATTTTCTTGAAAAGCTTGTCCAAACCTCCTGCAGTTCGCTTACGTTAATTAAAATCGCTTTAATTATCAACTTCAACCTATGATTAGCAAGATTTTTCTGGAATATTCGCCATAAATCCAATTTCTCAGCTAAAATGCTAAAAGATGGCACACAAACCATAAAATTACCTGGTACTAACATACTAAAATTTCATAGTTCTATGTACCGTATTTGCCGAGATATGAAGGATGTAATAGGTCTCCCTTTTTTTTGCCGACACGATATATATATATATATATAAGATTGAACTCTGAATGGTCCCCTGAGGTTTTTTATGATACACACAGACCGTGTATGGAACAAGAACTCTTCTGGGAATCTTAAATCGACTATACTCCGAATAAGTAATGCCAAATGACAAACAGTAGTTTTTCTTTTTCATGATTTTAGCCCGACGTGGGAGACGGGTCACTCGCAAAGATGCCCCAGAAATATAGCTTCCCTCACTAGCTATCTGCAAAGTAGATATGATCCAGCTTTGGGACAGGATCTAAGGGTTACAGCTACACTTAACCTACTATATCCAGAACCTCAATATAAGCAAAAGACTCGTTGCATTCGCGTCGGATTGAATACATCAAAGAAAAAGGAGTAACTATATTGTATTTTTAGCCAAAAACCAAAACTTAAACCTCAACTGGCAAAATTGCCCGTCCACTTTTCAAGGCACATAACATGTCCGTGGGTCCTATCTGCTTTGGAGATAGCTGGTGAAGGAAGCTATTTTAAGGTTCTCACGAACTTGCGGAGGGATAAGAATGTAATTATTTGTAAGCCTGATAAGGGTAAAGGTGTTGTTGTCTTAGACAGACAAGACTATTTAAATAAAATGTATAACTTACTTTCTGATTCTACTAAGTTTTTGAAACTGCAGACTGATCCATTTAAATATATTGTAAAACTGGAGGACAGAATCAACAACTTTTTACGTTCTCTTAAAAGTCGTGGGCTTTTGATCAACTATTATGATAAGCTTTTTGCTTCAGGTACTAGCCCAGGGGTTGTTTATGGCCTACCTAAGACCCATAAACCGGGAGTTCCGCTTCGTCCCATTTTGGCAGCCATAAACACACCAAGTTATAACCTTGCAAAATTTTTGGTTCCAATCATAGACCCCCTCACACGTAGTCATTTCACTTTGCAAGATTCATTTGAATTTGTTGATTGTGTCACCAAGTTGAAGTTTAAGGATTGTTTCATGGCTTCCTTTGATGTTCAGTCTTTGTTTACCAATGTACCTGTTTTAGAAACTTGTGATATTATTATAAATTCTTTGTTTGGTTCTACTAATGACATTTTGGGATTAAGCAGACAATTGTTTTCAAAACTTTTAAAGTTATCAGTCCAGGATACCATATTCTTTTTTAATAAGGAACTTTTCCACCAGCACGAGGGAATGGCAATGGGTTCGCCCCTTGGTCCGTCCTTTGCTAACAGTTTTCTTTGTTTCCACGAGGAAAAGTGGCTGAGGGATTGCCCGCTTGATTTTAAACCTATTTTATTTAAACGTTATGTGGATGATTGTTTTGTCATTTTTAAGCATAAAGATCATGCCCCTTTATTTTTAAATTACATTAATACTAAGCATCCTAATATTAAATTCTCTATGGAAGTAGAACAATACAATAAAATTTCGTTTCTTGATGTTACCATAAATAAACATAGTACAGGCTTCTCAACACAAGTATACAGAAAACCAATTACTACCCACCCAACTCGGTACTCATTTTTTTAGCAATATTCCACTTAGTTTTAAGCTGGCTAGTATTAAAAGTCGTATTTTTAGAGCCTATCACCTTTGCTCAAATTGGTCTTTATTTGACTTAGAAATTCAGTATCTTAAGAGATTTTTCAACTATAATTTTTATTGTACTTTGACTTTTGAGACTTTAATTTCCAAATTTTTAAATAACCTATATTCACCTAAAATAATTCAGTCCACGGTTCCGAAACAGAAGGTTTATCTTAAGCTTCCATTTTTAGACAAACTAACTTTTCAACTTAATAAAGATGTCCACTTTATTTTGGACAGACACTTCCCTCAATGCGACTTTATAATCATTAATTCTAATTCTAATTCTCTGCAATCCTTTTTTCGCCATAAAGATCACCTCCCCGTGCTTTTGAGATCCTTTGTTATTATTTATATACATGTGCGACCTGTCAAAGTCGTTATGTTGGGCAGACTGCCCTACAGTTAAAACTTAGGATTTCGAAGCATTTGGGTTTTTCTTATCGAACTTCTCGCCCTCTTTCCACTCCTGAATCCTCTGCTATTCGGCATCATTCAGAGACCCATGACCACCCGTGCCCCTAGGACTCCTTTGCGATTTTGTCATCTGCTTCTAATTCATTTGATCTAAAAATTTTAGAATCCCTTTTTATCAAGAAATTAAATCCAGAACTAAACGATAGTCTTTCCTCGATAAAATTACATACTTCCTAACCAACCAACACCTTTTTAACGCAACTAACGCACTAACTTAAGTTGTTTTTCCCTTTCTCTCCACTTGTCATTTGTAACTTTTACCATCCAGGTTAGTCCTTTTTAGAAATTTTTTTAAATTTTTTAAATTTTAAACTTAACATTTTTAAACTTTTTAATTTTTGAAATTTTAGTTTGTTTTATTTTTACTTTTTGTTTTAATCCAGATAGTTTTTTTTTTAACAACTTATAACTTTTTTTTTTGTATTAGATTTTTATTGTACAGTTTGACTTTTGTATTTACTTTAGTTTTATGATTATTTTTTAGATGCTTCTATTTAGTCACTCAAGATGGCCCGAGTGGACCGAAACGTTTGGCCAATAAATGTTGAGTCGTATCTCTTGTTTTCATATTCCTATTGATTATATATATATATATATATATTATTAAGTATTTAGTATTTCCATGGTATTGCAATGGCATTTAGCTGGCCATTAATTTCCAACTTAGCCACATATATAAACCCAAAATCTAAAAGCTTCGTATTGTATACCAGCCTATATTCAACTTCAACTCATCCGTCATGTCGTAAATGACACAATTGTTAGTGAACAAATCGCTGACATGTAATCATTCTAAAATCTTATTAACTTTATTTTTAAATAAATTATATTCTAATTTCTTCTCCCACTCAATTCAACCTGATATATTATATATACAACACATATGTGTGTATATATATATATGTATATATATGCGCCTCGGTGGTGTAGTGGTTAGCGTCGCTGACTCCGAATCCATCGGCCCCGCGATCGAGACCCGGTGACGGCAGCTGGCGCGCAGCAAAACCCAGCTGTTCATCCTTCCACACAATAAAGAAAGTGATTGGTAGATAAATGGGTACCCTGGGTGGCCTAGTGGTTAAGACGCTGGGCTGCTGTTGGGGCGTAGTTCAGATTCCACGTTAAACTGTAGGTCTAAGGTGGGGTGAAAAGCTTGACCTTCGTCAGAATGAACAATTTGGGCGGAAGCTAACCAAAGGTGTATATATGATGCAACCCCACAAGGAAAAAGAAAAATGATTCCAAGGTCTCTCGTATATTCAGAAGTACACCGTCAGGGATTGAAGGGAGAAGGCGAGATGACGAAAATATATACATATGTACAACGGAACAGAGAAATAAAAGAGATTAGCACATGATTAACAATTAACAAGCGTTGATTAAATGTATAAATGTATAAATGTATGTATAAATGCACATTCTAGAATATTCCTTTCAATTATAGCTCTGTTTTTAACAGGCGCTTTAGAACTATCCCACTTGATGCTCTGATTATATCTATACATATGGTTAAATAATGCATTAGAATTATTTGCTGTCTACACGCACATTTAAGCTGTTTTACCCTGATATCTAACGTTTTTCCCGTTTGACCCATATACTGTATACTGAGTTACATTGTACATATGTATATATTTTCGTCATCTTGCCTCCTCCCTTCATTCCCTGACGAGATGTAATTCTGAATACACGAAAGACCTTGGAATAATATATATATATATATATTGGTGAATTTTTAAGCATTACACACAGTAAAGAGTTTGTATTTTTTTTATTAACTGGAATGTTTAAGAAATTAACTGGCACTTAATATTAAATTTAGGACGCTGCAGTTATAAGTTTTTAATAAAAGTAAAGTGACCAATATTAAATTTAATAAATTAATATGGTGTGGATTTTGTTTTAAATAGGCCAAAACGTAATTAAATTAGATATTTAAAATAGAATGCTGAAAAGCAGTTATTTTGACTCGTTTGCCATGTTTGTGAAAACAAATTGCAAACCTTTTTGTTTTTCAGTTTTCAGACATGAGAAGTTATTCTGGTGCTGTGCCTGAATGATTACATATACCATCCTTTATGTAAATCTCAAAATTCATATTGCGCAATGTGCATGTCCAATCTTTCAACTTTAACAAAACCTACACGATGTTGTCATCGACTAATCAATAATTTCATTTAATATAACGAATAAGCAAAATCTTTAATGACATCCAACCATTGCTTTCTACGATAATATTAACACGAGTAGTATGCCCTCAAAATGGACGAGTGCAGAGCAATTGCAATTTTGATCAAATGAGTGCCGCCCACCCTTGTTGCAAGGTGCCACCCCCATCCCCCAGGGTGCCAAAAAATTAAAAAAGGGGAAATCTCCCAGCAAGCTGGGGGGTGTCCACCTAATCTCTTTGGGGGAGAAGTTGGAACGGCCTCACCCCGCCAAAGGGATATACCTAACCTAAGAGAGAAAGGAGGAGAGAGAAGAAGAGATCATCCAGCGTCTGCGAGATACATACGCTTAATGAGAGCTCATATAGCATCACTTGGCTTTGACCTTGAAATCCGCGAGTTAGCTTAAGCAGCCAGTGCCTCCAGGCATTATCAGCTAGTTGACACAGCGTATATATCGTTTGAACAGCCAAAAACCGCACACAAACTCCCCGACTATATATACGCTCATATAATCCCTATTATTACACACACGCACACACACACACACACACACACACAACATACAACGTATATAAACAAATGCATGTAAAGCCCCAATAGCAAAATATATACGAGCATTGCCACCACAATCACCAATCGTCTAAGTATTGCTTACCATCACCTAACCTAATCCACCTTACTCACGGCTTTTACTTACCAGCTCCTGATAGATCGAAAAAGTCTCTAAATACGACCCAATTAATAGACAATGCTATTAAGCATAAACAAATACGTTTATAGGACCAGGGGATAAACTGACAAGGTCTCAAAAAAAATGCGAATAGTTTTCTATTAAGCTTCACATGATGGAATACCACGAGGCTAATTTGACGTTTGGTAAACGATCTTTTATACAAAAACTCGAATAAGATAAACTAAGTTTAATGCCAAAACAAATTTTCACCATAATATACAATTTTTTTCTTAAACTATAAAATAAAAAGCATTAATATGATTTTCAAAAACAAAATAGAAATTAAATTAGGGGTAACTATTTTACTTTTCCTCTTTTGGCCAATTATTTTGCTTCAATACAAAGTTATCTTTAATATACATTTTTATCCTTAAACTATAACAAAAAGTATTAAGATGATTTTTATAACAAAATATAATCTTATTTTGAAGTAACTATTTCATTTTTCCTCTTTTGGCCAATTATTTTGTTTCAATACAAATTTATCTTTAATATACATTTTTATCCTTAAACTATAGCATAAAAAATATTAATATAACTTTATATTAAAAATAGATTGCATTAAGAGGTAACTATTCATTTTTCGCCTTTCACCCATTTATTGTGTTTCAATACAAATTTGTCTTTAAGACACCAATATATCTTTAAACCTTATTACAAAAAAATATTAATGCAACTTTATTTTAAAAATAAATTGTTTTTCGGGATTACTATTTCATTTCTCGTCTTTCGCCCAAATAGATTCTATTTCGGGGTAACTTATGAATTTTTCCTCTTTTATCCAATTATTTTGTTTCAATATAAATTTATCTTTAAGACACAAATATATCTTTAAACCTTATTATAAAAAATATTAATATAACTTTATAATAAAAATAGATTCTATTTCGGGGTAACATTCATTTTTCCTCTTTTACGCAACTATTTTGCTTCAATACAAATTTAACTTTAATATAAATTTTATCCTTAAACTATAACATAAAAACGTTAATATAACTTTTAAAACAAAATAACCTATGGAATAAATAATTTACATTTGGTAAAGACACGCTCCCAGAATTCGCGGCTCGTCCAATTACAACCCAATGGGCGGGACATGAGAACGAATCCAGGATCTCTGGTTGGCGGAAAGACTCGCTCTCACACAGGAAACTCTCGACTCGAATATTGGGGGTGGGGCCAATCGGGGTCACATATATAAGGGGGAACATTTTCATCTGGATCCACAACAGTGATTTATCAACGAATAACTATACATTCTCTCATCATGGACACTTCCAGTCAGACACATCAGCTTTACTGCTTCCCACAGGTGTTTGAAGTCAACGACCTCTCTGCAGGGGCTACGCTCCATCTTTTCGCAGCGGCCAACCGGAATGATCTTCTCTCCACACAAAACGTTAATGAGATCTGCAATGATCCTTCGCTTGAACCAGCAGAAGACACTACACTCGAGATGTGAGTAATTACGTAATAATTTAGTTTGTGATTCATTCTCGGGCTAAATACATCGTATCATTTAGTGCTTAACCCTTGCAAGTGTTAGTTAATTTATAAAAAACTATAATAAATGAAGTGAAAGGATATCGGCCCACGGGTTCGAGACCCGGTGTTGACAGATGATGCGTAGTTCACTCAGCTAATCTTCTTTTGAGCCCAGTTAGGCTAGTTGCTTTGTGCTTATTATTTGTTCCGGGTACCCTATCCTGCATTTTCTCTTATTGTAACTCCTTGTAACTCTCTCTTCCTATATATATATATATATATATATATATATATATATATATATATACATATATACACACGAGTTTATGGAAGTATATGTTAACAACCCGGTTAGGCCAGCTGCTTGCTGTTTATTATTTGATCTGGGCACCATAATCGGCATTTTATCTTATTGTAACTCCTTGTAACTCTCTCATCCCATATATACATCGCGGTGTCCTGACATATAAATGCATGTTCACTACAGGATACTGTGCTAGGCTTTCTGTAATTAATGTATTCTATTAAGTATTTAGAGAGTGAATTTTGTTTATCAAATAATTACGTGTTAACATTTATTTAAAATTAGTTTGTGAAATGTTTCATTAAAATAGCATGTATCCTCAATTATATATATATATATATATATACAGTATATATATGTATATGTATATATATATATATGTATATATATATATGGAACAAATGGATTTTAATTAAAAAAGATTCAATGTGGATGATTCGATTAATATCTGCCAGGTGCTCGATACCCTGTGACGGTGCTTAGTCATCCATTACGATCATTATTACAAAAATGTATGAGCTGTCAAAATAATTTTCTGTCTACAACCGGATCCTTTCTCTTTGTAGGTCCGATGTGGAACTCGATCGTGTTATAGCTACTTTTCGTGACGCGTAAAACTTTACACAATACATCGAGTGCGCACAAATGGAAACTTTTTTTAATCTGCACGCATACCAATTCATCATTCAGCTCAGTGTCGCACAAATCGAATAATTTTTAAAAATTTATAAACCACTTTCCACGTGACATGTGCATGAGAGGTGAAAGACAATACATCCCGCAAGTATTAATGAAATATCCTTGTATTCGGTGGGGAATCCATTCAATTTCAGGGATATGCAACTTTTCGAGAACTTTTACAATAACAGTGTCAATCCAGGGATGATTCCCCAGTGAATTAAAATAATACATTCTTTCCCTATTTTTAAAATATACTGCAAACCAATAAATCCCTTCGCCACCAACAACATCTCTGTTGACAATAATTCCCCCGCATTTTCTCGTAGTTGGTAATTTCAATGTTTCATTCTTCGCAAATACACCGATAAATTTGGCGCGTGTGATTCGGTCACTATTAGTCTCGAAGTGTATTCGCATCCATTTTAAAAGTCAGTGACTACGTTCCTGAAGGGCTTGTGACTCGAGGTATACTAGTACACTAATAGGAATTGGCGAATTCCAATCTGACTGAGATGTTCCCACTTTGTTGTGGACTTAAGTGTGTATTTACACTAGCAGATAAGTCGGGTGTGATATCAAACGGGTAAAGGTTAAATTGATGGATGAATTCTTTCTGCGTTACCCCAATCTCGAACTCATCACAAGCACCTGCAATATAGGCCAGATTACTAAAAACTCTCGCGCAAAGCGGGAACACAGCGTCTGATGAGTAGTCCGTACCCATCTAGACCCGCCCAACGCAACGCCATTGACGTATAGAGTTATATTTTCAAGGCCGAAATTCTCAAAATTAAAGGCGTTCTTTTTATATTTTCCACTCGTCGAAGCGTAATCCTGCATTCCAGTTAATAACCAGGGCCACGTTTTCTATCTGCTTCGAGGCCAACCCTGCGGGCACCGTGTATAGTTTGATCTGTACTCTGTTAATTGCGTATTTTACTGTTGCGTGTAGTAAATTTTTTTCAATTTCTACTCATTTCGGCGAACTTAATTTCACTCGCCGTACGCGCAGATATGTTTCCATAATGTGAATCACAACGGGTTTTGCGCCCTCTTCTTGATCAGGCCCCAGATTTATGCAGATCTCAGGATTCGTGTGGGTGAGCTTTAATTTCATATCCACCCCATTCATATGCAATTTCTCCTGGAATGTGAAGTCTGTATGCAGACGTCCAAAACATTCGTATATCTTCTTTTTAGAATTTGTAAATATGTCCTTCATACTACTTCCGTTTTTAGGCTGATAACACTGCACAACAAAAAAAATTTTTTTTGCTGCTGATTTAATTCTAAGAACTGTTTCTGGATAATATTGATGTACAGGAATACCTCGGATAAGACGGTTTCAAACAGGACGGATTTCGCAATAGGACGGATTGAATATTATAATATAAAATTAATTATTTAATGTAATATTTAAGATATTTATAAAAGGAATGTCAGTGCGATGATATATTAAGTTTCAAACAACCCGCGCGCGGTCTATACTACAAGTTTTTGGAAAAATTATAACATCAGAAATATTATAGAAAACGTCAATCAAGCGTGGCTTGAAGTCACTGCGAGTAGTGTGGAAAAATATTCTACCACATTGTGCAACTGATTTTCGTGGTTTCGAAAATCACATTGCAGGAGTTGCAACTGACATTGTTAGCATTGGGAAGGATCTTGGATTCGAAAATGTTGATGCACCAAATGTTATCGAGTGCATTGAATCGCATTCGAAAGATCTAGACAATGAAACTCTAATCAATCTAGAACAACAACGAGTTTATGAAGAAGAAGAAGCGAAAGAGGAAGATGCAGAAGCAGAAGACGTTCCTACAAAAGAATTTTCAACTGGTGATCTTGCATTCTTATTGTTTTATTTCACATTTAAACATGTTAAATCATTATAATTATCGAAAATAATCATACAAAAAACGTAATTTAAAATGTCTTGAACGACCTACAGTATTTCCCATTAAAACATGCCTCGAACAGGGCGGTTTCAAACAGTGCGGCATGTCGGCGGAACGAATTAACCGTCTTATCCGAGGTATTCCTACTGATTTCAAAAAACACCTTAGATTTTGTCCATCACATCAGGTTTTCGTGCAATGCAATATGCCTATTTTGGGTGATCCATGAAGGGCGCTTATCAAAATTGATGATTTTTGAGACCTGTTAACAGCTGTTTTGCTGCTAAAATTTTATCTGTGGAATACGCGAATCTGTGCATTAAATCTAAAGGTCATGTACAACATATTAAAATCTTGGGTATCTGTGATTTCCCCAGGTGTGAGCGTGACGTCATGATCTGAGAGAGATTTCCCATTGGCGGAGTGAGAGCAGCCGGTTCCGCTAGTGACGTTACTTGTAAACTTTCAGCAGTTGGGTTGCAACATGAGCATTAAAGTTCACTATCTCAACAGTCATCTGGATAAATTTCCAGAAAATCTTGGTGATATTAGTGAAGAGCAAGGTGAAAGGTTCCACCAAGATATCAAAGTGATGGAAGAACGATACTAAGGAAGATGGGTTACCCATATGATGGCTGAGTACTGCTGGAGCCTGCAAAAAGATTGTCTTGACATCTCTCATTCTAGGAAGTCCTATAAGAGAAAATTTATCAGCACTGAAAAGTAAGAAAACAAGAAAAAGACTTAAGAAAACTGGTCCCGTGCTTGCTTTAATATGGATTCATTTTTTGCTTATTTAAACACTTTTAATCACTTTATGTGTCAATATTACCATTGTATATTAAAGTTCACTCCCTGCACAATTGTTTACTTTTCCATGCTGATTCTGAGTATGTAAAAACTTATTTTTTGAAACGAAAAAAAATTGGGCATAACCCTGCCAAAATGCGATATCTCCAAAATATCCGTATTTGATTGCTCGAAAACCTGACGTGATAGGCAAAAACTAAGGTGATTTTTGAAATCAGCACACCAAAGTTACCTAAAAACAGGTGTTAGAATTAAATCAGCAAAATTGGTGTTGGGCAGTGTAATAGCCCTCGGCTGTTAAAAAGGTATTCTTCGCTTCTTTTGAAAAGTTGAGGACATTTTTTAGATAAGTTCGTAGGTGATAATAACCTGTTCCTGCCGAAATATTGATCTGGTTTAAATATACATCACACTGACTGAATATGAAGTGCAGAAAGTTGGTTTCGGGAAATACAACATATTTATCATCGCAGTCCGTTCCATCTGAATGGCCTATACGTAGTTTAGCGCGCAAGTGCATGCAACTTGGATCGAAAAAGTAAGGGCCTGAGCTGGGTATCACGAATTATATAGGGGCACTCGGCGAACTAATTGGGTTTAATGGGTTAATTGTAATAAAGTCACTGTACTCAATAGAAACTTGTGTTGAGGACACATCAAAGAGGGACGGCTCCGATTTACAACATTGTGAGCTACACGAATGGATGAAGCGTGCCATGACGAGTCAGAAATAGTGCCACCTCTCTCGACAAATAGTAAACAGCCTATGATTCGTGAGAGCAATGTCTTCAGCTTATATCAGTTAAAAAAATGATCAGCCATAGGTTTCATTTGCTTAGAACACGTCTTCCTCGATGTCCTTTTACGTTTAGCAGCACGTATTGGTAACCCCTTCTTCCGCACAGCCTTCTTATTCTTCCCACTACCACGCATTTTTCTCTTTGCATCTTTGAAGATTTCATCCCGTGTATGTTTTAAATGTTTTTTTAGAGCTTCTTTAGGTTTAGCTCCTGCCATTATATCTTCTACCATGTTAAAACCTGATTGTAACGCTTTCCTCCCGAGGTATCTGGCGCCCCTCTTCAGCAATGGGACAGCCGTGCGTAGTATGGTTGAAAAAGTGGATCGAAGCCCACTCCCACGCTGATATCTCACCCCTCGATAGACTGTGAAAGGCCTTCGGGTCATTATAACTCAGTGCGGAGAAAGTGTAGCTTCACTGTTAAGCTCTCATCACCGAATATGAAATTTTTTCCCTCAATCGTTCTTATATATATTGAGATATTTCTTAGTAGATTAGTCGCAACATTCACATAATGGGGCTTGTCGTATGTAATGCTCAAGCTCTTCCCTCTATGGTTGTGAATGTGTGCAATGCGCAACAGACGCGCCTGGGTATCCCCAACAAATTGATGCTCCACGATATTGCTGTAAATATAGCCCATGTCTGGGGATGGATAGCCATCACCCAATTTGTCCAATTTCAACTGACACATTAAGCTGAACAAGTCATGTTGTGCCTCGTGAAAGGCATCTCTTTGGAACGCTGCTCCATATCGGCCTTCGGTTATAATTTGGAACAATCCTTTGTCTTTAATATTTCTATTATCCTGTGATTTTAGGGTCAGAGCATGTGCAGGAGTTTCTTTGTTTACGATTTCGTATAATAAATTAGCCGTAAGATTTGAGCTTTTTAAACTTGCGTTTAAGTCTCTCACAACATCCTCGGCCGCACCAAAACGACCCGGCCTAGTGTTACTACTGTAGTGTAATACAGGGCCTCCCCACTCCGGGCGGCACGCATGGTTTCATCCCTAATTGCCCCTGCCTTTTCACACTCGTCACGATCTCTAAGAACCGTACGGGTTCTTTATAATCAATACATAAGAAGCTGGTGGATAGCTGAATATCGCATAGCCCCACGTCATACGAATCACGTTCCAATTCAATGGGCTAGTGTGTTGTTAGGATGTACAGACAGAGAAGAAGAGGACGGGAGTGACATAGGAGTGGTTAGGCGCCATGTTGCATACTATTTAAGCGTCATTATTCCATCAGCTTTTATATAGGTGTTGAAGCTTTCTGGGTACCCTAGCCATACCAGGTACATTTTTCTCTTTCCTGAACCTCTGCTGCCTAAAGTTTTTTCAATTTTAAACATTTTTTCCTAAATTAAATGTCACTTTCTGCAACTCCTCGCGGTAAAAGCCTCCTACGATTTCTTCCTCATTCAAATCTTCAACGTAATACATCATTATCTCGCCTTTAGGTCTCATAGCCCTAACTTTAAAAATCTCTCGTCTCCATCCTTGCTCAAATCCCTTCGCCAATTTATTTCCCGAACGCGATAGCCTTACATAATCATTGATTTTGAAACGTGTTGAGTGTGGCGGTGCTCTACGAATATCTCTTCTCACCTCACGCTCCGTGTGCGTGCCTCTTTCTAAAACCTCGTTAGGTGTTATACCAATCGCGCGATGGTGTGAACGGTTGTATGACGAGGCCAATAATTCCAGAATGTTTATATATCTGTATGTATTTTTGTGTAAAACAGCGATGCATGCGTTCCTTTATGGTACGTTGAACTCTTTCAGCTAAAGAGGCCTTATGTATAGAATTGCCAGTGTAGTAACTGATATTAAACTCTGCCAACATGTTCTGAAGAGCTCGGCCTATAAATTCTTTCCCCATATCCGTACAAAAATAGCATGGAACCCTTTTTTCTTTCAACAGAATCGTTTGAGTAGCTTTAGCAACTGTTTCAGGCGATTTATTTTTCAGGAGAATTAACCACAGATATCTAGAGAATACATCTGTTATGAATAGGATGTAGCGATAGCCATCATTATGTAGTGAATATCTTTGTATGTCTGTTAAATCCGCTTGCCAAATAGAGTCAATCGAAGCCGCTGTTGTCCTGGCTGTTTTAAACCTTTTTCTCACCGGTTTATGAAGTGTATAAGCATCCTGCTCCCGCAAAAACCTCTCAACATCTTTTTTCCCTACTTTATCATTGTAAACACCTCTGTACAGTCTATCAACACCGCCATAGGAGGCTGGGATAGAACTGTCATAATAGCGTTTTCTTAATATGTTAGCCATTTGCATATTTTAGAGACACGTGGATAGGGTTGGCCGATGTTGTTTGGTTTTTTCTTTCTCCTCTTCAGAGATTCTACCGTTGGAGGTGTTGGCGTACTCAGTTGTGGCACATGCGAGACTTGCTCCAAGTGTTTTAACCTATTCAGATTTCCTATCAATGTTTTGGGTACATTTATTTGTTGTAGTCTTGCTTTAATATGCTTCCATCCTGATGGTGAGGGCCTGTCGTACTTTCTCACCAGATCATGGACAATGTCGACGATGTTCGATCCCTGTACCTTTGTTCCTTCAAGAATGACCTCGCCCGTATCGGTCCACTCTATGATGGGGTCCTTACTCAATTTATTATAAAGATTTAAGCCTTTATTCCTGAATGTATGTGGGAGACTGCTTTTTAATACATGCTCGATGTGTTGCGTTCCGTTATTCTTTGGTTGGTCATCTCTCCGTCCTATATCGCCATGCTGATCTTTTTCCGCGCCGTGTCTAATAACCATGGGATCTCTGTCGGATTCTTATAATCTTCGTACTCATGAAAAAATTTCTGCAAAGCCTCTTGGTATAAGATCCTTTTCTCACCAGGTGACTTTTCACTGTTTAATAGGTCTATCAATTCGCTTTCCATTCTTTTAAGCCTGCTTTTACGGGATTCTAGAACCGTGTCTGGACTCTTTGAACTTTGCAGTGAAACATACACCTCGTGCGAAATCACTACCACTTTCTTCATTATATTAATCTAGTGAGTAAAGGTCCCAAAACTGAAAATAAGATGGGTAGGAGTGAATCCCCTCTTTGTACAATAATTCGCTTTTTCTTCCCCACAGTTTGACTTTAACGAGCGAGCGCACGTATTATGTCCTTGTAAAAACGTAGGCGAACCTTCTGAGAGGATTTCATTGGTACATTGCATTTTATAACATTAAGGCAGATTTCACAGATGCATTTTAAAAAGTTCGAGTCGATATTTTTAAGAAACATCTGCTGCAATGCCCCGGGCAATCGATGATAGATTTTTATTAATTCACGGTATTTCTTTAGCCTATTTGTCATTCTGGAATATACACCGTTTCAGGCTCGTTTGGGAATATATTCGTTCTTAGAAGCACCCTAAACGTGTTTCGCGGGTGAAGGTCACAAAGCAAATATCGGTAACGTTGATTTGTAGCTTCTTTATCAACTTTCAAAAAATCCTCACGTTGATTCGGGAACATTTGATTGGCTAATACCCCAATTTGTGACACACCTCTACGTTTCGCGAATAAGACGAGATATCGTGTATTTAACAACACATCACGCACGTATCTCTTTTTGAAAAAGAGATTCTGACTAATAAAAAATACGCTTATGTTGAGATGGTGGGAGAACACTGTAAATGTCTCGCCAAAGTTTTATCCATTTCCAACGTGAGATCGTCAATTACAATAACTGTATGCTCATTTCCCTTCAACGAATTAACGTCATATACGCCTTTGTGGAACAAAATATCATCTTGGTACTCGTTGAACACTGACTGGTGCGTCGAATAGCACCATATGACTTTATGCACAAATTTTGAGAACATCTCCCCCTTATCTTTAATGATGTTAAGCATAAACACAGTTTTACCACATCCTGTAGGGCCAGATATAATACACGTGGACGGGCTCGTGAACCTGAATTTTTCTACAGATTCCATCTCTAACACGGCACACCCCTAAGTGGAACATTTACAAAATATAATAAAAATTTAAGTGTTGCTCCTTATATTCTTGTTTTTCCTCTTCTTCCACAGAACTGTGAATGACGATGAGGTACAGCCCCCCATCGTCGATATTATAGACGACCCCGATGAGAGTGAGTTGTGATTACAGACTCCGTCCCCGCTGACGAACCCTCACCAGCGACACCTCCACCACGTGGCAGTTCAAAGCGGATGCAGGATGATGAAGAACCTTCCACGTCAGGTATAAAACGTGCCAGGAGTACACCGGTTGCTAGACCCCCAGTAATAGAGCCCCAACCCTCTATGTCTTATGTTGTGGTTAATTTATTTAATTCATTATTTCTTTATTTACCGTATTTCCCGGCGTATAACGCGCGCCCTAATTTTGAAGAGAAAATTTAGGAAAATAAAAATTTAGGAAAAAATATACCTCCTACCTCCCCTCATATGTACAATTTTAACGAGTTAATTTTAACGCAGGGTGATTTTTGGAGTATTTTGGGGGGAAAAAAGTGCGCGTTATACGCCGGGAAATACGGTACTTTCCTTTTTCTTCTATTATTGCTTGCTTTCTCTGTGTCCTTTTTACAAACGCGGCTGGCAGTTGAGCCATTTTTACACTTTCGAATAATGCGAGGGAGACCGGGGTATTAATTATACTCTTCATTACACTTTACTAACTTTATTTATGCCGAAAACACTGAGATAAACGGGGGGAATTTAACGTTAATATTTTAGTCGGAGAGGAAGACAAAAGAATATTCTAAATTTAAAATTACATCTTAACACGCAAAAACGCCAAGTTACTAAGCTCAAGGCCACCCGATGACTGCCGGGCATTCCTACTCAGCCTTTAGCCTGTGTTCAGGCGTTGCCAACTCGTATTTCTATATTTTTTATAAACAAACCATTATTTATCGTAATTACATTTATTAAATATTATTATCTTTATTAATTTCTTATAACCAAAACATTCTAATTTTTAATTGGACATTACTACACTCACGACACAACCTCCACACTAGATCCCTCCTCGATTAAATTTGTACCCTCTTATTTCTGTCAATTCCGGGTACATCCTCCACACCAGCAGCTTCTCGTGCTGTAGAGGAAGGTATAACATTCGAACTGATGCGCACCGCTAACCCCATCCCGGCCCTGACTAGAAATCGGTATATAGTCAGGGTTGACCTTGGAACCCTGTATAGCAACGGTGTTGAACACGGACTGCGGCGGGTAGTTGAGCGTATTGTGGAGTTTGCCCTTCAGAACCGCGACGAACGTGAAGTCCGGACGAGGTTGTCCTTCGGGTTCGCGTCAGTTGAGGGGGAAGAAGATGATTTTTGGGTAGTAATACCATTCAGACGCTTGGCCGATATGATATAGAATATATCTTGGGCCGTATAATGCAGGCCTCTCAAAGTAGTACAACTTTCAATATGAACAACTTCACGGTAGATAGTGACAGAGTATTCCGGTTGCGGGTCATAGTGCCACACCTTATACTCTTAACTTCAATTCTCAGGCTATTTACAGAAAGCATATAAACGCCGAGAGTGGTTGCGGCTTTTTAGCAGTAGTCTTAGCCCATATGTTTGCTGTACTGTAAATATCTGTAAATATCTCAAAAATATTTGGTTGCCTACGGTTGTGCAGCGTGATCGTAAACTGGCTTCAGATTGTACGCTTGAGTTTGAGTGTAATATGGGTCCTGAAGAGCTGAGAAGGGTAGAGCAGAAAATGAATGTTCGTATAGTTGTATTTGGAATGGATGATCGTCGTAGGACTGTGTATGTTTTCAAAAGCTGTGTGAGAGATCGTACAAGACCTCTACTTATTTTAGGATTGTCAGGAACAACGTATCTCCCCATCCGCAATATAAGGAACCTTTACACGAGTTATGATAAAAGTCGAAAATATTGGCGGCATTATGATTTGTGTAAAGGATGTCTCGAGTTTGCGGATGATACAGTGAAACATTGTAAGGAATGTCACATGGTTTGTGAGGAGTGTAAAAGCTTCAAATGTGAAAGTCGTGTAGTTGATGCTGAAAAGAGTGAATGTAATGTGTGTAGACGTACATTTTTCAATAATAAATGCTTTGAACTCCATAAGTCAATTGGCACTTGCAGGAAAATGAGAATCTGTGAATGTGGTATGTTTCATATGATGGATAATTGGGGTAAGTTTGAGATTAAATGCGATAAAATTCACTGTTCTACATGTCATGAAAAATATAAGGCGGACAGAGTAAAGCATGTATGCTATATGAAAGATGCTAAGCCTAAAAATAAACCCTGTATAACCGTATACTATGATATAGAAACTTACACAAACCCTAAAACCAAAGAGGTTATCCCACATCTATTTGTAAGCCAGACTATCTGCGATGAGTGCATGGAGGTTGTGTGTGATGAGTGTCACAAATGTAGTAAACGGACAAACGTTTTTAAAACGAACGCACACTACAATCCTGTGAAACTCTTTGTGTCCTATATTATCAAGTTAGTGGACAAGTTAAAAAAAATGAGGTTATATTCTTGCCCATAACGTTGAAAAATTTGACACACAGTTCATTTATAAGGAACTGCTTGAACACGAGTCATCGGAGATATTTACAGGCGACCCCTTGGAAAGGGGAAACAAACTTATACAAATGCAGATAAGGGGTAATGTTCAGTTTAGAGCAGTGGTTCTTAACCTTTTTACTACCATGCCCCCTCTAGGAATTGGTCCTTCCCTCCACGCCCCCCTTCAATCAAAATACATTCTCAATAACTTCTCAATATTAGCCCATGCTCTCGTTAAGAGAATAACAAATACAATTAGAGAAATTCCTGTTTCTAGGGGGGCGCGCCCCCCCGGTTAAGAACCACTGGTTTAGAGGTACTTTATTATTCACACCTTGTAAACTGGCAAACTACCCAAGGTGATGGTTGTAGCCGCCGAAGTTTCAAAATGGTATTTCGTTACACTTTCCTCACTAGCGACATTTTAAATTGCGTAGGACTACCTCCGCCCCAAACAATACTTTAACTACACCAACATGAGTGATAGTGAGCGTGTAGATTTTGACCGGTACCACAACAGTTTTAATGAAACTAATCCATAAAATATAGCTGATGAATGTGAGCGTTATTGCGTGAATGATGTGCGCGTGCTTAGGTATGTTTCCAGGCCTTTAGAAGGAGGCCCATAAGCCGTTTCAACTGCGATCCGCTGCAAGTCGCACTCACAATCGCCTCATTCTGCTTTATTGTGTTCAAGAACAATTTCATGCCTAAAGACACTTTAGCAGTCATTCACAGAAACATCGCTCGCAGTTATGGACACAAAGCTATTTACTGGCTCATACACATACAGCAGCAGACCGGAGTATACATAAAACACGCCCGCAACACGGGAGAAGTACCCATTAAGGTCAATGGTCGTGCTTTTTGGGTTGATGGTCTAAGCGAAGACCGTGCCACTGCTGAGAAGACTGTGTACTCCTTTAACGGTTGCTGGTGGCATGGATGCCCACGTCCTGAGTGTGGAATCGTAGGAGATATCCACGGTAGATCTCCTGCTGACAGTCTTGCATTGACCTGCACCCGTGCTCAGCTTATAGGTACGCAGTTCACTCACAAGATCTTGTGGGAGCATGAGTATGATGCACGGATGGAAACAGATGGTCAGAACCGTGAAGAAATAAACACGATCAAGCGTTCAATGGTACTGGATCCTCTCAAATGCGGTGATAGCTTGTTCGGAAGGCGTACGAACCCATTCAAGCTATACTTTCCGATTACGGTGGGCGTGAAACTCCATTACTAGGACTTCTGTTCTTTATATCTCTACGTGATGAAGAATAATCCGTACCCCGTAGGTGCACCTGAAAAACGGGTGGGACCTGACCTGCCCACCATCGAGGTGTTCTCATCAAATTTGAACAAGTACTATTTCGGTCTTTCTTTCGTAGACGTGCTCCCCTTTCGCGATTTATGGATGCCGATCCCACCCGTCGTTATAGATCACAAACTTATGTTTCCCCCGTGCGTGAAGTGCGCAGAGGAGAATAATGGGTCCTGTAATCACACAACCAACCAGCGGAAGATCAGAGGTGTATATACAAGTCCTGAGCTGTCCCTAGCTATCTACAATAGTTAGAGAATATTAAAGATATATGAGGTGTGGAGGTTTCAGAAGGTGGAAGCGTCAGGCTACCAGCGAGGGGTTGAGAGCGAGGGTGAAAAATCGGCATATATTCAGCGTTACCGTGACCGTGAAGGGATACAATTTGACCGGGCCTAAATTGTTAAGAACCCTGGAAAGTGCTTTAGTGCAAAGTTATGCCTGAATAGTCTTTGGGGCAAGTTTGCACAGAATACAGGTAAGGGGAACGTTCATTTGGCCCAAAGTTATAGCGAGGTGTGGGATTATGCCAGTGCCTCCGATGAAGAGGTCATGGAGACTGTGAATGTTGATAACACATACATAATAAAGTACATCACCACCGAATTGGCCACAGATACCTCACGTGTTACAAACATAACTGTAGCCAGCTTCACAACGGCATACGCACGCATCAAGCTTTAGGGACTACTGCACTCTCTTGGGCGGAGGGTGCTGTACGCTGACACATCTAGCGTAATATTCACAGAGAGGGAGGGTGAATTCATGCCGCCTATTGGGGAATTCCTCGGAGAGTTGACTGACGAGATCAAGGATGAGTATGTTGATGGTGTATACGATACGCTGACTCCTTTGTCTCAACAGGACCAAAAACTTATGGGTGAGGGTGGGGAAAGAGCTGAAATATATCGTGAAGGCGAAGGGCATCACGCTTAACCTGGCGAACCGACGGGTCGTTAACTTTGACTCGTTGAAGGAACTAGTGTTCCTAGAAAATGAGGGTTACCAACTTCCCCAACTGACTGTTGGAACTCACAATTTTCGGGCACAGAATCTGGGATGTGTGAAGGAACTTAGGGGCACAAAAGTGTGTCCTAACAATTATAGGAAACGTTACCAGGTGCCTGGCACCTATGATATCGTACCCTTTGGGTATCATTAGTACCTGAATGTTATATATGTGTATTGTTAACGCTATGTTTATTTATTACGTATATTTGAATATGTAACTGTTTCAATTAGGGTTTCATTTTCTCCTGTGTGTGTGTGTGTGTACCGGAAAAATGTCCTAAGCTCCACCCACTGTAAGATCAATCAAATGGTCACGTGACTCCTTCTACTACCTGGGCATATCTCACCCCTGCGTGCTCAGTTGGACACTGCAAGCCCTGGATCTCAGACGTATATTTGAAAAATTCTCACTTGGACGAAAAATAGTGATGGCTACTTTTGATATTGCGTCTTCGACGTTTATGAAGTGGTATTCGGTAAAGTCGGAAGATGTGGTGAGTACTGAAAGACGGCCTAGCCCTCCCCCCTCCTTTGATACTTTTAAGGCTACATTGAACTGGGCGAAGCTTGAGGAACAAAATGTTCAAATACTCTATGGATATTCTGGCGAGAGCATTGCCGGGTTTCGCGACACAAACGATGTAATAGACTACGTTGTAGGGCTAAACTGTATAAAAGCGTACATATACCGTGAAGTGAAAGAAACAACGCGTGCAGAAGAGAAGTAACGGGTATGGGTAGTGAGTCTTGTTGATGAGTGGTTTGACAGGCGGTATTATGTCATGCTGCATCATACCCAGTACGCGTACCCTGCGGCTGAGAATGTAAACCTTGTCATCATGCACAAGCTAAAGTATTTTTACCACTACATTCATATATATCATGACGAGGTTCGCAGTGAGGTTGTGGCTAAAGCCCTATGTGAGTTTTTAATAAAATTTAGAGACGAGTATCGACTGTTAAACAAAAAGGATAAATACGGGCACATGTTTCTCTCAAATAGTGCGCCGGATTGTTAATGTGTTTAGTTAGTGGAAATGAACGTCTAGTGCTCATTCCGATAAAACATTAAAACCGATATTGCCCCATATATCGGAAATTGCCAGGTATAATGGGCACAATTACTCGCATGATTCTTTCATGCTGGAACAAACCCATACACGAAACATTAACGCTTGGTATGACACTCCTCCACATCTATCCCCGAGCCAAACAGCGGACCGTCTGCTCTTAGTCATCTTAGAGCCTGACCCAACTGGTTGTGCACTCTAACAATAGAAAACGATGGAGCTTCCTTTGAGCAGCATTCTCAATGCCGTAAACGACATGTCCGTGACGAATTCATTGCGTGTGTTCAGACGTAAAACAGGTGCCATTAACTATGTACTTGAAACGACTCGTAGACAAGCAAACTCTGGTAAACGTAATGTTGTTTATTTAAGTGTTGAGGAGATGAATAGAGTCTTCGTGATAGTTGAGAAGTGGGGTGAGGATCGTTATAAAACTCATGCAGGTGTAGGTACGAGAAGAGAACAGATTAGTGATACTCCTTCATATGCCATTGTTTGTACGTTGTGTATAATTAACGATCAGCCATGCATTGATATACGACTGATGTGGAAGAATGCATCTGATAATAACGTTCTTGTCCCTACGCGAAACCGCTTCATCCTCGACAGAATGTTTGAAATCGTTGGTTTCCGCAAACTAAAACATATATTAGCCGCACGTGTTACGGATATGATTTATTTTGATACGTTTCTTGAATACGCATACACCGCTCTGCTCGAGGTTTATCGAATGTAGGAATGAACAAGGCGAGAATAGTCTAGAGTTGGTTGCTTATTTAAAAGGTTTAGACTCTTCGAAATATCATGAATTTTGGTACAAAGGACTTGAGCGGTACACGGCAGAGATCGCCTACACTGTTCACCCTGAAGAGTTGTATCTTTATATAATGAGCAGCTTTCGTTAAGACCTAGAAGATTATTTTAACTGCCGCTATGGGTTGTGAAGAAGAATTCACGATTGAAAAACTCGGATCGGTAAGAAACCCTCGATTGGAAAGGAGAGGTTATAAATTTGATTTTAATAATGATGTTGTGACTAACGACAACCTCTTTGTGCGTGCTTTTGATTGTATTCTGTCCGTGTTTAAAGATAACTTGCCAACCAATTGTAAGGTGGGCACAAAAATAGTGTTGAACGATATGAAGGCCGTTTACATCGAGTATAGGCACCTGCACACCTTGAGTGGTGAAATAATGCTAAATCGTATTTATTGTATAGTACAAAACAACCATGATGTAACTGTAGACTCGATCACCTGCGAGTTTAGTATTTTAGTTAAGCGCAGTAGAATATAAGGTGTATGTATTTTGATTTTATATAAATTTTGGTGTTTATATATATATATATATATTAATGGGTATGTAGTTTTATCCTGTACTATTATTATTTTTTATATAAGTTTTGGTGTTAAACTGTGGATCTAAGGTGGAGTGAAAAGCTTGACCTTCGTCAGCATGAACTATTCGGGCGGAAGCTAACCAAAGGTGTATATATATAAGGGCGTATTTGCTCGTACATAATTGAGGGGTCGCGCGTCATAAGGTACCTAAGCGTCACCACAGGCGAAAACGTGTTTTTCATGGATATCACTATTTTCGCCCATCCTCTATCGCGTGGTTTGGGTTATAATGACCTTACGACACTAGAAGTATGGTTGAAAACCTTATGAAGCGAACTACTTTTTTCACCTCTATCGCCAGTCAAAAGTTCACCCAAAGTTCAGCATAATAAGAAAATAAAAAAAAAAAATATATATAAAATATAAAATATGAAAATCTATTCCAAACCTCATCAACATCTTCATTACCATACTTAGAACTCTAATCTAGCCAAAAATGAACGTTCTAGCTCAATTAATAACAGAGATACTATTGCCAGAATATTGCTGAACTTTGGAGGCGATTTCTGACGAATTTTAATTTTGGCGCTTAGGTACCTTAAGACGTGGGACCCCTCATATATTAAATGGTTATATAGTTTTATCCTGTACTAATATTATTATTTAAGAATATATATATGTGCTTCGTCTAATGTGTGTATTTTTGCTGTATATTATTTTTAATGTATATTTATTTCCTATATATTTCATAAATTATTTTCCCTTAACTCGTCTAAATAAACAGAATGATGTGATGGTGTTTTATTTATTTTTTTGGTTGTATATATAAACGATATTAAGGAATAACTGGGGAGATGGGAATATATATAATATATATTATATATATATATATATACCAAATGGCTGGTTACGCCTTCTAAGCCGTCTGACTGGTTTCTAAGCCAACTGTCAAGAATATCTGTATAGCGCAATCTGGCAGCTCATCTGCCATTTAAGCCTTCTAAGCCGACTGACGGATTTCTAAGCCAACTGTCAAGAATATCTGAATAGCGCAATCTGGCAGCTGAAAAGTTATATACATATGTACACACATACACCTGCCTTCTAAGTCTTCTAAGCCAACTGGCGGATTTCGAGTTCTAAGCCAAGTGATGCTACCCTGAGCTCCCATTATGCACCTGAATCTTCCAGGTGTAGGTTGCTCTGTCTTCCGCTCTCTCACTCTCTCTCTCTCTCTCTCTGGCACCTTGGAAGGTTGAGGCGGGTAGGGTTGGCACCTTGCAACAACGGGGGGGATGGCAGTGGCTCTCAGTTGATCAACATTGCAATTGCTCTGCACTCGTCCATTTTTCAGGTATACTACTAACACGTGATGGGCTACATCAAACGTTGTCTAAAATCATTTCTAATCAGTAAATTTTCAGTGAATTCAAGCGTGATGATGACTTTTTGTTATTCTGTATGATTGACTTTCCGTGCTTCACTGTTATATCACTTTTGATGTTGATTGTTTTATCGGATTTCTGTCAATAAAAAACCTGTTTTTCTTCCATTGACAGGAATGAATGATGCAAAATTTGTATACTAATTTATATGCTAATGAAATTATTATTGAAAGTCGTAACGGTAACGTTTGTAGCCGTTTCATTTGGTATGAAAATCATGAAGCCTAACATGCGATCGTTAGGATAAAGTTTAAACTATTGAGAATGAAATACTCCTCTCTTCTTAATTAAAGTTAGGGATACAGTGTAGGAATGTATTAGCTTTTTATAAACAATATGGTGACATTTTCTGTTCAGCTAAATAAAACATAAAGTTCTAAGTCATAATATCATGTGCAGCACTCAATATTCAACTAATTTTTGGGTTGGTTTGCTGCGCATTTGTTTCATAGGAAGGCTCGTATAATATGGGAACTAGCGACGCTGTTTTTGTGTAATCTACAACACACACACACACACACTTGTGACACAATCAGAATTTAATTCTTCTAGAATCAATTCTGGTGCGAGGAAATATTGTATAATTTATCTAAATAGCAGCGATAAATTTATGCCTTTACTACTTTATTAATAAATATAAATAAATAAATCCTTCAATGATTTATGTTGTAGATTTGTTTAATATAGCATAGCGATTCACTGTATCTTTCAAGTTTTCACAGTTCTCTAATGAGTGACTGCCGCACGAAATACATGTACTCATAATAATAATAACAATAATATGAAGCCACTCAATATATTTTGGCCCACCTTTTTTTTTCTTCCCGTTTCCTTGTAAGTTCCAAAATTTTGTACACAAGTAGTTACATACCTGTTTTACAAGTTTTTAATTTTCCACATACTCTCCATCCTTTTCTACGGCTTTCCTCCACCTCGAAACAAGGGCCTTTATTCCTTGCTGGTAAAAGTCCACTGGCTTCCGTTGGAGCCACCTCTTAACCTCCTCAACAACCTCATCGTCACTCTGAAACTTTCTCCCACGAATAGCATCCTTCATTGGCCTAAAAAATGGAAGTCTGAAGGTGCAAGATCCGGGCTGTATGGAGGATGGGGTAACACAGTGAAGCGCATTTTTGTGATGGCCTCTCTTGTTTGCAAACTGTTGTGTGGTCTTGCGTTATCGTGCAAAAGAAGGACGTGTTCCAGTTTTGTCTCCGGTCGAACTCGCTTTATACATCTCTGGAGTCTCTGTAGGGTAGAATATATGCCTCTGAGTTGATTGTTTGTCCTTTCTTCATAATGTCACCAGAATCACCCCTTTCATATCCCAGAAGATGGTGGCCATAACCTTTCCTGCAGAGGGAGCCATTTTGAACTTTTTCTTGCGTGGGGAATCTGCGTGGATTGGCGTTTTGTTTCAAGTTCAAAGTGGTGTACCCAAGTCTCATCTCTCGTCACAGTTCGTGAAAGGAAGTCTCGTAAGTCCCTTCTGTCTCGTATCGAACCAACGACTCAGTAGCAGTTTCTTTTCTTTGGGCTTTGTGATCTTCAGTCAGTTCGCACTGAACAAACTGTAAACACACTTTTGAGTATCCCAGTTGCTGAATTATCGTATTCACACTTCCTTCACTAATTCCTAGCTCCGGTGATAGATCCTTGTATGTGACGCGCCGATTTGATCGAATGATGCTGTTAGCACGTTGCACAGTGTGAGATGTGACAGCCGATGCCGGGTGACCGCTGCATGGCTCATCATCGAGGCTGACTCTCCCTCTCTCCGATGGTCTCACACGTTTAGACCAGCGTCAAACTGTGCTTCGATCAACAACAGCATCTCCGTAAACGTTTCGTAGACGCTCGTGAATATTTGCAACTGTTTCTTCTCTGCGGTTAAGAACTCGATAACAGCTCTCTGTTTACGACGCACATCACTGTCAGACGCCATCTTCGAAACTGTGTTAACCATTGGTTTTATACAATGGCGTTTAAAGGCGGTTTTATACAAGGGGGGAGTAGGTTCAAACTGGAAAAATCCGGTTATGTGAAGCGCAGAAAGTTCAAACTTACGCCCCAAAAGTCATTTCAGCCCTATGACCTATTATTTAGCTAAGAAAAAAGGGTGGGGCAAAATATATTGAGTGCCCCTAGTAATAATTGAGTTTGGAGGGCTTGAAATTGGCACAGAGTTCAGCTGGACTAACGCGGCCCAGTGAGCTAACTCCTGCATTATTATTAATCAGCACCGTTGGGAGTCACAGTCAACCTCCCAATCTCAATGTCTTCATTTTGTCTATAGGGAAACTGTTACTGAGCTACGGGACCTAACATTATATGTCCTAAAGATGTGAAAGAACTCCAAAGCTTTTCTGTTGAGTATACTTTTTCTTATTAACTTTATATATATGTATATATATATATATATATATATATATATATATATATATATATACAGGGTGTCCCATACGTCCGGCATCATAGGAGAAATTCATATTTTTCTATTTCTACAAACCATAATTCATATTTTTCTCTTTCTACAGGCCATAATGTCTGTGAGTAAGGAAGAACGAATCCAGATAATTCTACTCATAGGAAATCGGAGTCAAAGAGAGGCCGCTGCTAAATTTAACAGACTGCATCCAGACCGCGAGCCAATAACACAGAGTTGTGTTAGCAGACTTGTTACAAAGTTTAGGGAAACAGGATCCATAGAAGATAAACCACGCAGTGGACCTTCAAGGAGGTCCACTGACGATGATACAGCGACTGCTATTCTGGCTCATTTTAACAGAAGTCCCAATAAGTCTCTTCGGCGATTGTCCGCCGAGACAGGAGGGCCGAAAAGTAGCATCCATCGCATTCTTCAGGCTCACAAATGGCATCCATATAAACTTCAGATCTTACAGAAATTAAGCGAAGATGATCCCGACCAGCGGATGGAATTTTGTGAATGGGCTACGGAACAATATGCTCGGGATGCCAATTTCCCGTCCACCATTCTGTTCAGTGACGAGGCTGTTTTTTTATGGAAATGGTGAGGTAAATCGACAGAACACCTGCTACTGGTCTCAAAACAACCCTCACTGGTATACCTCTTCAAAGGAACAAGGTGCATCTTGGGTGATGGTATGGTGTGGCATTTGGAAGGATCGCATCATAGGCCCCCTCTTTTTCGATGAACATGTCACTGGAGGCACTTACCTACGTATGCTCAAGGAAGAAGCATTTCCCAGTGTCTTGAACGAAGAAGGAAATTTCTCAACATGGTTCCAGCAAGACGGCGCTCCTGCACATTACAGCACCCAAGTAAGGGAATACCTGTACCAACAATTCCCTGGTCACTGGATAGGTCGTCGAGGGCCTGTGGAATGGCCAGCTAGAAGCCCGGATCTCGCGCCACTAGATATTTATCTCTGGGGCAGGCACTTGAAAGCGCTGGTATACGCAGAGAAAATTAGGAGTGTTCAACATTTGCGGGAGCGCATTATTGGGGCATGTAATACCATTACTCCTGACATCATTCACCTTGTGCTTGCTGACTGGGTATCACGTCTGAATTTGTGTATTGAAAACAATGGTGGACATAGTGAGCACGTTCTGTAAATAAAAGCTTTTGTTTTGCCTTTTTTATTATTCTGTCTATGATGCCGGACTTATGGGACACCCTGTATATATATATTTAGTCTTAAATATTTCTTATTCATTCATATAAAAAATACGAGTTTTCCAGATGCTAAAGCTTTCGACAAATGCGATCATGGTATAATAGCACATAAAATGAAACATATGGAAATAACAGGCAAAGTGGGAAAATGGATCTACAACTTCCTCAGAGAACGTCTACAGGTCGTTAAAATTCAAGGTGTATCATTATCAGAATCAGAAGTACGCAGCTCAGTACCACATGGTACAGTACTGGCCCCACTCCTGTTCATTATCATGCAACCAGACACAGACAGTGGAGTAAACAGCAACAGTAAAGTAACATCCTTTGCGGACGACACAAAGATCAGCAGAAAAATCAGCGATGCAAATGAAGTGGAGACCTTCCAGAGGGACACGTAAAAAATATACAAATGGTCGGAAGACAAAAATATGACTTTTAACACTGAGAAATTTCAGCTCTTGGGATACTGTATGGTAGAACTTAAACAGACTACATATCATACTCCAGATACACAGGAAATTCAGAGAAGCACGAAAGCGGTCGACTTGGGCGTAATAATGACCGATGCTGCCAAATTTGAGACACAAATTCAGATAACAATAAACAAAGCAAAAAGAGTCGCAGGACAGGTACTAAGAACGTTCGAAAGGAGGGACAAGACAGTAATGATTCCCCTGCTGAGAACACTGATCATACCAAAACTTGAATACTGCTCAGTTTTGACGTCCCCATAAAAAAAGGAAGAAATTAATAAACTAGAAGAAACGCAGAGACATTTCCCAGCCAAGACTGATGGCTGCAAAGAACTTAACTACTGGGAAAGACTACGTAAACTAAATCTGTATTCCCTGGAAAGAAGAAGAGAGAGGTACACTATAATCTACATATGGAAAATTAAATTATCGAAAAACTGGTAGCAAACCTCAAACTAAACCCAGTTACCATTTAAACAACGCTGGAAAATAGGGAAGGCAGAATGTGTAGTGTTCCCAAATTAAATGCCCGACAATGACCTCCTCAACACTGAAAGAAAATAGCTTGGTTGTCATGAGGCCAAGACTTTTTAACCAGCTTCCAAAGGACCTCGGAAACGTTACAGGGGTCAAAGTTCAAGTCTTCAAGGGAAGATTAGCTGCCTGGCTGAGGACGGTACCAGATGAGCCAGGTGCACGAGGCCATGTGCGGTGGAGAACGCAAGAAAGCAACTCGCTCCTCCACCAAGCAAGACCTAGAGGTGGGGCCACCAGCTTGACCTTCGTGTGAAGAGAGACCAACACACGGAACCTGAGCGAATTTAATGATGAACGAGGTGTGTGTGTATATATATAATATATACATTTTACGTACTGTCCTATTGAGAGTAACAACGTATTAGTCATATAATACAATTATAATGAGGCTTACTAATGCTGAAAAGTATAAAATTGTATAGATTATAACAATAATAATAATAATAATAATAATAATAAAATAATTACTATTATTATTATTATTATTATTATTATTATTATTATTATTAAATATTACCCTGGTGGTATAAATATAACATGGAATCCATCTATATAAGGAAGTATTGAGTTTTTATTAATTTAGGACTCTTGACATTTTGATACGAAAGGTTGGTCCTTATCGACAAAATTACCTCTACAGTATAACGTTAATTAACGTAATTAACTTAGAATATCATAATTAAGAACAATTATTTATATTGTATTTATTGCTTTATAAACTAAAGATCTAACATTTAAACATCAGCATCATATTACTGGAATAATTTAATATATATTTCCCTGTATTAATTTGGGGTTTGGTTAATCCCTCTCATAATATCAATAAGGTTTGTGTATATATATATATAGATGTTCTTGGGATTCGACCCCTTGCCCCACTAAGAAAAAGACCCATGCAGAGATGATAGCGTCCGAAGCTCGCTAGGCAACACCGTTTCTCGATATGCCACGAAGTGAATGTACACTGATGTCGGGGGTTCATCTCGCTCACGATGATGCTGGTTAGTGTGTCCGATTTTTGACCAACTTCTTTTTTTCCCGTGTCCAACCTCCTACTATCATAATGCCTGTCGCTCTAAGTAAAAAAATAGCAATTATTTTCCATTTGATGAAACTTTCGGACCTTCTAGGTACAAAACCAATTTTCCCCTTTTCTTTATCAAAAATTTTCGATATTCGGAAGTCTTTCGGTTATAAATTTCTTGCATTTTATTATAACCTCAGACTATGTACATTTTTGGATAGAAAATTAAAATAGCTATCGATTGATACCTAATTTACTATGCTTTTTTACCAAAATAGAAAATTAAAAGGCAAAAATTTTCATTTTTTAACATTTTCTTTTCCATATATGTATACCTTTGGGTTAAGTTAACCCAAAGGTATATATATATGGAAAAGAAAATGTTAATATATATAGGTACCGGGTGAACCAAAAGTAGGTGGACAGTAAATGATAACGTTTATTTTGAGAATACATATACAATTATATTTAATTTTTTTGTATACTATAATACAAAATAAAAAAAAAAGTTAACTTATACCAATACAATACAAAAGCACTGAAAATTTTATCAACGCAGGTGCTCAAATTGCTGTCCATCACAATTTACACAGCTTTGAAGTCTACCTTTCACACTTCGACAAACATTTTTGCACAAGTTTCTTTGTGCATTAATTTCTTAAAATGCATCTCTGATGTAATTTTGCAAATCACCAACACTTCGTGGTTTTCGACTATAAACTTTGTCCTTGAGTACTCCCCAAAAGAAAAAATCCATTGGGGTAAAGTCAGGTGACGTGCAGGCCATTCAATTGGACCTCTTCGGCCGATCCATTTCTCGGGAAATGTTTCATCAAGATACTCACGGACTGCTCTTGAATAATGTGGAGGGGCCCCATCTTGTTGGAAATAGAGGTCATGTGAATTAGGCTGTTGTTGTAAGTGTGGAACAACTTCATTCATTAGAATTTCGAGATACTTATCACCTGTGACTGTTCCATCAACAAAAATTGGTCCTAAAACACCAGAACTTGAAATACCACCCCAAACAGTGACACCAGGCTGGTTTAGTTGCTGCTCTAATGTTAAATGCATGTTCTCACTATACCAGTAAACACAATTATGTCGGTTAACATGACCTGATAATTTGAAAGAAGCCTCATCGGTCCACACAATGTTATCTAAAATTATTGGATTTCCTTCAATTTCGTTCAGCATGATCTCACTAAATTGCAGCCGCCTGTCTGGGTCATCCTCCAATAAGCCATGAATTAGCCGTGGACGATAAGCTTTCAACCCAATAGATTTCAGAATTCGTATAATAGAGGTTTGTGAAATGTCCAGTTCTGCTGAGGCTCTTCTGGTGGACTTTTTGGGACTGTGAGCAAATGCTTCGGCAACAAGTTGCTTATTGTCCTCTGTGCAAACTGTTTTGGGTCGACCAGTTCTTGGGGCATTAAGAATTGAGCCAGTGGCATCAAATTTGTCACGAATGCGGTAAATGGTTTGTCTCTTTGGGGCTTGAGTACCAAATGTTTCAAACCCATTTTGTTCTAACAGTTTCAGTATTTTGAGATTTCCAATACTCTTTTAACACCCATTTTCTGGCATCAGTATTTAGATTATTTGCCATTATGGGTTCTCTGAACTATCTGAAAAGAAAAAAGATTAAATTTAAATAAATTTAGTTATAATATTTAATATAATATAACACAAACACCATAGTTATAATGAACACCATAGTTATAATATAACACAAACCCTATTCAACCTACTCTCCACCTACTTTTGGTTCACCCGGTATATATATATGTGTGTGTGTGTGTGTGTGTGGTACTAACTGTACTTCTATTTATTTTCAGATTTATGATTATGATATGATTTATGATATGATTATAATTAGTGATGTAGGTCACATCCGCATCCGCATCCGCATCCGCGGAACATCCGCACATTTTCTCGCATCCGCATCCGCACCCGCATCAGCACTTTGGACTGCGGATGTCGTGCGGATGTGGACCGTTGAGATAAAATGTCATTAATAAGCGGAAATTATCAAATTCTACTCTATTAATAGAACTAGTTCATTGTGCGCAAAAGTGATGCAAGCGACAAGACGAGAGGCTGTTCTTGTCTGAAGTTACTCTCTTGCAACCTACTTAGATCCACGTTACAAAGCTAAGTTATTTTCACCTAGTACATTAGAACGAGTTAAATCATCACTTGGCAAAGCAGTTGAAGAGCTTCAATCTCTTGAATCTGTCGCTTCGCCACCCACCAAAAGAATAAAAGTTTCAGTGACAGAACCAACACCTTCAACAAGCAAATCTATCACAGAATCTGTCTCTCAGTTTCTTGAGTCAAGCAGCAATGACGAGACCTACGCGATGTCAAAAGATGTAGTAAAAATGATCGAGAGCTATCACCAAGAAAAAACGCCTGGCTGCATGTGACAATCCTATTAGTTGGTGGAAAAATACGCAGAATATCTATCCATACTTGAGTAAACTTGCAAGGAAACATTTAGCCTGTCCTCCAACAAACGTACCAAGCGAGAGATTATTTAGCAGTGCTGGATTAATATATGATGAAAAGAGAAACAGACTGGCAGCAGAAAAGGCAGAAAAATTAATGTTCCTTAAGCATAACCTTCCTATAATTAAGTTTGAACATTAAACGATGAACATCTTAGTTTACTTTATTTTAATTACTCATTTATAAATATGCCTAATAAAACTTTAAACTTAATATAAATAGTTATCAAGCTAATTAAAGATCTCTTTCTATAAGGGTGGAGGTTGGGGAAAGAGGTCGGTGGGGTGCATTTGAGTTGGGTTCACGTCCCGCATCCTGGTAACACAATTATGGTTTCTAATTGTGGCTGAAACTCAACAAAATATAACGAATTTATTTGCAGACGAATTCACTAATTGATTTCTATATTAGTTAGATGCTTGATATTATTTTATATGTTCAGAGAAAAGTACAGCAATTATTGTACAATTAATCAATTATACTACATTATAGCTACAGCTCTCTCTATATAATAACTTATTATATACGTTAAACACAACAAATCTCGAATATATCCTAAAAAATAACGAAAATGTAGACATCCGCATCCGCATCCGCATCCGCGGATGTTGAAATCAAACATCGTCATCCGCATCCGCATCCGCGGATGTGAAAAAAA
The DNA here is from genome assembly GCA_023014485.1 of Bathynomus jamesi. NCBI lineage: Eukaryota > Metazoa > Arthropoda > Malacostraca > Isopoda > Cirolanidae > Bathynomus > Bathynomus jamesi. The sequence goes on along the minus strand of JAJOZX010004006.1, from coordinate 245,052 downwards.
TGACATCCGCTACATCACTAATTATAATACAAATTTCAGATTAGATTAGTTAGACTAAAATGACTTGTGCAAAAGTTGAAATTTGTACCACGAATAAGCCAGAAGATTGGCTTCTCATAAACTTAATTCACAATTTGGAACCTCAGAAAGGGTCTCTTTTGCCATCTAATGGTTACGTCTTACGTCACTACCTAATTTTATCAAGAGGACCTATGAAAAAGAAATCACAGTCATATGTGATCCAAGAAGTACTAAGAAAAGATTAAAAAATTTTGGATTGAGCTGGTATCACATGCCAAGATACTTCAAAAAACCGCATCCGAGAAAAAGGTAGAACAATTGATAAAGCAATATGAATACTTCTTGGAAAACAAAACACAGGAAGAAAGAATAAATAAGAAGAGACCATATTATTAAATATCTTTCCTGAAGGGATTAAAGGAGTTATTTGATATTTGTTCTCAAAATGCCATATAAATAATAAAAAAAAGATCCATTAAAAACTTCGGTAACAAAGCAACAAGATATAGAGTTTCTAATAGACCAAAGAGGAACCAAAAAGCTTTGCTTAGGATCAGTACATAAAAGCTATCAAAGCAAGTTTGAGAATCAGGTGAAAAGAGTGGAGCGTGAAAAATTACTTAAAGAGAAGGAACTGGAGTGACAGGAAAAACTCAGCAAGACCTTGAAAACAGATATTGAAGTAGAAATAGCAATTCCTAGTGAACCAAATCTTATTCCAAATACACCATATGCTAGAGATGAGGATTATACGCTTCCTCCATCAAAATCCTCATTCAAAAGGAAAAATATTATACAGAATCCTATTGTTTCAAATATGGCAGAGCGTCTTAACCTTTCTGTTCGCCAAAGAACAGGGTTTGCTGCTGTTATTGCAAGTCAGTGCGATAATGACCTGAGCGATATCACTTTATCAAAATCAACGATGCACAGACAAGGGATAAAAAGCAGAATTGAAACAGCCAAAATGGTCAAAGAAAAGTTTATACCACCTAACATTGTGCTCTATACTAGGATGGGAAGCTCGTTTCTGATAACAGTGGGGAAACGGGAGAAAGGCTAGCAATAATTGCGTCAGGGATCCCTTCAGCACCTGTGGGAAAAGTTCTTGCTATACCAACTATTCCGGATTCCTCTGGTAAAATGCAAGCAAACGCCGCATTTAATGCTACAAAAGATTAGAACTTGGACCAAAACATTTGCGCACTGGTTTTTGATACAATGGCGTCTAATACAGGTTGGATAAGTGGATCCTGCATCATTTTAGAAGAGCTCCTAGAAAGGAAGGTAATGTGGCTTGCATGTAGGCATCACATTTACGACAGAGTCTTGGCCGCTGCATTTATTCAAATATTTGGCACTAGTACAGGCCCAGAAAATGTGTTATTTAAACAGTTTCGAGATAAATGGAAGACATTAGACGTCACAAAACCTTATACAACTTTGAAAATTACAAATAGACAGATGAAAGTGAAGATGCAACGAGTAACCCAAGTTTTGAAGATGTTAAGCGACACAGATACCGGAAACATATTTCTCAGGAATGATTGTAGAGAATGCGCAGTTGTTCTCCAAATTTTTGGACATATACCACCTAACGGAGTTCGTTGACTCTATCCGGGAGCAATTCATAATGCTCGCTGGATGGTAACTATTCTCTATTCTGCTAAAATACTGGCATTCAGCAAACAAATGGATTATTCTAAAGAATATGTGAAACAGAGGAGTTCTGCTTATTCACTGCTTTATATATCCAACCATGTCTCAAAGCACCAAACGCGTTGGATGCAGCAATCAATGATTTGACTTTCTATAGTGACCTTCACATATATGGTGACACAGTGGACAGAAATGTAGCCCATCGTACAATCAAGATATTCAAAGGCCAGTGTTGGTACCTAACAGAGGAGCTTATTCCATTTTCATTATTTTCTTTTCGTATATTTGATGAAGAGAAAAGAAACATTGCTACAGAAATTATTAGATCACATAGAAATGATAAAAACAGCTCGTATGCCCAAAGTGGCAAACCAGTATTTCCTCTGATCAATAAATCAACCAAACTAGCTTCCCTAGCTGGACCAAAATCTTGGTTTGTCTTTGATGTTCTAGATAGCAATGGAAAATGGTTAAATAAACCTGTTAAAACATGGAAAGAGGACAGAGATTTTATTCAAATCTCCAATTTTATACACAGTGTTAAGGTTGTTAATGATGCGGCCGAGCGTGGAGTACAATTAATTGAAGATTTCGCAAATTGCATCACGACAGATGAAGAACAAAGACAACAATTCCTGCAAGTTGTGGAATATCAAAGAAGTTTGTTGCCATCTTTTAAAGAGAGTTCCTTAGTTCAACTGCTAGAATAGCTGCAATCATTATCAGTATTCACATTTTATTTTATACATTCATTTGCTTTACAAAGTAATTTTTCTGTTGAAGGTATTGTATGTTTGTTGAATAAAAAAAAACGATGGGGCTCAAAAGCTGGCATGAAATGTTCAATCTCTTGAGTTGTTCCCACCTTGAAAATATGTGTCTTAAATACTCGTATATTCCAAGGCCCAGTGCCGCGAAGCTGCACTGGGATGATGCTTCATTGGTGGCGGTAACACTTATTGTCTAAATCCCATTCAAGACAAAATGTAGAAAATTTTTTAAAAAATAGACATGTTTGCCTTTTAATTTTCTATTTTGGTATAAAAGCATAGTAAATTAGGTATCAATCGATAGCTATTTTAATTTTCTATCCAAAAATGTAATCGAATGAGGTTATAATAAAATGCAAGAAATATATAACTGAAAGACTTCCGAAAATCGACAATTTTTGATAAAGAAAAGGGAAAAATTTGTTTTGTAGGCCTAGGGGGTCCGACATTTTCATCAAAAGGAAAATAATTGCTATTTTTTTACTTGGAGCTATAGGCATAATGATATTAGGAGGTAGGACCCGGGAAAAACAGAAGTTGGTCAAAAATGGGACACCCTAATGCTGGTTAATAATAACCCAAGAGACAGTGGAATGGGCTGCGTTAATTTGACCTGATCTCTGTGCCAATTTTTGCCCATCATGATTGATTATTATTATTATTATTATTATCAATAACCTAACTTAACCTAACCTAACTTACCAAACTTAGTTTAAACTAACTCATAAGACCCAATTGGGAAATGTTATAGGACGAAAATGGAAATGCTATAAACTTCATTGTTACCTTAATTGGAAAGTACGTAAAGACTGTATAATAATAATAATAATAATAATAATAATAATAATTATAATGATGATTTGTATAATTTATTATTACATAATTTTAATAACTGCTTAATAAATCAATTATTTTTACATAATTTTTTTTCATTATTTTATTCGGATGAGTTCTAAATAAATGTTTCCAAGAATCTGTTAAAATAATCCACATATTTTGTAAGTATAATAGTTTTTAAATGTAAATTGTAAAATGTGTCTGCAGTTTTACAATTATTATTATTATTATTATAAATAAATACATTAAGTAGCCATGAAATCCAGGCAAAAACTTTTTTGAAACGTTAACAACAAAGTTTCTAAATTATTTTTATAAACTTTCAAAGTGAAACAATATTCTTATTGAATCCTTTCGTGAAATAACTTTCGTAACTCAAAAGTCAAATAAAAGTTGTTATATTTCTTATATAATTTATTTTCTATAAATTTTAAGATTCTATATTAAAAAAAAAACAAAGAAATAATCAGTATTTTAAATAAAAACCTTTTAATTATGGTTATAAGTGTGCAAAACTTCACTTTTTTACGTGAGGGTCGAAATGTGACAATAAAACCCACACTAATAGACGGAGTTTATTTCCACAACAGTTTCGATGCCCACTGGCATCCTCTTCGGATGGCTACGGAAAAACGAATGAACAAAAGTGAGTAACGAAACAATCCAGGAAAGGTAAGGAACATTCTAGAAGGCCAGAGACCATTAAGAAATTCACACCTAGGTTAGATCCCGTTCACCCGACACCGGAAGGGATTTTTTGACCAAGAAACTCATTAAAGAGTCAAACTTCACACAAATTAAAATTATCTTCTTGTTCTATACATAAAGATTCAATTATTTTTCTTTTGACAATTACCACATTTATAAAGTAACTTACTTGATTTCCAATCTATAGCATGATTATTTTAGAGAAACTGGAAGAAATATTGAAATTCGTACTAAAGCACATAAATATGCCTTCAGATGTTGTAACAGTTGTAACACTGATAAAGCAATTTTTTAACACGCCAGCTAAAATAATCATGCCATAGATTGGGAATCAAGTAAGTTACTTTATAAATGTAATAATTGTCAAAAGAAAAATAATAGAATCTGTATCTATAGAACAAGAGGATAATTTTAGTTTGTGTGAAGCTTGACCCTTTAATGAGATTCTTGGTCAAAAAAATCCCTTCCGGTGTCGGGTGAACGGGATCTAACCTAGGTGTGAATTTCTTAATGGTCTCTGGCCTTTTAGAATGTTCCTTACCTTTCCTGGCTTGTTTTCTTACTCACTTTTGTTCATTCGTTTTTCTGCATCCACCCGAAGAGGATGCCAATGGGCATCGAAACTGTTGTGGAAATAAACTCAGTCTATTAGTGTGGGTTTTATTGTCACAGTTAGAAGTGTGTGTGTGTGTGTGTGTGTGTGTGTGTGTGTGTGTTTAATGTGAAGGAGGCGACCTACAGCTTTACATGGACTCGAACTAGGATTCGCTATATAATCTGGATGCAGAGGACGTACCCCATCCAACAACTGATCAAAACTAATGTCGCTTAATTTCGCTGATTAACTGGAAGTGATGTTGTAACATGGCCCCCGATGTTGCCTTTATGATTATAATATCTTTCAATTAGACATTTAAAAAAATCGGTAACACTGTAAGACTGAAATATGTAACAATAACACCGTTGTTTAAACTCCTTCGTAATGACAAAGGTCATGTCATGGAGGAGTCCTATAGCTTTACGTGGAACCGAACTCTCTACGGGTTTTTATATCATCAGAACGCAGAGAACGGTCATCCATCCAACTCGTAAAAAGATCCAACGTTGCTTAACTTCGTTGATTTAACTGAAAGCAGTGTTGCGACGTGATTACGCTGTAGCCTTTGGGATATCGAAAGACATCGTAGTTAGATAATTGTACAAAATAAACTTTGTAACGTTTTTGATCTCATTTTCACAAATTTCAAACTTACTCGGACTATGAAGAAGTAAAATTTCTTTAACTGGGGAAGGCGCGGTGCTTATAATCACTCGCGTCGCTTCAAATCTAGGAAAGGGATTTAATATTTGTTTTTTGCAAATTAATACCAACAACAGGTTTTATATATGCATCACTGCGAATGACAACTTCTTTTAGAGAATTTATAGATTAAACAGTCTGCGATGGTTAAAGAAACCTTTTTACAGTTTCTGTCTATAAATTTTGCTATCGCTCGTAGCTGTAAGCGAAGTGCAGATACTGAGGTCGCGGGTTCAGCTCCCGATGGTACTGGTAATAATAATCCAGAAGTTAGCGCAATGGATTGCATTTGTCTGGTTTGATCACTGTGCTAGTTTCTGGCCCCTCCTGACTGATTACTATTATTCTCAAGATATAGAGATCCCTGACTGAAATTCCTGAAAGTTACACTAAGTGCATGGGATTATTATTATTATTATTAGCATGGGATATTCACATTACTGGGTTTGTTCCACTGAAATGAAAATGATTTGTGCATTAATTCTTTGTATGAAATGTGACCGAAGTTTTATCTAGAGTAAATAAGGTCACATTTATGCCCAGTAACGACCAGTTTATAAACTATAAAACCACACATTATTAACGGTAGGATAAAGCGTTTTAAGACACGGATTTACAAACAAAAATTCTGAGGTTTCTGCAACTCGAAATAGATTAACATATATTCGAAGCTCATACTTCGAAATTAATTATGCCGATAGCAATAAGAAACATCGTAGTTACCCTTTAAAACCCATTTTCTGTTGTTAGTATAAAATTCAGTTTCTGATATGCACAAATGAGGTTAATTTGGAGTAAAATTTATGGCAGACTTTTACAAAGGAGATGAGATGATAATTTTGTAATAAATTTCATTTTATGATAAATTTCAAACTTAATACATCGCCACGCTTTATTAAACTAATGTAGACACCTGTTAAACCCATCAAGATAGAGGTTTTAAAATGAGATTTAATATATATATATATATATATATATATACATTTAACTGCAAACACGCAGTATAATTAACGTAAAGAACGACGCTTGTATAGGAGATATTCCGCGCAAGACGAGAGAGAGAGAGAACGAAACAAATGAAAAATGAGGTAACTACCCGGGAATCGAACCCGGGATCTTCCGATTGCCGGTCAGATGCGATAACCATTACACCATGGGCCTCACTCTTCCAAATGCCGTAATTCTTCTACATACTCGCAGAAACCAATGCCCCAAGGGGGCACCTCCCGCATGCCGTAACATTATATACATTTAACTGCAAAGACGCAGTATAATTAACGTAAAGAACGACTGCGTGTTTGCAGTTAAATGTATATAATGTTACGGCATGCGGGAGGTGCCCCCTTGGGGCATTGATTTCTGCGAGTATGTAGAAGAATTACGGCATTTGGAAGAGTGAGGCCCATGGTGTAATGGTTATCGCATCTGACCGGTAATCGGAAGAGCCCGGGTTCGATTCCCGGGTGGTTACCTCATTTTTTCATTTGTTTCGTTCTCTCTCTCTGTCTTGCGCGGAATATCTCCTATACAAGCGTCGTTCTTTACTATATATATATATATATATATATATATATGTGGAAAAACCACTACTCTAACATTCTTAATAGTGTGAGTAGGGATAATCTTAAGATAGATTGCAGCGAAACGATTGTGGGAGGGACAAGGGAAAATAGTTTGATATCATTTTCTGAAGTAAAGAGGTTAATTAAAGAGTTAAAGACTGGTTCTTCGTCAGGGGTAGATGACTTATCAAATGAGCACTTAAAATATGCAAATGACGTAGTATGTCTGCATATATCATTGCTCCTATCAGCCATGCTTGCTCATAGCTATATCCCTGCAGAGTTCATGAGGGTATATATCTTGCCCCTGGTCAAAAATAAGTACGGAGACATTCTGTCCAGCAATAATTACAGGCCTATTGCTGTCGCTTCCTGCTTCTCGAAACTACTAGAAAAACTCTTGTTACTCCGATTAAATGATTTCCTATGGACATCTAATCAGTTTGGCTTTAAAAGGTCCCACTCAACTGACCTGTGTATCTATGTACTTAAAGAAACAATATCTAAATACATTAACAGTAATTCAACCATTTATAGCTGTTTCCTTGATATAAGTAAGGCATATGATAGGGTGAACCATAATATTTTATTTGCAAAACTAGAAGACAGGAAGGTTCCCATGTACATATTAAATTTATTGAAATTTTGGTATTCCCACCAATCTTTCACTGTTAGGTAGGGCAATGTACTATCCGAGTGTTTTGGCTCCTCTTGCGGGGTGAGACAAGGCTCCTTGCTCTCCCCTATGCTGTTTAATGTGTATATTGACGGATTAATTGCTTCACTTAATGAAGCAACAGTAGGATGTTGTATAGATAACACAAGGATAAATAACTTAGTTTATGCTGATGATATGGTGTTAATAAGTCCCTCTGTTAGAGGTCTGGATCGGCTTCTAAATGTCTGCGAATTGTATTCGCAGAAACATGATATTCTTTTTAATGTTACAAAAACTAAGGTTATGCAATTTCATCCTAAAAGCTGTAATCAGCCAGCTGATATAAGGTTTAATATGAATGGTGAAGTAATTGAGGAAGTACAAGAGTTTAAGTATTTGGGTCAAACTATTACCAGCTCCTTGAGTGATGACTCGGATATAAGAAAACAATCTCGAAGCCTGTGTGCTAAAGCGAATATGACCATAAGGAACTTTCGTTTCTGTACAAGTGAAGCTAAAGACGCACTCTTTCGTACTTTCTGCAGTAATATATACGGTCAGCAACTCTGGGTGAATTATAAAAAAGGTTCTGGCAGAACCCTAAATTTGCTGTACAACAGGTCTTTTAGACTCTTACATAAATTACCCCCGAGATGCTCAGCTTCGCAAATGTTTGCTACCCGCAATGTCCCGAGCTTCTCGGAGGTAACAAGACGTGCTCAACACAGTCTACTGCAAAGAATTAAAAAATCAACCAACCCGATCATCCAAGCTATCCATGGGTCCTGCCATTTATCCTCTAAGCTATGGACTTCTTGGTACGAAAACGTCTGTCTGTAGCTCCACTTAACTTCGACAGTGCAGTATTAATTCTAATCAATTGTATATATTTCTATCCTTAGTATATGAACTGTCATTGTATTAATAATATTTGTCATATGGACTATAGTCTGCCAATAAACCTTTTCATTTTCATTTTCATATAAGTTAGGGTGGTCCAAAAAGATAAATGTTGAAAATTCGTAGGTCTTAGTTACCTATGTTGAAAAAACTCTAAATATAAAATTTGAATAAGATCAAACAATTCTAAGTGGTGCCACATCGCATTTGAATTTAGATGTTTTTAAAAACTTTTTTGGCTTCTTTCCCATAATATAGATTTATTGTGTCTTTACGAAAAATACTTCGATATATATAATTTTTTGGCATAATATAGATTTTTGTATGCTTATTGTGGTTAAATATTCCGAAGCACATCTTGTATGAGCGGTACTGAACACGTTGAGGCAAGAATCGCATCTGTTCTGTTGATACTTGTATTCACGTTTTTCCATGAAATAGATTTCGTCACTTTTCCCATTAAATGCTCATCTTGCGTAAACGTGTTGAAAGGGCGTTCCTATAACAATCGTATTTTTTATTCACAAGCCTCAGTCTTTTGCCAACCTGTCGTTTGCAGTGTATTGTTTGCAGTTCGTTTGCAGTGTTGCAATAGTGAATAATCATATTAGAAATGGCAAGTTCCTCAGTGAAAACTCGCAGAATTACCGAAATATGGCTCATTGGACAACCAACTGATATGATATGCGGGAGAAAACTTCCTTCCAAAGGTGATGTGCTCCGTCGTCTTTTTTATTTACTTAAGGAAAAGAAAACTCTAAGAGAAGCTTATAAAGCAGTTTAGATAGAGATAGTTGAATTTTGGGAACAAGCTAGAATTCCAACAAGAGCTGATTATAATGTTATACTAATGATTGAAAAAGTATATACGGAATATAGAACGCTCCAAAAATTAAAATTCCGGTGCTCCGAAACTCAGCGTGAGAAAGAGATATTGTTTGAGGACAGTTTAAAGTCCAGTGGTTCCCAACCTTTTTTTGCTGCGACCCCTAAATTGGCCACCAACAAGACCTCCCGGCCGTCAAGTTTATGATAAAATTGGAATATGTATATAAATATAAAATGAATTAAGAATTAGTGAATATAGTGACCCTTCGCGACCCTACTTGAGCACTCCGGCGACCCTGATTTGGGTCGCGACCCGAGATTGGGAACCACTGGTTTAAACGATCTCTTTGATATTGCTCACCAAAAAGCGCACGAGATGATCAAGATTAAAGAAGACAGAGAATTCCTCGAAGCTCAAAAACAGAAGGGAAGAAAAGGATATATGGCTAACGTTGACAAAGCATTACCAGAGAAAGAAGATCGTAAAAGGAAGAGAGAGTCAGCTAAGGAACGGTTAGCACGTAGGGAAAGTAAGAGAAAGGAGAAAGAAACAAAGTCTGCCAAATTGACTTCATCAAGTAGCATTAGTGAAAATTAAACAATGAGCATGAGTAGTGAAGATGAAACAATGTTGTGTAAAACTAACACGGCATCAAAAAATAATGCAGGCAAGAAGGTTCCTAGCAAACAAAGTAAGAAGGAACTTGTAACACGAGACGTTGCAGTTGCATTGGATAGATCGAATATTTCTGATAGATAGGCCGTATATGTGCTATCAGCTGCTGCCTCTGCATTATATCATGATCTTGATGACTTGTCCACAAGCAGAAGTACAGTTCCTCGAAAGAGAACGGATGTACGTGAGAAAATCGCAAAAGATTTAAAAGAATCTTTTAGTCCTGAATGTTCTTTAATGGTGCATTGGGATGGAAAAATGCTAATCGATTCAACTGGAAATGAAAAAGTTGAAAGCTTAGCAGAGTTGGTGTCAGGAGGAGGCAAATCAAAGTTGCTTGCAGTACCCAAACTCGAGTCTGGCACAGGAGTAGACATTGCAACAGCTGTTGTCGAATGTTTAAAGGACTGGAACTTAATTGATCGCATTAAAGGTATGTGCTTTGACACAACTGCCACGAACACGGGTCCTAAAAAGGGAGCTACTGCACAAATAGAACAAAAGCTTGGAGAAGACTTACTAAATATTGCATGCCGGCACCATATAATTGAACTTACTGCATCCAATGTTTTTGAGGTGTGTCTTTGTTCCGCCAGTAACGGACCTGATATTCCGATATTCAAACGTTTTAAGTCTGCCTGGAACTCCATCAATAAAGAAAATTTTGAAACCTTTCCTGATACTCCAGGACGTGATGAACTACTGGTTATTTGTAAGAAACATCTAACCTCCACACAAATCCGAGATGATTACAGAGAGGTCCTGGAACTTACAATCATCTATCTAGGAGATATACCACCACGTGGAGTCAAATTCCTAAAGCCAGGTGCTTTGCATCGTGGCAGGTGGATGTCTCGCATAATCTATGCAATAAAAATGAATCTTTTCTGCTCACAGTTTAAAATGACTCTAAAGGAACAAAGTGGAATAAAACGTTTTGCACAATTTGCCATTAGACACTATGTTCCTGCATGGTTTTCTGCACCTATCGCTGTATCGCTGCTTCTGCCCCTGCCAATGATCTTTCGCTACTAAAACTGCTGCTAGTATACGAAGACAAAAGCATTGCTTCTGCAGCATCTCAGGCACTTTCTCGCCATCTTTGGTACCTAAGTGAATTTCTTATTTCACTTTCATTCTTTCTTCTTCTTCCGCAGCTTATTATCCCATCTTTACATGGGGTCGCTGTTTTTGGTTCGTCTTCTCCACTCTCCTCTGTCGTATACCACGTCTTCCTCCAAGTAAGTCCTTCTCCCTGATGTCCGCCACCACACAGTCCCTCCATCTCGTCTTCGGTCTTCCTCTTCTTCTCCGTCCCGGCAACTCCATCTCCAGCACTCTGCGCCCCACATACTCCTCCTCTCTTCTCCTGACGTGTCCATACCACCTCAGCCTGGCCTCTTGCACCTTCTTAGATGCTTCCGCCACCTTCACTGTCCCTCTTATATGCTCATTTCTGACCCTATCCCTCCTCGTCACTCCACACATCCATCTCAACATCTTCATTTCAGCCACATCGATTTTTCTTTCATTGCTCTTCTTCATTGGCACAGTCTCCATTCCATACAACATTGCCGGCCTCACCACTGTTTTGAATACCTTTCCCTTCAGTTTCACTGGGACCCTCTTATCACAGAGCACCCCTGATACGTCTCTCCAGTTCTTCCACCCCGACTGTATTCTACAGTTTATCTCTCTCTCTGCTCCCCCCGCTGCATCCACTGTTGACCCCAAGTATTTAAAATACTCCACCGTCTTAACACTTTCATTCTTTGATGAAGATATTTCCATTGATGTTAAAAGAGACATGGTAAAGGCACTCGACATAAGGGGATCTAAACATCCGCCCAAAAGAATAAATTTGAATCTTTCCCTCCAACGATATTTAAAACAAGACAGTAGCCAGCTTTGTTACTAGCTCGTCTCGACTATTTTTCACTAAGCTCGGACTCCCAAAAGCCTTTCTTGAGGATGATCCAACAAACTGGAAGAACAGACAAGATTATCAAATGGCCCTTGAGTATGTCAAGTCAATGATGGTAACAAATGATAACTCCGAAAGAGGAATAGCATTAATAAAAAATTTCATTGCACATCTAACTAAGAATGAAAGTCAATAGCAGTTTCTCCTGCAAGTAGTGGAGCAACATCGCCTGCAGTTTCCTAATGTAAAAAATCAAACTTGAAGCAGGAACTGCGAACGCAGCAACAATGAGTGAGAGATGGGCACCTATGAGACCCCCACCTCTGAGTGGTTAATTGGTTAATACTCCATTAAGTTGAATATGGAGGGGGACTGCGATAAACTAAAGAAATTTTTGAATATGAATTCAAAGAATTTTGAAACGAGAAAATTAAGAAATTTAAAGTCGAGTGTGGCATCACTAAATATTTATCAATTTTGATAAGTTTTGGTCAGTAACGTTTTTTTAATATAGGTAACAATTTCCGAGGGTAAGACTTAAGATTCAGATACTTTTAAAATTTACTGTATAATTTTGGACCACCCTAAATTTTATATATATATATATATGAAAATAACCACGAAGGAAAATAAAACACGAAATAGAGCTCAAGCGGCTTCGTCTAATGCTCTTGAGGATGCCATTAGACGAACGCGTTTGAGCACTATTTTGTGTTTTATTTTCCTTCGTGGTTATTTTCATCACAAATATTATTCACGTGTTACTGTTGTGAAATAATTTTCATAATATATATATATATATATATATATATATATATATATATATATATATATATATATATATATATATAAGAGTATTCTCTGTTAAATTAATAATGAAAAGAATAATAAATGTTTTAATATTAATAATAATGGTGGTAATGATAGTAAGAATAATAATAATGTTTATGATAGTAACGGGAATAACAAGAATAGTGGTAGGAAAAACTAAATGATACTTGCAGGAATAAGGAGAGAAAGTCTAAACTGGGTTAGAAAGAGATACAGTATACTGGAGAAATATTGAAATTGTAACTACAAAAGGTAAGGTATTGAAAATTTGTCCAAATTTTATTTTGGGTTTGTTTTCTTTTGGAAGGGGTACAAAGAATCTTGTTTAAAGTACGCCAAAGATCATCAAAAATGATGGATTTGCATTCTGGAAGAAAGTTCTCTGGACAGACGAGACCAAAATTGAATTATTCAGGAACAATGAGCAACGGTATATTTTGCAGAAATCAAATACTGAATTTGAGGAAAAAAACATCCTTCCTAGTGAGCGAACGGTTCCTACAGTTAAACAGGGTGGTGGTACTTTAGTGTTTCAGTGCATTTCAGTTGCTTCAGTGTTTCTGGTCCAAAAAAGCTTGTTGTCATCAATGAAATCTTGAATGCGAAGAAATTTCAGGAAATTTTAGAATAAAATGTATTGCCTTCAGTTATGGAGTTGTGAATGGGTCTCAATCGGGTGCTGCAACAAGATAATGATCCAAAACATAAAAGTAAGAGCACCATAAAATGGCTTCGGCAAAAAATATTTCAAGCTTCTCGAGTGGCCCAATGAAAGCCCAGATCTCAATTTAATCGAGCATTCATAGTTTGATTTGAAAAAAGCTGTCGGAAAGAGAAACCCTTCGAATCTGAATGAATTGCAACAATTTTCTTTAGATGAATGGGCTAAAATTTCTACTGAGAGATGTTGAAACTTTGTAGAAAAATATCTAAAACAAATGATTGAAGTCATCCAAACAAAAGGTGCAGACACAATGTATTAAATGATTTTCTAAAATAAATGTATGAAAACTTTTGTATTTTAACAAATTTTTTATTTCCCTCAAATTCTTTGATGTTTTACATTATATGTTGGAGTTGAACTATTTTTTTTTATTTGTTAAGTTTTTACAAACGAACGGTAAACTTTACATAACTGTTCTATGCATGGTACAAAAGGACGAATATAATTGAAATATTTCTCGGTACCAATACTTACGAGCGCCAGTGTATATATAAAAACACATTATTCTAAACAAAATACAGCCCTGTATACGGACGGTTTGCGGTTGCGGCTACTTGTGGGTTTTGGTCCAGTTTGTGTACAGCAAGCCTCAGGTAGTGCGAGTGTGACTGTGATTGATACAGGTAAATTTGTGCTGCCTTGTGATGCGGTACATCTTGCTCCTGAAAAATCGTGCACTAGCGAAAATTTCAATCAATTGAATACAGATATGGGTGTCCTTTGGACTAGACTAACAGAGCATTATTGTTTTCAGTGGTGATGAACCACGTACAAAAGCCTCGTTAGTATTTTGACCCCTATTTGCTTGTTAATGCTGTTGCGAGCTGCTCGTACTCTGAAATGGAGGTACGGGCGGAATGCTGATCTATGTAAAACGATGTTTAACTCTTCATACTTCTATTAAACTATGAGGTCATCAATGATATATATATATAGTATATACATTATGTTGATAATATATGTAACATATTTTACTGAGTAAGTTGTTACTTGTTATTACTCGGTTGTTAATGCATTAAACTTATAAAAATATGGTAAGTTCTATTGAATAACGCTACTTTAAAAACTGATTTTGCGCCTATTGGAATTGTCTCTTGTTTTTATGCTTTGTCCTTTTCAAAAATCGAGAATTCCGAAAAATCCAGTCTGTATTTTTAAGTTTTCGGTTTAAGCCCGGCCCACTCAGGACAAAATTTTGTAAACTGAATTAAAAAAGAAGAGAAACTCATTTATATTTTTTACTTCTTCGAGAATAATAATAACGTAAGTTCACCATTTTTAACCTTCTCTTGTCTGCCCATACGGAGCCTGTCCCTAAGTTGTAACAATAAAACTCCTCACATGAGCTCGAAAAATTTTTTTTTTCTTTATCAGCTATAAAATCTGGTGGAATAGGTAAGAATTATTGCCTGCTCTGACAAACGGCCAATTTAGTCGCTAAAGGATTCGCTTCGAAGGGGTAAGAAGGGTAAGGGCAGGGGAAAGGGAAATACAGAGAACGGGTGCGGGGGAGTAAATTTTTTTTTAAGGGGGCAGCGAGAGCAGCATATAAGGAATAAGAACTTTCCACTTTTAATAATTTTTACTTTGGTAAATAAACATTTACCTTTCAAGAAGAGAGTGAGTGAGTGAGAGAGAGAGAGAGAGGAAGGAGAGAGAGAGAGAGAGAGAGAGAGAGAGAGAGAGAGAGAGAGAGAGAGAGAGAGAGACAATCTAGAAGCAGATTTGTTAAATTTCCCTTTGAAATGGTGATAGATGCCTTAAGGGTCACCCGGAAAGCTGGATTTGTATACTTACATCGCATTCACTCATCGTATGCATAATGAAAAGGAAGTTCAAAGAAGAAGAGGGAAGGAGAACCACACCAGAGTATAATAAAATAAACGACCGGCTGAAACCATTTTAGGGAAATCCCTTTAACTATTTCAAACTGCATCGTAAAGCAATTTATCTTTTTTATCTAACTAAAGTAAAAAAGAATTAAAATATCCCCCCACATAAAAATTCCCCCCTCAATCTCAAAGACATAACTGACCATTACTGACACAAATAAAGATAGAAGGGAGGAAAGGAGTCACAGCTGATTTTTTAAAATCGCTCAAAAATAAGGGGGGGGGGGGGTATCGGTTTTTTTTTTTAGTTGAAACTCTTTCTATTTAAGGAAGATTTGCGACTTTTAACAGACTCCAGATAAAGGGACCGAAAAATATAATTAAAAAATGAACACGTATTTTTCATGTAAAAGTAATTTTTATTTTCCAACTGCGGGGTCAGGTTTCCCTACAAAATTTAGGCATCTTCAAAAGGATTTTAATTTGATTTGGTTGTAGAATTTGCATTAAAACAAGATAATTGAGGTTTGTATATCATTCCTGGTATAAATTTTAAAAAATACGTTAAAGTATTCTCTTAAGATAAATAACTTTAAATTATAATGAATAAATTATCCCTGTGAAATTGCATTTGTTGATAAAATAAAACGTACAAATTCATATTGGTTCAAAGCTTAATCAAACCATGAAAATGGTCTCAAACTTTGAGAAACTAGTAAAGAAACCCCTTTTTTTTGGAAAACTTACCTATTCCACACACACACACACACACACACACACACACACACACACACACACACACACCACACACATACATACATATACATAATACATATATATATATATATATATATACAGTATATATATATATACACACACAATCCAAAAGTATTTTTATATCTTTCACTTTACAAAACTTTTTTCTATCTTCAATCGCATGACCGATGAAAGCGGAGATAACAAACTTTTATGTTTCATAAAGTAAAAAGTATGAAATGGTTTAAAACTTCTATGTATCAAATTTAAATTCTTTTTCCACTTCCTTTTCATATTCTTTTCAATTGTTTGTATTCCAATGCAACGAATTCAGCTTGTTTCCTTGCGCTCCTAAGTCCTTATCGTAGCAGTTATTTGTATAATTATTATAGTACTGCTTCTTTGTAACTCAAAGAGGAGCCAGCGGGCTTAGCTCAGTGGGTAACACCATTTCTTTTAAGCGAAGTGAAGACACTGAGGTCGGGGGTTCGAATCCCGAGAGTATTAGTAGTAGTAATTGGGGAGTTAGCGCAATGGGACATATTGACGCTGAAAACTGTTTTAGTCTCTGGCCCTCCTGCATGACTGATTACCTTTTCAAAGCAAGTATATATATATATATATATATATATATATACATATATATATACACTGTATTTTGTTGTTTGGAAATAATTTACTGTTTGTCGCTGATAATTACCAAAAAATGTCATTTTTTCATAAATAGAAAACGCATCACAAAATTTTTTAAATAAAAGTTTAAAATTTTAACGCAAAATTAACCCAAATTAATAGTGAAAATTCATTAACGTTTTTATATAATTTATTCTGCCTTTATAACATTAATCTTTGCAGTCAAATTATCGACGCAAGACTTCACTTCTTTTACATCAAAGAGATTACTTCTTCCCCATCCCCACCCTCTCTCTCTCTCTCTCTCTCTCTCTCTCTCTCTCTCTCTCTCTCTCTCTCTCTCACTCTCTCTCTCTCTCTCGGCCACTGTAGTCTGATTTTGAATTCTGCTAAATTACTCTTTGATATCTCACGAATATATACGGGAAAAAATGTTATGAAAGTACGTATTTATTTAAATTACTATCAGTGCATTTGCGAGGTAAAGAAATATTTAGAAATCTTCAAAGAGAAATTGATAATTATTATTAATGTAAATGCTGTCAAAGCTCAATGTCCAAAACAGATTTTCCAAGTCACAACAGCGGGTTT
This sequence comes from Bathynomus jamesi, assembly GCA_023014485.1. NCBI lineage: Eukaryota > Metazoa > Arthropoda > Malacostraca > Isopoda > Cirolanidae > Bathynomus > Bathynomus jamesi. The sequence continues at coordinate 227,842 of JAJOZX010004006.1, read as the reverse complement.
CATTATATCTTTTAAATCTCTTTTATATGAATCACATATATATATATATATATATATATATATATATATATATATATATATATATATATATATATATATATATATATATATATATATATATGATGTGTGTCGAGCTATAAATGGTGCACATATTGAGAGTATCTAATCTTTCTATTTTGTATTTTGTAAAACTTTAATATATATATTATATATATATATATATATCAAAGATCACAAAATAGGAAGATTGGACAATCTCGATATGTACACAATTTGTAACTCGACACACATCGAATCAGTACTCTATTTCTCGCCAAATGTTTACCAGCATATCAGGAATGACGGTGTTAATTGCAACAAGAATTTGGTAGCCTAAAACTTTTACAGTGTGAAACTTCTCCTGTAAACAAAGTCTTTCACAAACCCCCATAGATAGAAATCCAGTGGAAACGGGTCCTGAAGGTGACAATGCTTGCCACATAATGGGGCCATCTCTTTCAATCCTCGCCTCACAGACGACTCCATACATGTGGCAACGCCGCAGTGATAGTCAAGGTACCCCAACTGGGAGGAAGGTGGGGTGGAGGGGGTATAATCGAATCCAACAACATATAACACAGACATATACTGTATATCTAAAGGACACTTGAATGTGCAGTCATTGACATACAGGTAATTATAATGTAATGTCTGTGTTTATAAAGATAAACAATAATATGATCGTGAACCTAGCGGAGCGACCCGGCGTTGCCCGGGTGGAAGTTGAACGCTATATATATATATATATATATATATATATATATATATATATATATATATATATATATATAATAAATATTATATATATATATATACACACATATATATATATTATAAAATTTTTGTATATATATATATATATATATATATATATATATATATATATATGCACTAAAATCACAAAATAACACGTGATCTTATTAATAAGCAAACAACCACAGGGAAAAGGAAACACAAAGTCCGAGCGCTTTCGTGATATATTCACATTATGAAGGAGGAACAGAAAATAGACAGAGATTACAAAGTAAATGAGTTAAATAGACAAGCAAAAAATTCACAATCGGCACCTCAAATTAAAGGCCTTAAAGCCCTCTAAAGATTTTTTCAATTGATAACATAATTTGTAGGCTGCTAAATTACTAAATATAAAAGAAGTATATAGATGAAATTAGACAAAAAACCAATACAGAGAACAAAAAATATTATAATGGTTATTAACACTAATATTTAATTAAAGCAGGCAATTAATTGGCAAGAATTTAATGAAAAACAAATAGATAACGTAGATAACAAATATATAACATAATCTGTAGGCTGCTAAATTACTGAATATAAAAGGACTATATAGATAGATGAAATTAGACAAAAATTATTATAATGGTTATTAACACTAATATTTAATTAAAGCAGGCAATTAATTGGCAAGAATTTAATGAAAAACAAATAGATAACGTAGATAACAAATAGATAACATAATCTGTAGGCTGCTAAATTACTAAATATAAAAGGACTATATAGATGAAATTAGACAAAACACCAGTACAGCAGACAAAAATTATTATAATGGTTATTAAAACTAATATTTAATTAAAGCAGGAAATTAAGTGGCGAGAAATTAATGAAAACCAGGGCAAACCATTAAGGGGCAAGAATGCAGTCAAGAAAACAGTAGGCCCTTCGCCAGCTTTCTGACAATGCACGAATCTAATTTATACAACCCAGGACTAATATTAAGGACCAAATCCGCATTATTCTTGATCACACTTGATTCCAGTATATTTTTGCTAACAATAGATTTACTAAACCTTAATTTGGAAGCATTTTTGCAATCAATGGGATGATTAGTATCTCTTACGTGAATGAAAATGGCGTTAGATTCCTGGCCACTTCTTATACTGTATTGATGCTGTTTAATACGTAACTCAAGGGTCTTACTAGTTTGCCCAATGTAAAATTTATTACATACTGTGCAAGCGATTTTATATACACAACCATGTTCACTTAACGGGGAGTTCTTAATCAATGAATTCTTAATTACATCTAAATTTTTGAACGCAATATTTACGTTAAAAGTCCTCAGCAGATTCGGCAGATCAAGGAAATTTTCTCTGAATGGTAACACAAACATTTTTTGTGTTATAAGGAATCTTATCCTTTACTTCGTAGAAGGTTTTCTTTGCCATTTTTAAGGACTTATCTATGCAGTTCTTTTGGGTATTTTAAATCAAAAGCAATTTTGTATATTTTACTAATTTTGTCGTCAATGAACTCTGGGCTACAAATTCGTAGACCTCTTAGGAACAAAGTAGAAAGAACGGATCGTTTTACATTAATGTGGTGATCAGAATAATAATGTATAAAGGAACCATTATTAGTGGGTTTTCTGTAAATATTGTACTTAAACTTTTTTCCAGACCTATATATTAAAACATCTAAAAAAGGGATCGAAGAATCTTTTTATATTTCAACTGTAAAATTGATAGAGGGAGTTAAATTATTAAGTTTGGGTAAGAATTCATTGAGATTTAAAGTCACTGGCCAAAGACAAAGAACATCATCTACATATCTAAACCATGGAACATAACATGGCAGAATCTTCCTTAATAATTTACTTTCAAAAAACTCCATATATAAGTTACTCAAAATGGGGTAGAGAGGGTTTCCCATCGCCATACCAAATTTCTGCCTAAAATATTCATTATTGAACACAAATTTTGAGTCTACTATGCACAGCTTAATTAATTCTATAATTGTAGCCACAGGTAATGGCAAATTATGCTTACCAATTCTTCCGAAAGAAACACTAATAGATCCTCCACCGGGACTCTTGTAAATAAAGCGGTAACATCAAAGCTTACCAATCTAAAATTGTAATTGACACTGATACTATTTAATTTTTCCACCAGGTCTACATTATTATTTTTGTGTGATTGTGAAATTGTGCCAAGGAGAGGATTAAGAATGGAGACAAGCCATTTGGATAGCTTATATGAGATAGATCCTATAGAACTAACAATAGGCCTTGCAGGATTATTTGGCTTATGAGTTTTAATCAGGCCATACATATAGGGTAATGACGGTGAAGTACTCAAAAACTGTTTAAGTAACCTTTCATTCCCATTCAAAAGTTGTTTAATTTTCTTGTTAAATGCACTGTTCACAGTTTCAAGGGGATTGTTCCTTAATTTCACGTAAGTGTCCGCATCATTCAAAAGATCATACATTTTTCCTAGATAAACGTCTTTATTGAGGATCACTAAGGCATTTGACTTATCAGCTTTGGTTATATGTAGATTCTGATCTTTTCTTAAAGCTTCATAAGAGTCGAAAAACCTCTGTGGACAATTTGGAATAGAGGGTTTAGACATGGCACTATATACTATACCTTTACAAATATTCACATCCTCTATAGGTAAATCATTATATTTTTCTAAATTACAGAAAGCCTTAGCTATTTCTACATAGTCCACCTCCTTTTTAGCTGCTGAAAAATTTATTCCATATCCAAGAGCCGTAACCATATTTTTATTTAACACTTTATCTGATAAATTTATCACAAATTCGGGGTTAGCATCCTTAGTCCAATCACTTCTTTCAATTAGAATTTACTTTGTAATCTCTGTCTATTTTCTGTTCCTCCTTGATAATGTGAATATATCACGAAAGCGCTCGGACTTTGTGTTTCCTTTTCCCTGTGGTTGTTTGCTTATATATATATATATATATATATGCCCGGTTAAGTTAATTGAATGCCCAGTTACGTCAACTGAATGCCCGATTAGAGTAATTGAATGCCCGGTTAGGTTGATTGAATGTCCGGTTAGGTTAATTGTATGCCCTTGACGATTGGTTACGTTAAGTCGTGATATTTTCGCTAGTTTTAACGAAAATATCACGACTTAACCTAACCAGTCGTCAAGGGCGTACAGTTGACCTAACCGGGCATTCAATAACTTTACCGTAGGTTTCAATATACGTGTACACACACACACACACACACATATATATATATATATATATATATATATACACACACACACACACACATATATATATATATATATATATATATATATATACACACACACACACATATATATATATATATATAATATATAAGCAAACAACCACAAGGAAAAGGAAACACAAAGTCCGAGCGCTTTCGTGATATATTCACATTATCAAGGAGGAACAGAAAATAGTTCCTCCTTGATAATGTGAATATATCACGAAAGCGCTCGGACTTTGTGTTCCTTTTCCTTGTGGTTGTTTGCTTATTAATAAGGTCACGTGTTATTTTGTGATTTTAGTGCATATATATATATATATATATATACACCACCAGTCAAAAGTTTAAGTGCACCTACTAATTTCCAATGTTTTGCTGCTTCGCTCATGACATAAACTTCAAGTGTAAACTTACTAGGTACTAGAGATGAATTTGTTTACCTGGCTTTTATATTGTATACTTCAGTGCATCTGCCCGATGCAGTGTGTTGTAACACAGAAGCTTTTTCAAAATAGCCTTCAAAATGTGTTAATTTACGTCTAGCATGCAACCTAAAATTAATGCCATTAGCTCTGCACAAAGGTCTAAAAACAGTTTAAAAGTCTTTACTGGGGTAGTGTGTTTCTTCAGGAGTATGTTAATACATGTGTTCAGTTATTAACATGCGCTGCAGATCTTTACATATAAAATCCTTGCAGAGGAGCAAACTGTGTAGTTTAAGGTATATTTCTGTGTTTCAAAAAGCAAAAAATGGGTGCCAAAGCTCAGTTAACAACCGAAAAAAGACAGTCCATTGTAACTTTGAGAAATGAGGGCCAATCAATGAGGCAAATTGCAAAAAAATTAAAAGTTTATGTGAATGCGGTTGCTTGGGCCATTAAACGGTACGAAGAAACTAGTGAAAATAAGGACAGAAAAAGGTCAGGGCGACCAAGAACCACAACAGACTCAGAAGACAAGTATATCCGACTCACCAATCTGCGCAACAGACGCCTCACCGCACCTGAAATCAAAGCCCAGCTGAACAACTCCAGAAGTATGATACAACAGTTTCAACATTAACTGTTCAGAGAAGACTAAGAGAGGCAGGATTAAAAGGACGAACTGCAGCAAAGAAACCAATGCTGAGACTCCAGAACAAAAAGAAAAGGCTAGCCTGGGCTAAAAAACACCAAATATGGACTGTTGAGCAGTGGAAATTTGTCCTTTGGACTGACGAATCAAAGTTCGAAGTTTTTGGATCCAAACGCAGAGTATTTGTGTGGCGCAGAGCGGGTGAAAGAATGACACAGCAGTGTGTTGTGCCGACAGTGAAGCACGGTGGAGAAAGTGTGATGGTCTTGGGATGTTTTGCAGGGGAGCAAGTTGGAGATCTCCACAAAGTCACTGGAATACTGAACCAACGTGGCTATCACAGCATTCTACAGCGCCATGCCATCCCATCTGGACTGCGACTAGTTGGCCAACAGTTCATAATGCAGAGACAACGATCCTAAACACATTTCCAAGCTGTGTCAAAATTACCTGAAGCAGAAAGAACGGAAACGTCATCTCACAGTTATGGAATGGCCAGCACAGTCCCCGGATCTGAACCCCATCGAGTTAGTGTGGGATGAACTGGATCGACGAGTGAAAGCCAAGCAGCCATCCAGTGCTCAGAAGCTCTGGGAACTCTTACAAGAGTGCTGGCAGCAGCTTTCACCAGACTATCTTCTTTCTCTTATTGAGCACATGCCTCGAATTTGTTCTGCTGTTATTGCTGCTAGAGGAGGCTATTTTGATGAATCTAAAATTTAGACTTTGCTTTTGGTAAATTGTCCTGATTTGTTATTTAAGTGCCCATGTTTGTACTTATGAAATTGTGTCATGATAACTTAGTTAATAAATAAAAAACTTTAAACACAATTTGAAATTTATGAATATTTCAGGGTATACTTAAACTTTTGACTGGTATATATATATATATATATATATATATATATATATATATATATATATATATATAACGAATCGGAACCACCTGTATGATAGAGAAAAAATAAAAATAATCCTAGCAAACATTCAGGGCCTTAAATCAAATCATTCCCCGGACAAAGTTTTATACTTGAAAGGACTCATGGAAGAAGCCGGAGCAGTCTTTGCATGCCTCACGGAAACTCATCTAAAGGACTGCCAGGTGAACTGTGAAAATTGTGAGTCCTGTATTGACAAAAAAGAAATACAAATTAACAACTATAACATCCTCCGATGAGACGTAAAGGAGAATGTGCTATTTACACACGCGAAAGGCATATGGTAGAAATGACTATAAGTACCTCAAACAGCTACGTAGAATGTGTAGCAGCAAAAGTTGAAAAATGAAATATGGTACTAATTGTAATGTACAGACCCCCAAACACGCCATCCTCAAAATTTTCAGATTCCTTTACAGAGGTAAGAAACTGGGTAAAAGATCTACACTCTCCAACCCCAAATATTTTTTCTGTGGGGATTTTAATTTTCCATTCATGAAATATAAAAGGATACGGAAAAATATATGTATACACCAGGACAAGGGGGCACACTGGAAGACCAGGAGCAGGTAAAAATGCTACTACCTCTAGCTGATGAATTTATGTTAACGAAAGAAATAACAGAAAACACAAGAAAAAACAACGGCCTAGATTTGGTATTCACAAACAACATCAACCTAATTGATAATGTAGAATATCCCCAACTATGATATCGGACCACAACATCATTGAAATAACAACTAATATAAAGGCAACAAGAAAGGAAAGAACACGCACAACAGGAAGAAGTAAATTCGAAATTTATAATTTTCACTCCAAAGCTATAAACTGGGAAGATATTACATCCAGCATGGAAGTAATAGATTGGAGAACCATTTTCGAGGCCAAGACAACTGAGGAGATGCTAATGACTTGAGAGGAGAACACGTTAGAAATTGTAGAAAAACATGTCCCAAAAATACAACAAAGAGGAAAGAGAAGCAGATTCGAGAGACAAAAGAGGGCATTGTTCTGAAAGAGAAAGAGAATGACTGCAAAATTAATTAACTGTAAAGATAACAACATCAGAAAAATATGAAATGATAAACTGCAAAGTATCGATGACGTCATACAGGAACTAATTGAGAAGCATACAGAAAAAGAAGAAGACGACGCTATAGAAGCCATAAAGGCTAACTCAAAGTACGGTACTTCTATAATTTCGCAAAAAAAAAAAGTGAAAAACCATGCAACTATCGGACCTTTAAAAAACGAGAACAGTGCTTTATATGATGATCTAACAGAAGTATCTGAAATATTAAGAGCTCAGTACGAATCATCTTTCAGTATCCCTAAAACTGACAAATTAATATGCGATAGAAACACGTTCTTTGAAGAAGAACTACAAGGGGAAAGTATGATATAACGGACTTCGACTTTACGACGGATGATATTACACAAGCTATAGGGAAACTAAAAACACACTCAGCGGCAGGACCGGATAAATGGAATGCCACGCTGATCAAAATCTGCAAGAATGCAATCGCTGAGCCCCTATAATGGATATGGAGACGATCACTAGACAGAAGAGAAATACCGGGCATCCTGAAGAGTGCGAACATATTCCCAATATATAAAGGAGGAGATCGATCCAAGGCCAAAAACTATAGGCCAGTGTCGCTTACATCTCATCTTACTAAAATATTCGAAAGAATAGTCAAACAGAAAATCTATGACTTTCTGGAAACTCATAAAAAATTAAATGATAACCAACGTGAATTTCTAAATAAGAAACCCAGAAGATATAGGATCTCTACAAACAGACATTAACAGAAACTACAAGTGGACGGAAGACAACAATATGAAGTTTAACACTGAGAAATTTCAGCTGTTACGGTATTGAAAAAGAGAAGACCTAAAGATCCATGGAATATTATATCCCAAATCGACAGGAAATTCAGAGAAATTCTAGAGCAAAAGATTTAGCGGTTGTAATGACTGATGATGCGAAACTTGAAACACAAAAAAAGATAGCAGTAAACAGAGCAAAGAGAATAACGGGGCAGCTATTAAGAACCTTTAAACGAAGGGATAGGAATATAATGATTCCCCTACTGAAAACCCTGATCATACCCAAATTGGAATACTGCTCCGTCCTTACATCCCCATATAAAAAAGAAGACATTAGACAGCTGGAAGGGATTCAGAGAAGCTTCACAGCCAAGATCAAGGGGTGCAAAGAACTAAATTACTGGAAAAGGTTACGCGAACGAAACCTATATTCACTGAAAAGGAGAAGAGAGAGATACACCATTATTTACATTTGGAAAATAATGGAGAAACTAGTTCCTAATCTTACTCTGAACCCTATAACTCCCCAAACAACGGTGGAAAGTAGAAAAGGTAGACCGTGTCGTATTCCCAAATTAAAGGCGAAACAGGGAACATCCTTAACCCTGAAACAAAATAGTTTTATTGTGAGCGGACCAAAACTGTTTAATCAGCTGCCCAAAGACCTAATAAACACGAAGGGAGTTGCAGTGGACATCTTCAAAAGAAGATTAGACGCCTGGCTCAGAACAATCCCCGATGAGCCTGGCGTACCTGGCTGTGTGAGGTGGAGAGCACAAGAAACCAACTCACTATTTCACGAGGCCAACTTGAGAGGAGGGGCCACAAGCTTGACCTTCGCGAAATGAGGAATGATCGCGCGGAACCTTTGTAAGGTTGTAAGGTAAGGTGTAAATAGATATATATTATATCGCACGTTGACGCCGCTCCGCCCATTTTATGTCACTATCTTTTATGACGTGTCTATGATGTCAATATCTTTCAACCAATCAGGAATACACAGACCTCCAGCGGCCTCAGATGACCTCGGACGCCTTTGTTCTTCCCCGTCCTTAGTTACCTCTATCAGTATATAAAAAGTTGTATTGTGGTAGCTGTTCATATAGACTTGCAGTAATCATAATGGAACCTTATCTATACTAATAATTCACTGGTTTGCAGCAAAAATGCTTCAGAAATAAAAGTAGTCAATCTTTACTAATTTTGGGTCACTCAATACGAAAATGATGCCAAAAATTGTCAATTGGCTCTATTTATAAAGATATCAGGCAACCCTGCACCCTAGTAACTGGACTGCATCTGTCGCGTAATATGTAGACGCCTGTGACACACCGACGCATTGACTCTACTGCGCATGCGTGTAGTTATATTTTTTATTTTAATAAATTAATGTAAATATATACATATATATACAATAAAATGTAATTTTAAATTTATCTATTACATTATGTATTTGTAAATTATTTATTAAAAAATAGATTGGATCATTTTAACATATTGCTTCCCATAATGTTTTTGATATTAATATAAATGGAATACTAACCTAACTTAACCTTACCTAATTTAAAACTATTAAAATGCAATGTAATTACATTAACTTATTAAAATTTAAAAAAATATATCTACGCGCATGCGCAGTAGAGTCAAGGCGTCGATGTGTCACAGGCGTCTACATATTACGCCACAGCATCACTTCTTCGCGGAAGTCATACAGTGCACCCTTGTCAAACTCTTTTTAATGTTTGCTTTTGAAACTGAATTTTTTTCAGCCTAATTTGAACAAAGATGCCTCGTAATTGCGTGAACAGTGTAGACAACTTCTGTTATGTTTGTGGAGAATTGACTTTTGCATCACAAAAGCGTGGTATAACCACCGTGATTAGGAAAGCCTATCACCTTTATTTTGGCTGTAAGATTGGAGATCATGACAAGAGCTGGGCTCCACACATATGCTGCAATACTTGTGCAACAAACCTTCGCCAGTGGTTGAATCGGAAAAGGAAATCTATGCCTTTTGCAGTGCCAACGGTGTGGAGGGAACCAACAGATCATGTCAGCAATTGTTACTTCTGCATGGTGCCTTCAGTCAAGAAAGGTATTTGCAAGAAGAAAAAGTGGATTTTACAATATCCGAATATACCCTCTGTTATACGCACGGTACCTCACGGCGAAGGACTACCCATTCCTGAGCCCCCACACTCATTCTCCCTGGAGTCAGAGGACGAGGAGAATGAAGGAACCTGCGAAACTTGTGAGCCTTGAACTTCACAAGACCCTCAATTTATTTATAACTTGACATCTTCTAAACCGCACATGATAACTCAGAATGAATTAAACGACCTTATCAGAGATTTAGAACTGCCAAAGAGTAAGGCAGAGCTGTTGGGCTCCAGATTCCAGCAATGGAGTCTTCTCGCTGAAAATGTTAGAGTGTGTAAGTTTCGTGACCGTCAAAAAGATTTTGTCCCATTCTTCATCATGGAAGATGACCTTGTAGCTTGCAACGACATCGATGGTCTGATGGCAGCTCTCAACATTATTCACAATCCTGACGAGTGGAGACTCTTCATTGATTCATCGAAGTTGAGTCTAAAAGCTGTTTTGTTGCATGTTGGCGACGTATTGCCATCAATTCCAGTTGGTCATGCAGTCCACATGAAGGAAACATATGACAAGATGATTAAGCAACTTATAGAACTGCATAAACTATGACAAACATCAGTGGCAGGTTTGTGGTGAATTCAAAGTTGTAGACAGATCTTAGACTACAGCCGGGCTACACTAAGTATTAATCTCTTCTATGTGAATGTGATAATTGGGCTATAACTTGAACGACTATGTAACATAATACTGTTTTGCCGACATTTTCTCTAACTCTGGCGAGGCTCTAACTCTGCGAGAGTGCCAACGATTGATAAGCCAGGTATAAAGTTTGTTTAGTCTGGACTGACGTACGATATTCAAGAGGTGACGAATGAGGTGTAATCTTATACTCTATGACGTGAAGGCTAATTATAGATCTCAATGTAAGGCAAGCTAGGCTTCAAGCTCAAAATGAGGATGGTAAGCATGACTCGTGCACACATTATGACGTCATGCCACTCGCCATATGCTAAGTTCATTGGAGCTAAAAAAAATTGGCGAGTGACGTGGGGCGATAAACTAATCAAGAAATACAAACACAGCGTCGGTAATACTAGACGACGCTGCTGTGCACAATGGATAAATTTTTATTTTTTTTATTTTTTATTGTTTTATGCCATATAACTTTACATAAAATACAATCCTATTCACATAATTAAATGCATATTCATTTTGTTGAGATCCTTCTGGTGTATATTTACCAACATATATTCGACCTAATGATCTTGTTAAATCATTAGTACTAATCTTCATCAAACTTTGTGGGAATTGAGCAGTGACTTGTTGACCTAATTGACACACTTGATTTAGCCTACGATACATTCTAAACCCTTTAAAAGGGGAGAACCACCTAGTTCTTGGATGCATCATTACTTGCTCTGCACTATTTGACGTATCTAAATTAGGTTCCCATAATACAGCATGGGGAACGATTAAATAAGGTACTGGTGATATGCCTACATTAGGATCTCTTTCTACAACCTCTCTAGCATCTTTCCTACGACCTAAAGAATCCTCAAAATTTATAACATAACCAGACATATTCATTTGTGGTATACATTGAAAAGATACACCAGTAACTTGATAATAATTAAAATTTAAAATAGTAGCTTTAGCCTCTGTACTTAATAAATTCAAAGACAAAGTATAAATTCCATCAGTATTAACACCTAATGTATTTTTATCTAAATAAACAAATTTCATTAATGTTGTAAACATATTCTTCCTCCCACGCCTTCTCACATTTCTTCGAAGAGAACGACGATTAAACTTCCTTCTACGAAAGTGATGACATAAACGGCCACGACGATACATATTTAACACCACAAGAGAGACACGACTACTCACTGCGAAAGATAGACACAGACTGATGACTAAGAAGCGAATGGTCTATTTATAGATTCTAATTACGTCATGTTATGTACAGAATCCTGATTTTGCTTAGCTGTTCATTGATTCATCGAAGTTGAGTCTAAAAGCTGTTTTGTTGCATGTTGGCAACGTATTGCCATCAATTCCAGTTGGTCATGCAGTCCACATGAAGGAAACATATGACAAGATGAAATTGCAACTTTTTGAACTGTAAACTATGACAAACATCAGTGGCAGGTTTGTGGTGACTTGAAAGTTGTTGCTATCGTGCTTGGACTGCAGCCGGGCTACACTAAGTATTGCTGTTTTCTGTGTGAATGGGATAGTCGGGCTAGGACTTGAACGACTACGTAACATGATACTGTTTTGCCGACATTTGCTCTAACTCTGGCGAGGCTCTAACTCTGCGAGGCTGCCAACGATTGATAAGCCCGGCATAATGTATATGTTTGATTAGACTGGACTTACGTACGTTATTCATTAGGTGACGAATGAGGTGTAATCTTAAACTTCTCGACGTCAGAGCTATTTATAGATCTCAATGTAAATGAGTTGTAAGGCTAGCTAGGCTTTAACATAAAACCGCGTGGGATATGCATGAGTCATCCACGCATTATGACATCATTGCATCAGGATAGAAAGGATGAGTGGGCGTTAAAAAAAATTGGGCATAGTGCCCCCGTCCGTTTTCTATCCTGGGCGGGCGATTTGAAACGCAGGTAATACTCGCTGCGTTTCAGCCCAGAAGTTAAAAATAGATTATAACTCATTTTTTCGGGCAAGATGAAGAAAATAGAATTTTTAAGTTTTTTTTTATTGTTTAATACCATACAACTTTACATAAAATACAATTCTATTTACATAATTAAATGCATAGTCATTTTGATGAGATCCCTCGGGTGTATATTTACCGACATTTATTCGACCTAATGACCTTGTTAAATCATTAGTAGGTATCTTAATCAAACTTTATGGGAATTGAGCAGCGACTTGTTGTCCTAATTGACACACTTGGTTAAGTCTACGATACATTCTAAACCCCTTAAACGGGGAGAACCATTTAGTTCTTGGATGCATCATTACCTGTTCTGCACTATGTGAGTATCAAGATTAGGTTCAAACAATACAGCATGAGGCACAATTAAATAAGGAACAGGTGATATGCCTACATTTGGATCTCTTTCTACAACCTCTCTAACATCTTTCCTACGACCTAATGAATCTTCAAAATTTATAACATAACCAGACATATTCATTTGTGGTGTACATTGAAAAGATACACCAGTAACCTGATAGTAATTAAAATTTAAAATAGTAGCTTTAGCTTCAGTACTTAATAAATCTAATGACAATGCATATATACCATCAGTATTTACACCCAAAGTATTTTTATCTAAATAAACAAATTTCATTGAAGCTGTAAACATATTCCTCTTAATACGCCTTCTCACAATCTTACGACGACAATGACGACGATATTTCCTTCGACGAATATGATGACGTAAACGACCAACACGATACATGATGAACAACAGATAATAATCGTCTATCACCAACAAGCGAATGAAGTAAACTGAAGTGAAAAAGGAATTAAGGTCTATTCATAGATTCCTGATTACGTCATGTTATGTACAGAATCCTGACTCGCTTAGCTGTTCATTGATTCATCGAAGTTGAGTCTAAAAGCTGTTTTGTTGCATGTTGGCAACGTATTGCCATCAATTCAAGTTGGTCATGCAGTCCACATGAAGGAAACATATGACAAGATGAAATTGCAACTTTTTGAACTGTATAAACTATGACAAACATCAGTGGCAGGTTTGTGGTGACTTGAAAGTTGTTGCTATCGTGCTTGGACTGCAGCCGGGCTACACTAAGTATTGCTGTTTTCTGTGTGAATGGGATAGTCAGGCTAGGACTTCTCATTACATCAAGAAGGATTGGCCACTCCGACACTCATTGGAACCTGGAACAAAAAATGTTCAGTATCCTCCACTTGTACAATTGAGCAAGATTTTGTTACCACCCTTACACATCAAACTGGGCGTCAAGAAAAATTTTGTTAAGGCTATGGATAAAACGGGGGCAGCTTTTAAGTACCTCGGTGGTAAATTCCCAAAGCTCAGTGAAGCAAAAATCAAGTACGGTGTATTTGTTGGTCCACAGATCCGCGAGCTTCTTAGAGATGAGTTCGACCATATCTTACGTGGTGAGGAGAAGACAGCGTGGAATGCTTTCCGGTTAGTAGGAACGAATTTTCTCGGAAATACCAAAGCTGACAATTATAGGGAGCTGTTGGAAAACCTGCTGTTGTCCTATCAAAAAATGGGCTGCAATATGTCTTTAAAGATACATTTCCTCCATTCGCACCTGGAATTTTTTCCGGCCAACTGCGGAGCAGTCAGCGATGAACATGGTGAACGTTTCCACCAGGATATCTCAGCGATGGAGAAACGCTACCAGGGAAAATGGAGTCCATCATTGTTAGCAGACTACTGCTGGACAATAACAATAGATGCTCCAGAAGTTGAATACAAGAGACAAGCAAAGAAGCGACGGGTTGAATCAAAATAGTGACTGCATTATACAGGTATGTTACTAATATATGGTATACATTAGGGTGGATCGATTTTACATTTTTTTCGATTTCCATATTCTAATAGAGACAAAAACTTGCGCATGCATGAGAAAATAGCCTCTGCAAAATCTTAGCTTAATAGGTAATCATCTTCTGTCCCCGGCAGAGGATGAAAATCATATTTTAGTAGTCAAAAACGTATTTTTCTTATAATTTTTAAAATATTTCAATATGCATCAAAATTATTCCTAATAACTATAAAGTCGATGAAAAAGACCTCATATGATCGTTTTTCCAAGCGCGTTGTCCTACGTTAATATCTTTTGCCCCCCGGCAACAACGTCAAATGTTGAAAAAATAGGTAATTTATATACATATTTTCAGATCGGCTCTTTGTCTTAAATAATGCATTTATATATTTCCCATAGCATTTATATCGTTGCTTAGGCATGAAGTAACACACGCAAAATTTTATGACTCTAGGCTAGGGTTTAAAGGTCATCTCTGGTGAGTGCTGCCAGCAGCAGCTGCCACTGACGCGCCAGTCGAAAGGGTGGAGCCATTCGTATGATTGAAATGAAACTACAAAGGCCAGTTCAGTGGATCATATGCCTATTACACGGTAATGAATTATCACTGCAACACCTCATTCAAGACTTGACGGCAAAACAACTGGGCCAATGGGCTTTACTGGACCAGTTGGAAAACAACTGAACGACTGCGAAAAACTTCCAATTACAGAATTCGATGCCATTCCATCTCCCGACATTGACTTAGATGATGCCGAGTTGAGCACTGACCAAAAATATTTGTTAGGCATCTACAGAGCAGTGTCGAGCGATAGCTGCTCTTCAGCTCTCGCGGCTCGAAATCCAGGTAAGATGGCGCATTCCAGGTGGCTGACAACAGCAAATAGATTTCTGCGCCTCTATGTTTCAACCAGTGAACCCTCCAGCACCTTCAACGAAATTGTGCGATTCATTATGACAGTTTACGCACCAATTTGGTTTAAGATAAAGAAAAACTCCAGTTTCACTGAGGGCGCAAAACATTTTTTCGAAATGATGCGTCTCTCTCAGACCATGCCTCAAAGATCTAAGACAATCGCCAACAAAGTCCTCCGTAGAAATTCTTTCTTTGCTCACCCAGAAAATATTTTGATCTCCATGCTACATGCCGATGAGCAACACATAAGAGAATTGGGATGGAGAAGAATATTAAAAGCACGATCAAAACAATCACCAGCGGGGGAAATTCGAGCCTTCGCCATGCCTGAGCTGCTCTACGACAGTCAAAACTATTACGAAATGATCAACTGGCAAACGGCTGAGGTGACCGAACCCCCCGTTACAAAAACAATACCTGATACCCGAATAAAAGAGTTTGTTGAGACGGGAGACCAGCCTAATGGACTGATCCCACTATTCCCTTGTCATACTCAAGCGGTTGAGAGACTCATCAAATTAGTAACCGAAGCCTCTGCCAGTGTAAGTGGAATAGAAGAGAGGGACGGATTCATCCGCTCCCGTCTTCACTCCCGAACAAAAATTCCACGATTTGATTCTAAGAAAGATTACCGTATGTAAATCGACATGCAGCCAAAGGAAGGGTGGTTGGGGCTGGATAGGGTGGAACTCGACGTACAGCCACCTCCTCGTGGTGAGTTCTGGGTTGCTAATTTTATAAAATTAGCAAGCGAGGAGCTGTACTTAGTACTTATCGTACTTATAACATCGCATTAACGTAATTATAATCCACATTTAGACTTTTCTCGGGGACAGAAGATATTACTCTAGAGTCATAAAATTTTGCGTGTTATTTCATGCCTAAGCAACGATATAAATGCTATGGGAAATATATAAATGCATTATTTAAGACAAAGAGCCGATCTGAAAATATGTATATAAATTACCTATTTTTTCAACATTTGACGTTGTTGCCGGGGGCAAAAGATATTAACGTAGGACAATGCGCTTGGAAAAACGATCATATGAGGTCTTTTTCATCGACTTTATAGTTATTAGGAATAATTTTGATGCATATTGAAATATTTTAAAAATTATAAGAAAAATACGTTTTTGACTACTAAAATATGATTTTCATCGCTCTGCCGGGGGCAGAAGATGATTACCTATTAAGCTAAGATTTTGCAGAGGCTATTTTCTCATGCATGCGCAAGTTTTTGTCTCTATTAGAATATGGAAGTCGAAACAAATGTAAAATTGATCCACCCTAGTATACATATACGCAAAATGTGTAACTTAAATTTTCTTGGAAACTGTAGCCAATCGACTGTTTTTATGGTCATATTCGTTTGCAGCACCCCAAAATCCATAATAGGAAACACATTTTATCTCCGAAGCACAAACTTTTTCAAAATTTGTTGACCAGTGTAATTGTGATGGTCGAACTGCCTGCGAACTTTCTTTCTTTGTTTCTTATGGCCGGCCAAACCACTGGCCAGATTTGGATGAGACTTAGACGATAACTAGTGAATTTGAACCTAAAATAGACATTACACAACCAACCCCCACACTCCCTCATTCCCATTCCCCACCCACCAGTCTTCTTTCTGTTACGTTTGCTCATCATTATCATATACTCATCATCCTTTTTAGATGTTTTTCGCTTCCATCCTCAACCTGTTTTGTTTTTCACATCCCCAGTTTATGAGTGGTGAGAAAGTGTTTTGGAAACAGTAGACAATGATACGCCAGCTTTAGCAGCTATTTGTCTTTGATTGTTGCCTTCTTTATGGAGAACAATAATTTTCAACCTATTCTTGTATGAAATTTCTTTATTTGGAGCCATTATAACTATCTTATCTGTGAAAAAAATTAGAAGATGAGACATTTTTCGTAATAAAGTTTAACAAGTAAGATGCTATTTTTAAAGAAACTTGCGATTACATGAGGGTATAAATAATATGTGTGGGTCATTAAATCTATAAAACATGTTATTACATCAAACTGAATAGTATATTTACCAGTAAAGAACCAGGCCCTCAAAATTAGCAAAATCAATAAAAACTAGTGGTGTACTAATTCATCGGCATTGGCAGAATCGACCAATTTTTGGGCAGTGGCATCAATCAAATTTAGCTGATTCTCTTACTGATTATTCGAAATTTTAAAATTTCCATTACAAAACAAAATCTATATTTACAGAAAATAGAACACCAAAAAACTATAATAAGTTATTGTATACTCATTTCAAAGTGTAATTATATAAAAATATTTTGCATTCACAAAAATGGCAAAACATAATAAGTTAAGTTGTCCATAAATTTACATTTTCTCGACTAGCTAATCTCTAAATATTATAAACTATTGCAATGTAATTCTAATTGCTTGTGTAATGTCTATTTTTGGTCAAATTCACTGGTATATAAGAAGTTGTATTGTGGTAGCTGTTCATATAGACTTGCAGTAATCATAATGGGGGTAGCGTACGATTCAGCGCCGCCACTTCAGCGCCGACATTTCAGTGCCGCCATTTCAGCGCCAGGCCACTTCAGCGCCAGACTATTCAGCGACGGGCCCTTTCAGCGCCCGCCACAATAGTTTCAAGACAACTCAATAAAATGTGCAGGCTAAGGATCGATATATCTAATGAAAATAATTAATTCAATTTTTTTATTTTATGTGCAGGTACTAATTTTTTTTATAATGGAAGGAAAATAAAGGGTTCACAAATTCTGAAACAAAAAAAGGAAAAATGATATAAGTGTTGGGAGCAAAATATTCTGAAATTACATCATTAGTTATATGAATAAATATTCTTAACCTAACCTAACCTAACTTGAAGCCGGCTAACTACGGCTAACGCCTGCGGCGGGCTGTTTTTAACCTAACCTAACCTAACCAAACCTAACCTAACCTAATCCCAACACTAATTTTTTTTATAATGGAAGGAAAATAAAGTACCATAACCAAAACCAAACCAACATTATACAAAGTTAATAACAACAAGTAATGTTAATAAAACAAGTAATCAAACCAAGTATAGTCAATAAAAACAACAGAGAAAATGACCGGCGCTGAAAGGGCCCGTCGCTGAATAGTCTGGCGCTGAAGTGGCCTGGCGCTGAAATGGCGGCGCTGAAACGTTCCCCTCATAATGGAACTTTATTACTGTATAAGACTAGTAAACTACATTAAGTTCAACGCTGTATACGATCATATTAATTGTTTATCTTTATGAACAGAGATATTACAATATAATTACCTGTATGTCAATGAATGCACATTCATTTGTCGTTTAGATATATATGTCTGTGTTATATGTTGTTGGACTCGGTTGTCTTCCCTCCACCCCACCTTCCCCCAGTTGGGGTACCTTTACTATCACTGCGGCGTTACCACATGTACGGAGTCGCCTGCGAGGCGAGGAACATTACATATGCGGGCAACTGTACATTGTTGCCATCGTGTTCGAAAATCGTGTGGTGAGATATCTGTTCCTTTGCATAGTTTTCTAACATATCTTTATATGTAGCAGCACTCGCTGTTGCTTCGGCAATAAAGGAAATAAGAAAAACAGGCTCAGACATACTGCCCTTCAGTACACCACTCGACACATTAATTTAGGCAAGTCCCTTTTATGCCCAATGACAACATGGAGATTTGTTCTTTCCCAAACACGCAGTTATGCCCATACATTTGGAAAACTTCCTTAACTTAATAAACTTGATGATAAGTCAAGGTACGTACTAGCTATCGGAAAGCTTATGTTTACGTCATTTTATTTAAGATATATAAATTTTTATTTTATTTCAGACTTTTCTCGGACACTTGTATATATATATATATATATATATATATATATATATATATATATATATATATATATATATATATATATATTAGTGGTGAACCGGATATCCGCATCATTTTTAACATCCGCATCCGCACTTCTGACAGCGGATGTTATGCGGATATTACCTCTAATAAATTAAGCAATTTACAATTAAATTAGCTTATAAAGTAGCTTATAATACCCAGTCATGCACATTTCAAGTAAAATATTAATTATTAATAAACAAACAAACATATAAACCTCAAAATATAAACACCTGGTAACACAGAAAATTGAATGAAACTTGTTTCATTCAATTTTCTGTGGCTGAAACTCTAGAGAAAGTTATTCTTTTTATCATAATGAAAACATTAATATTAATTTTAATTCTTATGCATTGCCTGCCATAATAGTAATATCACGAAATTTGAAAAATTATATCATATATTCATAATTCTATATTACTATATTGATAGATTAGATGTTGAAAAACTGACATCCGGTCCACCACTAAAATATATATATATATATATATATATATATTATATATATATATATATATATTATATATATATATATATATAGGGATTTCTATCGGATACTGGATTTCTATCGTGTATCATATATATATATATATATATATATATATGTGTGTGTGTATATATATAATCTTATAAATTTAGTTAAAATTCGTCTTAGAAGTAGATAAAATATATAATTGTGAAGCTTTAAAAGTTAAAACATTAATTTCTAATATTTAGTTCGTTTTTTTTTTAATTTCCAATAATAATAGGGGCACTCCGTATATTTCGTCTCACCCTTTTTTCTTAGCTAAATAACAGCTTTCAAACGCCCTTCTATAAAATCGATGGTTAACACAGTTTCAAAAATGGCGTATGACAGTGATGTGCGTCGTAAACAGAGAGCTGTTATCGAGTTCTTAACTGCAGAGAAGGAAACAGTTGCAAATACTCACGAACGTCTATAAAACGTTTCCGGAGATGCTGTTGTTGATCGAAGCAAAGTTAGACGTTGGTCTAAACGTGCGAGATGATCGGAGAGAGGGAAAGCCAGCCTCGATGATGAGCCACGCAGTGGCCGCCGAGCATCGGCTACCACATCTCACACTGTGCAACGTGCTAACAGCATCATTCGATCAAATCGGCGCGTCACATACAAGGAGCTATCACTGAACCTAGGAATTAGTGAAGGAAGTGTGAATACGATAATTCAGCAACTGGGATACACAAAAGTATGTTTACGGTTTGTTCCCCGCGAACTGACTGAAGATCACAAAGCCCAAAGAAAAGAAATTGCTTCTGAGTCGTTGATTCGATACGAGACAGAAGGAGATGACTTCCTTTCACGAATTGTGACTGGGGATGAGACTTGGGTACACCACTTTGAACCTGAAACAAAACGCCAATCCACGCAGACACCCCACGCAAGAAAAAGTTCAAAATGGCTCCCTCTGCAGAAAAGGTTATGGCCACCATCTTCTGGGACCTGAAAGGGGTGATTCTGGTGAACATTATGAAGAAAGGACAAATAATCAACTCAGAGGTACATATTGCTACCCTACAGAGACTCCAGAGACGTATAAAGCGAGTTCGACCGGAGATAAAACTGGAACACGTCCTTCTTTTGCACGATAACGCAAGACCACACAACAGTTTGCAAACAAGAGAGGCCATCATAAAAATGCGCTTCATTGTGTTATCCCACCTTCCATACAGCCCGGATCTGGCACCTTCAGACTTCCATTTGTTTAGGCCAATGAAAGATGCTATTCATGGAAGAAAGTTTCAGAGTGACGATGAGGTTGTTGAGGAGGTTAAGAGGTGGCTCCAGCGGAAGCCAGCGGACTTTTACCAGCAAGGAATAAAGGCCCTTGTTTCGAGGTGGAGCAATGCCGTAGAAAAGGACGAAGACTATGTGGAAAAATAAAAACTTGTAAAAAAGGTATGTAACTACTTGTGTACAAAACTTCTGGAACTTACAAGGAAACTTGGAAAGAAAAGAAAAAAGGTGGGGCAAAATATATTGAGTGGCCTTCGTAAATAAAGGAATATGTAGAAGTTCCATTAGTATTTAAGTTTGGTTTCTCTTTCTTTATAATCATTGATTCTAGGATTAAAACATTTTGTTTATTGCTAGCTGAAGAGAGCATTTTGAAAGTATTTATACTTCAATTCGTATTTACATTTACAGAGTGAGCCCTATTAAACCAGCGCCAAGAAAATTTTACACATAAAAAGAAATACGAAATATTTTCTTGGGGCCGCTTTTAGGTGACTCACCCTGTAGATGTAAATATGAACTGGGTTATAAATATCTTAAAATAATTTCGACAGCTAGTCTGTTCAGAGTACTGCAAAATTTTGTTGTTTGTGTGCAAAGAGTTAATGAGCTGAAAGGACATCACATAGAACATGTTTTGCATTCGGACACTATTTCCGCTTGTATAGATATAGGGCTAAAAATTTCGATTCTTCGATTCGCTAACTGTAACCTGTCGAGACAATAAACTGGCACTACCCCAAAACCATGGAATGTCGAAACCGTGAAATAACAATTGAAAAAAATAATATATAATATATATATATATATATATATATATATATATATATATATATAATATAATAATATAATAACGTTATAAAATAGTTGGATATTTGAGAGATTACGCTTTTATAAAGATCTGCTGTCACAGAATCACGTGCGCGTGCCCTGCGGTGTGACAAGTTTGGACCGGTTCTTTGGGTTCAGTTGTTTATTACGCTTTTCAGTATGTTGTTGCTGGTGCATATATGTTGTTCTGTTGGTGCTGGTGCATGTAAATTGTAGAGTATAGGTGAGTGCAGTGCGCAATCGCAGTTGAATCGAATCGAATCGAGAATCGAGAACAAGTGGCCGAATCGAATCGAAAATCGAATCGAAATAAAAATATCTGAGTCGCACACCCTTAATATATATATATATATATATATATACAGGGCGTCCCAAAAAATGTATACACACTTTAAATAATTATAAAGGCAGTGTTTATTAAAATACATTTCATTTTCAAAATGTAATAGAATCTACAGACATTATTTAATTGTTTGAATCGAATCGAATCGAGAATCGAGAACAAGTGGCCGAATCGAATCGAAAATCGAATCGAAATAAAAATATCTGAGTCGCACACCCTTAAATATATATATATATATATATATATATATATATATATATATATACAGGGCGTCCCAAAAAATGTATACACACTTTAAATAATTATAAAGGCAGTGTTTATTAAAATACATTTCATTTTCAAAATGTAATAGAATCTACAGACATTATTTAATTGTTTTGTCAACGCCTGTTTTCAAACTGACGTCCGTTCTGGTCCAGGCACTGCTGATAACGCGAAGCAATGGAATCGCAAACATCACAAAACATTTCGTTTGGTATTTGTGTGCATTCTCGTTCAATGGCTGCTCTCAATTCAGCGACTGTTGCAGGTTTTATAGCGTAGACTTTGTCTTTTAAGTATCCCCATAAAAAAAAGTCTAGTGGTGTGAGGTCTGGTGAACGCGGAGGGTATTCTACGAAACCCCTTCGTCCAATCCACATCCACATCGTGCCAAGTACCACTCGCAATACTCCACTCTTCGGTCCGGATCATCTTCATTAATAGCATGGACTAATCTTGGAATGTAACTTTTCCATTGACAGCGCTTCAAAATGCGTTGGACAGACGATTCTGAAATTCCTACCTCACGACTCGCTTGCCGCACAGATTTTCTTGGACTTTGGTGATACGTTTCCAGTACTCTTTCTTGCTTTGTGGGGCTTGTCGATGTCCGTGGTCTTCCGGAACGCTTCTTGTGGACATTCTGAACAGTTCCATCGGCTTCAAATTTATCTCTAATTCGAGTGATGGTAAGTCGCGTTGGTGGATCTGTTTGAAACTCCCTCCTAAACTGTCTTTGCACTTCAACTGCGTTTTCACACTTCCAGTAGCATTTTAGAATGAATTTCCTTTGTTCAAAGCTTAGCCTGACTGCCATTATTAATTCTAATGGGTTTAACTTGGAAAGAAAGAAACATCAATTGAGCTATCAGCTGTTAAAGTGTGTATACATTTTTTTGGGACGCCCTGTATATATATATATATACTGTATATATATGTATATAGGGTGAACCAAATGTAGGTGGACAGTAAATGATAACGTTTATTTTGAGAATACATATTTAATTTTTTTGTATACTATAATACAAAATAAAATTTAAATAAATTTAGTTATAATATTTAATATAATATAACACAAACACCATAGTTATAATGAACACCATAGTTATAATATAATATAACACAAACCGTATTCAACCTACTGTCCACCTACTTTTGGTTCACCGTGTATATTAGGGTAGTTCTTATTTTTCAAAATTGCAAATTGCACCGTCTCATGCCCTCAATATATTCCATTTGACAAAAAAAAAAAATATGCAAAATCTCAAGTAATTATAAATATTCTTATTGGTGCCGCACAAGAACTCAAATTTAGTTAATTATTGAAACATAAATATACCAATTTTTTATTAGCGTTCCACTATAAGCGCAAATAACAGCAGTTAAAGAACAGCATAAACTAAAATAGACGTTGACTACTGATTAATTAGAAACTGAATTGAACTAAACATTTTAGGAATGAAAGTATAGTAGATTTGGCCTAGTAGGGATGGTTGGTTATGAGGCACCCTTAAATATTAATTGATTTGAATAAAACTTCTTTAGTACAGGAATACCTCAAAATTCATCGTTTCGCAGATTCGTCGTTAGTCTTTTACTACCTATAGTTTCGCAATCCGTCGTCCATATTCGCAGATTCGTCGTTTTTTAAAAAATGTGATAAAAAACCATCGAAATTGACGAAATTCAACTGTTTATCAACGCAATATATTGCATATTTTGCCGAAAAATTAGTAGAATTTGATTACTTAGTCTGTTTAATAACATAATGCAATAAAATGTTTTCTCATTGAAACATGTTATAATCTACCTCGAATTTCGTCGTTTCATATTTCGTGGTGTTATTGCGGAACGAATTAACGACGAATTTCGAGGTATTCTTGTACACGTTTTGTTAATAGGAAAAAATTTTGGTTGATTGGGTGGTTCTTATATGTATAGGAAAAATTAAATATATAAAATTTCGGGGTTTCACCCCGCATTTTTTTTGAGTAATATAAAACGTGTACTAAGGAAGTTTTATTGAAATCAATTAATATTTAAGGGTACCTCATAAGCATTCATCCCTACTAGGCCAAATCTACTATACTTTCAGTCCTAAAATGTTTAGTTCAATTCAGTTTCTAATTAATCAGTAGTCAATGTCTATTTTAGTTTATGCTGTTCTTTAACTGCTGTTATTTGCCCTTATAGTGGAACGCTAATAAAAAATTCGTATAGTTATGTTTCAATAATTAACTAAATTTGAATCCATTACTTGAGATTTTGCATATTTTGTTTTATTTTCAAATGGAATATATTGAAGGGGAGAGACGGTGAAATTTGCAATTTCGAAATATAAGAACCACCCTAATATATATATACATATATATGTTATACATGTTATAATTTGATTTATGATCAAAGTAAAGCCGCGCCCTGGTGACACAATTATTTTTATATAATTTCATTCATTCAATAAGTCACACGCTAGTGTATGACTAATTTCCTCCCGAACGGAAATCACACGCCCGTGACGCAGCCGGACTCTTTGCATACTAATTGCACCTGGGTGACAATGGATTGTGAGATACTCGTTCCTCCAAAGTTCACAGATGACGTCAACCGCTAGCGTGGTGGCGTAGGGAAGTGACATTCCTTTGAATAAATAAGAAGGGGCTCAGCGCCCTTACGGCAGTTTCCGAGGAGACGGGTCTCCGGGCTGAAATGGTGAGTTTTTAGTTCGTTAACGGGCAGTAAACAGTAAACTTAGCAATTAACTCGTACATTTAATATTTCAAAGACTAGAGATTAAGCTATTTTATTTGATTCCAAGCTATTTTGTTCGATTCCACAAAAAATAATTAATTGATTAAAAAATCTTGACCTTATTTGGAAAATAACTTGATTGCTTACAATAATTAACCCTAAAAGGACAACGCTACATATTGGTAACCCTAAAAGGACAACGCTACATATTGGTAACCTTTCAAATACACACATTCATAACTTAACCCTACAAACAATTTCGGCGTTAAAGGGTTAAAAGAATAACAGCCAACCCCTTTCTTTGACTGAAACCTAAAAGAACTCTTAAACGAAAAATATTCGGCGTGCTCTGTGGTCACGATGGGATCAGACATTGAGACGGTCCTTCCGATCCAGGAGTACCATATCATACCCTCTTGGAGATTTCATCCATAAAACCCAAGGGGTGTATGATAGCTGGTGTCAGGTGTTAGGTCACTTTAGGTTTCTTCACCCCATTTCCTTATAGACCATAGTCAAAGACACCAGCGTCGTCTAGACGCGTGCATCAGGACCACTTGCACGAAGGAGCAGACGAAAGAAAGTTCAATCCGGACTACGAGATCGAGGACAGCTGCTCAGGCCCGCTTGAAGTCTCCCTCGAGGATTCAAGCAACGGACGAGAAGGAGGAGGTGAACATTTCCTTCAGAGAAAACGAAAAACACAAGAAGAGATTACCACCCGGCGTAAGATCCTATTGACACCCAGCAGACGGCCTCAATCCAAGATATCTCTGGATGAATTCCAAACAGCCACCTGGACACCCAGGAGGAAAACCCTCACGTTACCGAGCCGGAAGATTCAGCCGAACGACGAAACTCTTTACCCCACCTAATAGTTATTTTAAAATAATGATATTACTGCATATACTACTTGCTTGAAACTAATGATTCAATATTTATATATCTAATACGTGCTCAATTCCATAATTAAGTGAATTAATAATTACGTGAATGTGTATAATCTCTAACTGAAATTAGTGATTAAGTGAGTGCATAACCTTCGTTTCAAGGCAACCTACCTCTAAAAGTAATTAGTGAAACTCTGAATAACCTTTAAAAATGGTAAATTTTAGTATACGTGCTTACATGTGCATTCTACATTAAGATTGGTTATTAAACTGTGTTAAATTTGTTATACAGACGTAGACTTGCTTTCTAGCTTAAATTCGTTCATTAATATCTCTTGGTTAAAATTATTCCTTTATATTTACACCCACTATGTGTTTGATATTCGTTCTTGCTATACTTTCCTTCCAAAAAGGCCAAATCTTATACAACACAGCGCTAACTTATAAGGGTTATCCTACGAAAATGAACTTTTTATAAATAAGTCTAGAATGTGACTCATGTTTCCTCTGTCAACAACATAACAAGAAATGAACAAATACTTCAATTACTAAATTATTAATTTCATATACTCGTTATATTTCTGCCACTCTGCGTAGAAAACCTTTGAATTTGTATTTTTTCCCATTAAATAGCTTTTACTGTAACACGTCTTACTATAAGAAAATTTCTTAAATAAAAGAATTTTCACTCGACACTGTATGTCACGCGAAATTTGTCCTAAAGCTATTGACACATAGCTCAGTTCCCTCTTTGACTGTGTATTTCTATTCTTTTCTTTTTATATACTGACCTTATTTAACATTTTTATGTAAACAATTAATTCTTAATGTTAATACCCTAAGTTTTTGCTTACTCCGGCTACTGTATAAATGAATGATTTAGCTAAATGCTCCTGCCTACTGTTATAAATTGACGATTAAAAATTTTCACATTATGACTAATAGGGTGTTGGCACTAAAAGCCTAATATAAGCAGCATCCGTTTTAAACAAAGATCATCTTAAAATAAGTTTCCCTCCAAATCTGAAATGAGATAATTTGCATTTATAAATTAGTTTCCCTTAAGAGGAGTACACTTAATCCAGATTGCCAACGTCACATTCATACTTTTTTTGGAGTTTACTCTAAAAAAAAAGATGATCTCTGTCTTTATTTGTAATGTAATCTAAGAAATTGATTCTTTCGATACCCTATTTTTCGATACAGACTCATTTTTTTTTTTTTTAAGGTTGGGCGAAACTGTTATACATGTTATAATTTGATTTATCATCGAAGTAAAGCCGCGCCCTGGTGACACAATTATTTTTATATAATTTCATTCATTCAATAAGTCACACGCTAGTGTATGACTAATTTCCTCCCGAAAGGAAATCACACGCCAATGACGCAGCCGGAGTCTTTGTATAATTGCACCTGGGTGACACAATGGATTGTGAGATACTCGCTCCTCCAAAGTTCACAGGTGATGTCAACCGCTAGCGTGGTGGCGTAGGGAAGTTCCGTTCCTTTGAATATATAAGAAGGGGCTCAGCGTCCTTACAGCAGATTCCGAGGAGACGGGTCTCCAGGCTGAAATGGCGGGTTTTCTGTCCGTTAACGGGAATTTGGTATCGGTTTTGAAGTTGTGTATAAAAACTTCGAGTTTTGAATTGAAGATTGACGGGTTTTAAATTGGAGTTTGACTGTAGGAAGGCAGTAAACTTAGCAATTGACTCATACATTCACTATCTGAAGGACTAGAGATTAAGCTATTTTATTTGATTCCATAAGCAATATTTTATTCGATTCCACGAAAAATAATTAATTGATTAAAAAAATCTTGACTTTATTTGGAAAATAACTTGATTGCTTACAATAATTAATTAAAAGAATAACAGCCGACGGTTTTCTTTGACCGAAACCGAAAAGAACTCATAAACGAAAAATATTCGGCGTGCTCTGTGGTCACGGTGGGATCAGACATTGAGACGGTCCTTCCGATCCATCAGTACCATATCATACCCTCTTGGAGATTTCATCCATAAAACCGAAGGGGCGTATGATATATTATATATATATATATATATATACACACACGCACACACTGTGTGTGTGAATATATATAGAGGGTGTCCCATAAATCCGGCATCATAGGAGAAATTCATATTTTTCTATTTCTAAAAACCATAATTCATATTTTTCTCTTTCTACAGGCCATAATGTCTGTGAGCAAGGAAGAACGAATCCAGATAATTCTACTCATAGGAAATCGGAGTCAAAGAGACTTTGCAACAAGTCTGCTGACACAACTCTGTGTTATTGGCTCGCGGTCTGGATGCAGTCTGTTAAATTCAGCAGCGGCCTCTCTTTGACTCCGATTTCCTATGAGTAGAATTATCTGGATTCGTTCTTCCTTGCTCACAGACATTATGGCCTGTAGAAAGAGAAAAATATGAATTATGGTTTGTAGAACTAGAAAAATATGAATTTCTCCTATGATGCCGGACTTATGGGACACCCTGTATATCATATAAGAGTATATGCGTGTATCAGGAAAGATTTTTCATAAAAGTAAAACAGATGAGAGACAAACGTTTAACTTTTCCATATCAAAGTTTGAAAAGACAGTTAAAATTGCAGTAATTCTTGCAATGATACAAATATGAATTTTAAGCTTAGAAAATTAAATAATAGTTCACATGCTGATTCCCATTTAGTCTGAACTGCACGGGTGGATCAAAGGAATACATAATCATTTGAATAATTCTTTATTCTTCGCAAACTGCTCAAAATTCAAATTAATGCCATTTTTAAATTATTATATTTTCCAAAATATATACGTGTCACTACTTCATTTTCCATTTTTTACAACTCCTCAAAGACCCCGTGTTGCGTGACACGCAGTAAAGAAAGTCGAGATAAAAATCAAATTTTTCAACGCTCTTTTGTCAAAAATATGTGACACATTGAATGGATTCAAGACTATTCAGTTACACTTTGAAGGAAAATTTTCCTTTCATCTCTTCTGGAAAGACACGCGAGGATCGGAGACATATGAAACAGGAGGTTAATTCGTAATCTTAAACTGAAGACATTTCTTTTGTCCAAAACAGACAAGAAGTTATTTAGGAATTTTAATATATACACGAAAAATATATGAAATGCGTAAAACACTTAATTCTGAAATATAAGGTTTGTGGCGATACAGCCCGTCACAACGCCCTCTGGTGGGCGGAGAAGGTAAAGTGAAACAACCAACCAATCAAAAAAGTGTAATGCAATGATCATATAAACTCTTGAAAGAGCAGGTTTAATGAACTATCTGTGTGTAAGTGGAAACTTCTAAGAACTGTCACTTTGCAAAGTATAAATTAAAGGTCAATGGGTACCCGTACCATATGTTGTAAATACGATCCCGCCGGGAGTGAACGGATAGCGCGGCAGAGCTCAAGCCCAGAATATCCGTAATCCAATGCTCAGCACTCCGTAACCACTCCGTGTTGAACGAGAAGCGCTTCTTAATTGATGGAAGGAGGCGGGACCGAACCTGGGCACTTAAACTCAACTTCCCAAAAAAGACACCACTGTGCTACAACGATGACCTTTGTAAGGTATAAAGTAAAATATCACGCCCCCCCCCCTTTAACGCTCGCTTAAAATTGTGCGGAATATCGAAAGGAATTAACTTTGTTTTCTGTTCCTTCAATATATAAATGATTTAATTTCAAAATTTAAGTCCCTTTTATAATTATAAACTCATTCATATCTGGATGTTATAAACAATCATTACAGTCAACAAATATGGAACATTATTGCAATTTGGCGTTTCATCTTGCGGATTTAATTTCAATTCTTTATTCTTTATACTGGTTTTAGTCGTTATTGCATATCACAAACAAAGCAGCTTGGGGAAAAACTCTCGGATTGATAGCTGGGCTTCAAAGTGAGAGTAATTTCAGTATTTTATTGTACAAGTAAAACTGTCACTTTTATTTCAGGATCCCATCGTTGCACCAAAGAGTTTGAATGAAATTCTAGTCATTACCTGGGGTGTCGGAGGGTTAACACGTAAAATGCCTTTGCACGCGAAAGCGTTATGTGTTTCCTCGGTTGTTTAAATATATAACAAGTTGTTAATTTTTATCCCGTCGTAGTTTAGTGGTTACAGCTCTCACCTTCTACTCAAGAAGTGATGGGTTTGAACCTTATATATAGGGTGTCCCAAAATAGTCCCTATTTTAATTTGCCCGTTATTTTATAATGGATGTATATTTTATTAATGGATTAATGGAGTTTCGTCTTCAGAAAGGTAACAGATTGGGGGTTTTATTCCGTATATACCTATACATTTCTAATCTTTTATTATTTAATAACTAATGAACATTTTATATTAAAACTGTTCTTCCACCATTTCATAATTAAAGCAATAACTTTCCTAATTTCGTAGAAAATAGGAAAAGACAATACCGCTACCAGTTAACTATAGCCTAGTAAGGCCATAGAAGGCCTTACTAGGGTATAGTCTTTAAGGAAAACTAAGTCTTGACTAAGCCTCATTAAGGACCTAGTCTACACGAAGCAATATGGCTGAACACTCAAACAGTGATGCTGCGTTTGCAGTTGGAAGATAAAATCAAGATCGTTGAGTGGCTTCATGTGACAAATTCTGTGACGCAGGTGCAGAGGAACTTTTGCAGAGAATATGGATGCAGAGATCCACCCGATAAAAAGACAATATCAAGAATTGTTAGAAAATGTCAAACAAAAAGAAATGTAAGCAATCAACATAAGGGTAACTGTGGTAGGTGACGATCCACAAGAGCTGTGCAACAAATAAATATGGC
The DNA here is from genome assembly GCA_023014485.1 of Bathynomus jamesi. NCBI lineage: Eukaryota > Metazoa > Arthropoda > Malacostraca > Isopoda > Cirolanidae > Bathynomus > Bathynomus jamesi. The sequence continues at coordinate 196,867 of JAJOZX010004006.1, read as the reverse complement.
TCATGGAATTATTGTGCGCTGTCCGCAGAAGTCAATTCGACGTTTGTCAGCAGAAGTCGATTCGACGTTTATCAGCAGAAGTATGTATTTCACGAACACCTGTGCATCGTATACCTCGTACCAAATTAAACCTTTTTCCATACAGGAGCGAGTTGCTTTCTTGCGCTCTCCACCGTACATTAGGGTGTCCCATTTTTCACTTTTTTTAAAAATGTCAATGTCCGTATTTTTTTCTTGTTAGAACTGGTCCACTGAATACAACCATATCAAAAGAAAATAATTTTCTGAATTTTAGGGGTCCCCCACCCCCCTCGAAATATTTTGCGCTCTCGGAATGCAAAAATTGGCAGTACATTTGACACTGAAGAGCCAATTATTTATACAACACCTACATATTTGGTACAAGATGATAGCTACATTCACGCACCTACTGTACATTAAAACACCCATCGGAAGTGTTTAATAAATGAAAAAGAATTTGTACATCAAAATCGATTCATTACAGGAACTGTTTACCACAAAAATGTTACCTCATGAAAAAATCACGAGTAATTTTTACCAAAATTATTTGAAAGTTATTTCTAATATCTCATTTTTAACACGAGTGTTACCGCCACTCATAGAGCATCATCCCAATGCAGCTCCACGGCGATGGGCTTTGATAAGATAGGATGAAAAATCGAACAAAGATAAATTCAACTTATGCTATCAAAGTGGGAACGACTTTGCAAATACAGAAATTTGCAAAGCCCCATCTTTTTTTTTTTTAATCATTGCATAAATCAAAATATACTTTTACAAGAAAAAAGGAATAAAGTTAATAAAATACAAAATATAGAGCTTTCCAATATACAACTAAAAAGAAGCACAACATTAGAATGGTATATTACTTAGGCCTAACTAGTCTTGTCTTTTTATCATATTGATTAATATTTTCTTTGAAACAACAGGGATCATACGCCTGTTTTCTTCAACAACCTGTAGAAGTTCCTGAATTTCATTCTCATCCTTCCATGTGCCATAGAAATATTGCATCAATTTAACTCCCCGCTCCGCCGTATCATTAACAACTTTTGCAAAAGAAATTATATTCTTCATCCTGATATAATCTTCATCAGTTTCCCCACATAAGAACAGGCTTTTGAAGCCAGTCGCCTGTTGAGTCTAGTTGGCGAAAGAAAAACCAAGACTTGGAACCAATAAGTCGGTAGAGCTTAACATTCTGTTTCAAAATGGGGAAGACAGGTTGGCCTATATGAAAGACTTTAGGATGGAGAGAATGTAATAGTTCTTTTGTCATCATGCTCTTATCTTCATTGCTCAAAGAACCAAAGAGAGCCATTGGTGTAAGTTCCTCAGTTAGGTACCAATAATGACCTTTAAAAGTGTTTAAAGCTGTTTCAGCGATATCACTGTCTATTTGCTTGTAGCAAACCATTTCCCTGTAAAAGTCGAGATCATTTACAGGGGCATCAACTGCGTTTGTGCACGAAAGCCAATACTTTCCATAGAAAAGTGTCGTGAAGATACACATCCTTTCAAGCTTATAAATGGTCACTGAGTCAAACCCAACTTGATTGCAGAAAGCATACATTTTATGTATATAAAGTATAGTTGCCATCCATCTTGCGTGATGAAATGCCCCAGTGCGTTCCTCGTGAAGGGACTACGTCAAGAATCAGAAGTGTTTTTTCAGCAACTTCCCTATAGTCATCTCGGGGAAGACTCATTTTATTGTTGAGGACATCTTTCATATATTTGATGTTTTCCTCTTAATTTCGCAGATATCGATCTTTTATTTCAAGATGCTTATGAAGTTGTTTGGTGTCAATATTCTTCCAATCGTTTTCTTTGAATTTCTTGAAATCTTCATTTACTGGAGAAGTCGTCTTACCAAATATTTTCAAATAGACAGCCGATAGAATTCTCTCAGCCATATGATGACGGCAGGCCATCCAAAACAATTTTTTCCCGAGTAGGTCTTCTACTTTTATGCAAGCTCCTTTTACCCAGCCAGAATTGGAAGCAGTGGTATCAAAAACCATGCCATACACATTATTTTCCAATTTCCAGCTAAACATAGACTCTACAACTGCTGATGCTTCTGTCAGTCCTGTTGTATTTTTGATTTTCGGCACGGAGAGTAACTTTTCTACATCCCTACCTCCAGTAACAAGAATCGCCAATCTCTCTTCTTTCTCATTTGATAGATCACCAATCATTTTGCTGTCCCAGTGAATCGAAACATATTCAGGAGCAATAAATTCCTCTCTGATGGATTCTACCTTTCTTTTCCTTGTTGTTTTAGCTGCTCGACCTGCCGTACTTTTTGAAATACTCATTTCTGCAATATTTTTCCCACACTCTGCTGCAACTACTGAAGCAAAGCCACTGCGTTGTCGTAATGAAAGGCCTAGGCGATCTGCTGTATTTGATATTAGGTTTGACTTAAGCACGTTTACAGCCTTCTTTGATGAACCTGGCTTGGGAGAGAAGTCTTCATCTGCCGCGTCATCTCCTGAATCACTGTCAAATGTATCTTCGCGCTCTTCACCCTTACCTTTTTTCCTAAAGATTGGCTTTGTTCTTCTTTCATTGTTCGATTTTTCTCTTCACGAATCCTGGCCTGTTTTCTGAACACCTTTGCAACGTATCCTTTGTCAACTGGACCCAAACAGTATTTCCTCTCACCTCGCTGATCTTCTAAAAATGCGATATCTTCAGTCTTCTGATCTGTAGATTTCATTGAATTCTTTCGAATTTCTTCAACAGCATTTTGGGTCGAAATGTCGAATAATTTATTCATATGATCCAAGAAATTTTGCTTTGCGCACTCATATTTTTTTTTATTTCTATGTTTAATCAAGTTATCATGTTTATTTATTAAATCAAGTATCATCATTCTTGGTGATTTATGTTTAGCGATGTCTTTCGAGGGAATGCCTGCCTTATTCCAAATACATCTAACTTTTCCTTTGAGACATTTCTCTGATTGATTTATTGTCTACTCAGAAAGAAAAAATATCTTGTGACATCACCATTTGTTGGAAGCATGCAGCCTTCTTCAGTATGTATATCATCTTTGAGTTTACCTAATATTGAATCATAAGTTGTTATATCTTTTCTTAGCACTGGCTTACTACTAGCCATATCTAAAGTACTGTTGTGAGCCTACAAACACACAGCACTTCTACAGGACAACTGACAACACAAACACTGTGTTGAGCAGAAACGCCACGAGAGGGCAGTATCATAACAGTACTATGTTATCTCCGCAAATATTTTTTCATAAAACTGAAAAATGTAAATTTAATATATATTACTTAAATTATTAACAATACTGCATAAAACTACATAAATAAAAATATATAATAAATAATAATTTATTGGAAATATAGAGTAAATAAACATAGGGAGCCTACCTAAAAATATTTACCCTTAATTTCGACCTACAAAATGAAAGAATATTAATTATAAGTACTTATTCATTTATTAAACACTTTTGATGGATTTTAATGTCAGGTGCATGAATGTAGCTATCATTTTGTACCAAATATATAGGTGTTGTATAAATAATTGGCTCCTCAGTGTCAAATGTACTCCCCAAAATGCCAATTCTTGCATTCCGAGAGCGCAAAATATTTCGTGGGTGGTGGGGGGACCCCTAAAATTCAGAAAAAGATTTTCTTTTGATATGGCTGTATTCAGTGGACCAGTTCTAACAAGAGAAAAGTATGGACATTGACATTTTTAAAAAAAGTGAAAAATGGGACACCCTACCGTATAGCCACGTACATCCGGCTCATCTGGTACCGTCCTGAGCCAGGCATCTAGTCTTCTCTTGAAAACTTCAACTTTGACCCTTGTAACGTTTCTGAGATCTTCGGAAACTCGTTGAAAGTCTTGGCCCCCTGATAACCAAGCTATTTTCCTTCAGTGTTGAGGAGGTCCCTTGTCGGGCCTTTAATTTGGGAACACCACACATTCTGCCTTTCCTATTTTCCAGTGTTGTTTGAATGGTAGTTGGGTTTAGTTTTAGGTATGACACCAGTTTTTCGATCATTTTCCATATGTAGATTATGGTGTACCTCTCATTTCTTCTTTCTAGGGAGTACAGATTTGGTTTACATAGTCTTTCCCAGTGATTGAGTTCTTTGCAGCCATCAATCTTGGCTGTGAAATGTCTTTGCGTTTCTTCTAGTTTATTAGTTTCTTCATTTTTATATGGGGACGTCAAAACTGAGCAGTATTCAAGTTTTGGTATAATCAGTGTTTTCAGCAGGGGAATCATTACTATCCTGTCCCTTCTTTTGAACGTTCTTAGTGTACCTGTCCCGCGACTCTTTTTGCTTTATTTATCCCAATCTGATTTTGTGTTTCGAATTTCGCATCATCTGTCATTATTACCCCCAGATCGATTGCTTTCGTGCTTCTCTGAATTTCTTATATATCTGGAGCATAATATGCAGCCTGTTTAAGTTCCTCTTTTCTACCATATCTCAAGAGCTGAAATTTCTTGGTGTTAAATGACATGTTGTTGTCTTCTGACCATTTGTATATTTTGTTCGTGTCCCTCTGCAAGGCCTCCACTTTATTTACATCGCTGATTTTTCTGTTGATCTTTGTATCGTCTGCAAAGGATGTTACTATACTGTTGCTGTTTACTCCATTGTCTATGTCTGTTAGCATGATAATGAACAGGAGTGAGGCCAGTACTCTTCATTGTGGTACTGAGATGCGTACTTCCGATTCTGATGATGATACACCTTGAATTTTGACGACCTGCAGACGTTCTCTGAGAGAGTTGTAGATCAATTTTCCCACTTTGCCTGTTATTCCTATATATTTCATTTTATGTGCTATTATACCGTGATCACATTTGTTGAAAGCTTTAGCAAAATCTGTGTATATAACATCGTAGTTGTCATTGCCTTCCATTGCATCTAGGATATTGTTGTAGTGTTATATTAACTGTGATAGGCATAATCTACCTAATCAGATTCCGGGCTGATTTTCGTTGAATCTTTCCAGTGTCTCCAAGGAATCATAAATTTTCTCTCTAACTATTCTTTCAAATACTTTGGTGAGGTGGGATGTCAATGACACTGGTCTATAGTTCTTTGCTTGAGATCTGTCCCCTCCTTTATATCTTATATAGGGACGATGTTTGCTCTTTTCAAGATGCTCGGTATTTCCCCAGTGTCTAGGAATCTTCTTCATATCCAGTATAAAGGTGTAGCTATTTCATTTTTACAGTTTTTAATCAATAATGCGTTCCAATTGTCCGGACCTGCAGCTGAATGTGGTTTCATTTGTCCTATAGCTCTCGCTACATCTTCTGGGGTAAAATCAAAGTCTGTTAGATACTCTCCTTGCAATTCCTCTTCAAAGAATGCATCTACAGCAGTGATGCACAAACCCTGGCCCGCGGGCCAAATGTGGTCTTTTCAATTCACATTTTTCACATGAAAAGGGTAGCTACCCAAAGAAAAATCTGAAATATTACCCCTGGTTATAAAAATGCATATTTATAAAAAATAGAATATCTATATATCTGGCCCCTTCATATAAAACAGATGGTTGGTTTGGCTCACATCAAAAAAGTTTGTGCACCACTGATCTACAGTATGTCAGGATTGTCAGGTATCGCTTTGTCACTTTTTGAGGTACTGAAAACTGATTCATACTGGGCTCTCAATGTTTCAGATATTTCTTTTGGATCGTCAGTTAGTTCTTTATTTCTCGTCCTTATATACGCTCTATACCTTGGTACCTTGGTTATATATATATATATATATATAATCGAAGGAGTAGCGCTCTAAAAACTGCAGTCTGTGTGTGCCTTAGATATGAGCGGAGAAAAGTAGTAAACATACTCTGTAAAATATAAAGTACTTCAAGCGTACATGTACGAGGTTCACTCAATATAATTTGCCCCACCTTTTTTTTTCTTTCCAAGTTTCCTTGTAAGTTCCAGAAATTTTATACAAAGGTAGTTACATTCATTTTTTACAAGTTTTTATTTTTCCACATCGTCTCCATTCTTTTCTACGGTTCTCCTCCACCTCGAAACAAGGGACTTTATTCCTTGCTAAAGGTGCCAGATCCGGGCTGCATGGAAGGTGGGGTAACACAGTGAAGCGCATTTTTGTGATGGCCTCTCTTGTTTGCAAACTGTTGTGTGGTCTTGCGTTATCGTGCAAAAGAAGGACGTGTTCCAGTTTTGTCTCCGGTCGAACTCGCTTTATATGTCTCTAGAGTCTCTGTAGGGTAGCAATATATGCCTCTGAGTTGATTGTTTGTCCTTTCTTCATAATGTCCACCAGAATCACCCTTTCATGTCCCAGAAGATGGTGGCCATAACCTTTCGTGCAGAGGGAGCCATTTTGAACTTTTTCTTGCGTGGGGAGTCTCTGTGATGCCACTGCACTGATTGGCGTTTTGTTTCAAGTTCAAAGTGGTGTACCCAAGTCTTATCCCCAGTCACAATTCGTGAAAGGAAGTCATCCCTTTCTATCTCGTATCGAACCAACGACTCAAAAGCAATTTCTTTTCTTTGGGCTTTGTGATCTTCAGTCAGTTGGCGATGAACAAACCGTGAACACACTGTTGAGTATCCCAGTTGCTGAATTATCGTATTCACACTTCCTTCACTAATTCCTAGCTCCAGTGATAGCTCCTTGTATGTGACGCGTCGATTTGATCGAATGATGTTGTTTGCATGTTGCACAGTGTGAGATGTCACAGCCAATACTGGGCGACCCCTGCGTGGCTCATCATCGAGGCTGGCTCTCCCTCTCTCCGATGATCTCACACGTTTAGACCAGCATTCAACTGTGCTTCGAGCAACAACAGCATCTCCGTAAACGTTTCGTAGACGTTTGTAAATATTTCCAACTGTTTCCTTCTCTGCGGTTAAGAACTCGATAGCAGCTCTCTGTTTTATGCAAGGGCGTTTGAAAGCGGTTTTATACAAGGAGGGGGAGGTTGAAACTGAAAAAATTCGGTTATGTGAAGCGCAGAAAGTTCAAATTTACTTCCCAAAAGACATTTCAGCCCCATGACCTATTATTTAGCTAAGAAAAAAGGGTGGGACAAAATATAGAGTGCCCCTAGTAATAGACAGATAGTAACTAAAACTGTTATCTTCTTGACAAGCAGTGTCCTCGGGAACTAAGTGAGAAATACAAAGAGTACACTTCCAGGTATTAAAGACCTTTCAGTCTACTCTCAATATTTACGAAGTGTGCTCTTTATATACTTTATACCCAGAATAACTGGGTATAACGTATCGTATGTGAGGTAGGGCGGAGCGTTTTTACACTTTTTTCGATTTTCGTTTTGTAATAGCGCGGAAAAGTGGCTCTTCCACGTCAGAAGTGAGTGTGTAAAATCTCAGAGATCTGCAATAATATCTTCTGCCTCCGCACGCGCCTTGAAAATCCAAAAAATGCGCCAAAATATGCATTTTTTCAATATTTTCTTACAGCTTTAATTTTCATCCTACGTTCTTGTAATAGCGAGGAAAAGCATTATAAAGGTTTATTTTTGACTAGTTTTAAATATTTTTGTCCTGCGATAATTTCTTCTGCCTCCGCAAACGTTCCAAAATATGGGAAAATTTACATAAATAGCGTGTTTTATAATGACGCTATTATGGTCAACTTCGGCCCGACACCACAGTTTATTCGTTAATTATGTATTAAGTAATACAATTAACAATTCATTATATCATATTTTAGTAATTTAAGAAGTTTATATATTTGAGCAATTAATTAATTTAGGTCCACCAATGCAATTTACTTTGCATATGCTTGGTTTATTTTTGATGACTTATTATGTAATATGCATGCAACTCCTCGCTTGTTTCGTCAATATTGAATGTACTATATTGACAAAATAACCCAGAACTCACCACGTGGAGGTGGCTGCATTTCGAGTTCCTCCCTGCCCGACCCAACCACCCTACCATTATCGGACTTAGGCTAGTTACACACTGTAGTCACTTTTTGTTTCCATTCTTGGCATTTTCTTTCTGGATTCTAATCTTGCTCTGAGAAATCCATCCCTTGCCTCTGAACCGCATACTGCAGCTGAAGCCTCTGTTACCAGCTTTAAATGCCGTTCAACCGCTTGGGTGTGGCAAGGAAAGCGTGGGATGAAATCAGGTACATCTCCTGATGAGATATAGTTCAGGATGTCGGAGCGTAATAGAACTTTTGTCAGAGAAGGCTCTGACAGCTCACAAGTTTGCCAGTTAATCATATTGTAGTACTCACTGCACTGAAAGTTCAACGTGGGCAATTTAAACACTCTCACTGCGGCTGACTCCGAATCTCTTGCTTTAAGGATTCTCCTCCATCCTAATTCTCTGATATGGTTTGCTTCATCGTGAATCATACTAAGAAGAACATTCTCAGGATGAGAAAAATAGGAATTTCTCTGACTAACACAATCAACTATTTCTATACAGCGGGCACTCAAAGACCTCGAGCGTTGTATCATTTGATAAAGATGTTTGGCCCCTTGTGTTGCTGAAGAATTTCTCTTGATTTGAAACCACATTGGAATATAAACTTTCATAATATAATCCACGATACACTTAAGGTTGTCTGAAGGTTCTTCAATTGAAACGTAGAGACGAAGTATGCGGTTAGCAGTTGTCACCCATCTGGAGTGTGCCATTTTGCCTGGTTTCCTTTGAGCTAGAGAGGGAGTACATTCACCTTTTGACATAGCATCATAGATTTCTGCCAAATATTTCTGATCTGTCCTCAGATCATCTCTGTCAACTACAATTTCTTCCGCTTCAACTGCTTCAAACTCAACAACAGGTCTCTTCTCACAATCAATTAACTCTTTTTCCTATTGGCCCCGTAAAACTATGAGGACCTGTTGTTTTACCATCAATGTCAGTCACTATGTGCCGCAAGGGAAGTTCATTAGTGTGAAGCAAGCAAATCAGCCACTGGAGTGCTCTCTGAAAGTGCTCTTCAATACTTCTTATCACTCCTCCTTTTGGTCCTGTATTAACTGCTGTCCCTTCACATCCAATGGCTTTAACTTCTGTAGTATCAATCTCATTTGAGCGAAAAAAATCCAAAATTGCAGAAGATATACTCTGTGCTGAGCCAGAAGCGGGAGTTACATGCTCAATATAATGCGAGTTTGGTTCTTGAAGCAAAGTGACATGTTCTTCTGTTATATTTTTTTGATAACCTTTACTGTCAACTTTTTCTTGCACTGCAGTTCTGTCCTTTCTTCCATCGAAATAGATGCTCTCCATAGTTTCTTCTTTGTAATCTCTCTTTTGAATGATAGATCTCACTCTTTTTCTAGCTCTCCTTACTTTGCATCTGTCTATTACTGAACTTAAATCTTTTTCGTTTATAATTCCCACGTCTTCAAGAACAGCCGAAGCAATTATAGCAGCAGACATGTCTGACACACCAGTTCTGTCACAAGCTATAGCCACTGATGAGATTGTTCCATGATGAGATTGCTCCATCGATTTGATTCTCTGTGTCGGTTCATAATCAGAATCCGCTCCTTCTGTTTCACTTGATGTTGATGACAGTGTTTCAGTTGCTTGTCCTTTACTGGTAGATGGTTTTGGTTCATACTGTTTCATTCTCTGTTGTCTTCTAGCAATAGTTGCTAGATCTTTACGAGTTTGTGAAACACGAAGAGAGCCTATTGCCAATTTTCTTGTTGTTCTCTGATCTTTAAGGAAGTCTTGTTCAATTGCTGGAACCTTCAGATGGTTTTCACATGAACACTTATCGAAATTTTCACATTTGCAAGCACTGATGTCAAATAATTTGTTTTCTGCCTCATTTTGAAATGTTTGTAATTTAATTTTGAATGAGTCACTATCTTGTTTCCTTTCTATTGACTTTAGAAGGTTTTGACATTTTTCATGGTAATTTTTAATCACATGAACGACACGGTTATGAAAAACAGTAGGAATAGAGGCTGTTTTCCACAAATCTTCGAGAGTTTTTAAGAGAACACCCGAAATTTCTGCAACTGTAGGCTCTTTCTTCGATGTCTTCAGATTCAACCTTATTTGATGAAAATATTTCATGACGCCCTTATAGGTTGGAAGGCACTTCTTGTCTAGATCAACTGGAGCCCCAAATATAGGGCAACTTGAAGAAGTTCTTGTTGCTTGAGCTGGTACTGACATTGTGAAAAACACAGTAATTAATATAAAAATTAAGAAATTACTCCTAAAACGTAAAATATTCTTGCATTCTGCAGAAGTTTTGTATATTACACCAACGTATTATTATGCACTAAAATATGCAGTATATGTCCACATATGCGTGTTGGCGTGTTCCAAAGATGTATTAACAGCAAGAGCAACACAATCCACATCTTACCCGAAACGTAGCTAGCACAACACTGCGGGGAAGTGAGAGCAAGAAGGCCTGGTAGAGTGTTGTGAGTCATGACTCATCAGTCATCACTCACTGACTCATTGCCGTATATGGCAATGACGAGCAACACACCATACCAGGCTGTGGGGAAGCTTCTAGAACGATGTGGGAGTACTACATGACGTACAAAGTGAATTTATTAGCGTATAGGCTGAATATGCAAAATACGTGATTTATGCGGATTTTTCCGTATTTTGGAACGTTTTCGGAGGCAGAAGATATTATCGCAGGACAAAAATATTTAAAACTAGTCTAAAATAAACATTTAGGATGCTTTTCCTCGCTATTACAAGAAGGTAGGGTGAAAATTAAAACTATAAGAAAATATTGAAAAAATGTGTATTTTGGCGCATTTTTTGGATTTTCAACGCGCGTGCGGAGACAGAAGATATTATTACAGATCTCTGAGATTTTACACACTCACTTTTGACGTGGAAGAGCCACTTTTCCGCGTTATTACAAAACGAAAATCGAAAAAAGTGCAAAAACGCTCCACCCTAATGTGAGGTCCACACCGTGGGTAGTGTTTTGAGTGTATAATTGTTTTTCATGAAATTTGTAGAACCATTTGTTATCTATTGATCAAATTCATGTCATGACCTATAGATACGACTAAAAGGATGAGTAAGTGTTCCCCATCTCTGTGGACTCTTCCTAATTTGATTTTTATCTTTAATGTCTATTCCACCTCTTTTGGGCACAGAAAATTTACTTGGTTGCAACAACCAAGCATTTCGGCAACTAAATGAAGTTTGTTACCAGAAAAATAAGCGTGATCATAGTGCAGTTGTTGCATAGTTGAATTAACCATTTAAATTAATTGCCACATAATTGACCATTTATTTTGGTAGTAAAGAAGTATATTTTGTAGAGTTTTCACTGCATATGATATTAAGCCCTAAAAATACTCTTAAAAGTGTATTCTGTATGATGTCACAGAGCTAAAAGAACATCAAAAGGAAACAGCTAATCCAGTGACAGAGCCATTTTATTTTCTCACCACTGCTTGTCTAAATTGAAACTTAGGCCTTATTTATTATACAGATACAAAGGAATACAAAGGACACCAAACAGCAACAGACTGGCTGGTCTTCACGAGGCTGTCTATTTAAGAGCGAAGGTTAAAAGAAGTAAGAAAATTTAAAGATGAGTGAAAGTTTAAAAGCAAAGCAGAGAAAAGAGGTTGAAAGGAAAGAAATAAATTTAAAGATAAAGTGAAAATTTTAAAGAGGAGAGAATCCGAGTGAATATTCTACAATACTTTTTAAAGGACTCGACCGAATTACTTTGAACTATACTGGCTGGCAATCTATTCCACAAATTAACTACACGACTGAAGAAGAAATGCTTAGCTTCATTACAATTAAAACGTTTACCCACTAATTTGAGACCATTATTTGGATTTCTGAAGGTGAAATATTGGGCCTTTTCCGAAATTTGGACTGTTTCCTATTTTTTTGAAAATAAGATATTTAATGTAGAGTTTTAGGCTGATTTCAAAAAGGTAAGTCATTTTTGTAGAAATTAACCTAACCTAATCTAATCTAACCTAACCTAACCTAACATAACTTAACCTAACCGAACCTAACACAAGGCGTCGAATCTATGTGGAATAAGGCCAAACGAATGAATAAGAGACAGTCAGGGACTCACCGGCAAATGATTGATACCTACTTGTGCGAATTCATGTGGCGACAGAAAAATAACGGTCGAAATCTATTCACACAAATACTTAGTGGCATAAGCCAATATTTCTAAAAAATACAATAACTCTTGTATTAGTTTTCAGTTGTATTGTTATAGTTTTTGACCTAATACAAAATTACAATAACAAACTTAACTTTTGAACCGCTCATTTCTCCAAACAAAGACATATTTTTGCAATCAGTCTAAAAATCTACATTAAATATCTTATTTTCAAAAAACTCGGAAACAGTCCAAATTTCGGAAAAGCTCCGAAATATTTTTCGGCGTCGACATTATCAAAACCTTTAATCATTTTAAACCCAAATACGCCTTTTTACAAATAAGTATAAATTTAACGTTTCTAAACGGGCAGCGTATGATTTGTTTCTAAGTCTGGGAATCATCTTCGCAGCCCGTCGCTGCACTCTCTCTATTTTGTGTCTGTCCTGCCGTGAATATAGGGACCAGAACTGAACGCAGTACATATTTCAAGTAAGGAATTATACGAGTATAATGTTAGACTCTTTTTTTTGCCTTCGACTTAAATTCAAATGACCTACCAGTAAAACTTAAGGTTCTATTTGCTTTTCTAACCGCTTAGATACATTGCTTACTCGGTTTAAGAGTGTCGGTAAGAATAATATCTAAATCTTTCTCTTCCATAGCACTCATTAGGGTCTTGTTGCGCATAGAATACTTTTCTTTTATATTTTTTCTACCGATATGCAACGTTTTGCACTTATCTCTATTAAAGTTCATTTGCCAAATTTCCGCCCACTCGCGTAATTTATTAATATCTTCTTGAATCTGCAAACGTTCTGCCGCTGATTTTGTTCGTCCCCTTAGTTTGGTATCATCCGCAAATTTTGAAATTATATTCTTAATGCCGATGTCGATGACAATGATATAAAAAATAAAAAGAAATGGTCCCAGAACTGATCCCTGAGGCACTTCACTAGTTATACTCTCCAGTTAGACGCTTTGTCATTAAAATAACCACTCTTTGTTTACGGCCACTAAGACAATTTTTAATCCATTTGAGACCATTACCATCAATTCTGTTAGACTGTACTAATAATTCAAAGGCCTGCGAATGAGAACTTTATAAGAGATGTTTTCTTACTAATAACTTATTTTATATAATTCAACTACGCTGATTTAGAATAAGGTGTCCATATTTTTCTATCACGTAAGGATTTTCTGCAAACTGGAATGGAAAAAACAACAACATAAATAAATATTATTTATTTCAATTTACATTAGGTACCTATTTCGCTTTGTTATACTAATTACAAATGCAAAGAACTTTAAAAAGAAAGAAGACTATTAACGTCAATTACATATTCATCTTTATTTGTCCTGAGTTTTCCTGTGAGATCTATCTATGCCTTTTAGTCTCGAATGTACGCGCTGTTTCTTTTCTTTTATGTAATAATTCTGGAGTATCCCGTTTCAACATCCAGCATTAATTAATCAGTCATCATGCTGATGTCCCACCTTCCCTGATATCTCTTCTCCATTTCTTTGATGTCTTGGTGAAACCAAGCATTTATAAGCATTTATAGGAAGTAGTTTTTAATCAAAATTTAATGAAAATTACTTACATATGTAATATGAAATATGACATTTTGTGAAAAATATGCACGTGATGGCGAAAAACGAATATTATTTTCGAAATCAGCGTGCAAAAATTACTATATAAGTGATAAAATATTTTGGACAGCAAAAGCATTGTAGGCCTGTGTAATCTTCTATGGCGCACTTTATCAAACATCTTTTGAATATCGCATTATATAACATATGCTGTTTTACTCTCGTCATAAATATTTACAGTATTATTAAAGAAATCCAGGAAGATAAGAAGACAAGAACGATTACGTCGAAAGCAGTGTTGAGAATCTTTGATTAAATTATTCATTTCTACGTGATTAACTATTTTGTTCCGAACGATCGCCTCCATAAGCTTACCAACTACTGAAGTCAGACTAATGGGACGATAATTTCCCGGAAGCGATTTGTGCCCATTTTTAAATATTGGTGTAATGTTTGCGAGTTTCCAATCGAATGGAACTTCTCCAGACTAACAATTTATTACTTATTATTATTATTATTATTATTAAATATATATATATATTATATATATATATATATATATATATATATATACAGTGCGTTCGAAAAGTCTCTCCGCAGTCAACGTGCTACAGCCAGTATATGCGTGCTAAGCCGGTTTCAGACGAGTTGCTCTGTGCCTACAAAAATGGTGGAAAACACTTTCAACACATGCTGTAAAATCAAAAGGTTATGTAATAAAATCACTAGATCATGGTTAAATGAAAACATTGGAGTTTTTCAATTTCCTGTGCGTTTAACATAGCACTGCGGAGAGACTTTTCGAACGCACTGTGTATATATATATATATATATATATATATATAAAAGAGGAGAGACTGTTGAACAATTAATTTTTTTAAGTACTCTTGGGTTGAGCTTATCGAAACCTGAAGTTTTATTGGGACTAATTTTACCTAATTAATTTTACTCCTTTCACTAATGGTAAAATCATCAAGCTTTAAATGATTAATTATCAATGTGAACATAATTACGGGGACGGGAGTGTTGTTCATATTTTCCTTTGTAAACGCAGAAGAGATTTAAAGCTTTCCTCATTTGTAAATAATCGTAAATTTGTTCGTTGTTTTCACCTGTGAGTGGATCAAAGTCTGCTCAGTTACCTTTTTATTCCTAAGACAGTTATAGAATTCCTTCGGATTCGATTTAATTTGGTCCACTATATATTGTACTGTATAGCTCATAGTTGTGCTTACTTTCTCTAATACGTTTTTTGCTTCGTCTTCTCAATAACTTGTAGGCATTTTCATCGGACAAATTATGTTTCTTTAGATTTAAAATATGGGTTCTTTTTTAACGTTAAGCTATTTTTAATTTAAGCATTCTACTATTTAGGTTTAACAGATTTCGCTAGTCTCTTTACAAGTACTGGGATAATACTTAATTCTAAACGTTTAAAATTATTAAAAAAGAAGTCCATGTTTAATGAATATCGTCGCGCGATAGAGCCTCATCTCAATTATGGGTCGAAAGTTGCAGTTTCATGTCACGAAATTTAGCTCTTGTAAAATCCTTAAATTTAATTTCAAATGTTATTCGTCTTTGATCACTGGTGGAGTAGTCTTCTACTAGCTTAGCTGCACTTAAAACTAAATTTAGAATATTGCGTTCTTTAGTGCAGTGGTTCTTAACTTTTTAGGCTGCCACCCAAATTCTGGTCGCGAGGCTAGCTCAGTGGGATCACCTGAAGATCCGTCACCCCAGCCTTTTTTAGTTAGCTTTATAAATCTAACTAACGAAAATATCACGACCTAACCTAACCAATCATTAGGTCAACTGTACGCCCTTGATGGTTGGTTAGGTTAGGTCGTGATATTTTCGTTAGTTAGCCTTATAAAGCTAACTAAAAAAGGCTGGGGGCCCTGATCTTCAGGTGATCCTTAATTTATAATGGCGATCCTTCAGAATCCGGCCATAAATTAGTTTAAAAAATAAATCGTATCAATAATTATTACATTGGCCAAATTATATATTTAATAGTATCTATTTCAGTAGATATTACCAATCCTTTGCACAATTTAATTATTGCTTTTTCAGCCAGAATGAATTTACTGCGACTTCATGCTATTTGCCACGATTACAAATCAAGCGTGGGGGGAAGATAACCTACAAGTACCTTTCAAACTCGTAATAGATAATAAAATAAATAATTAATGGTAAAATGATTAGGGCTAACATAAATAAATGATAAATGACAATTTAGTAACCCAATCAAAATGGCTCGGCGACCCAATTTTGGGTCGCGACCCAGGGGTTAAAAACCACTGCTCTAGTGGGTTCCTTGACCATTTCAAAAAGTGAACTTTCGGGCAAACCTTCGTAGAGTCGACGATCGGAATTGGACTGTAAAGGACCACCCCAGTCCCTGGAAGATAAATTTACACCTCCCATAATTATCGCATTATGTTCGCTACTTACATGAAAAATTAGTTCCTGAAGTTTATTATCACTATCGACAGTCTGAGAGGGAGACCTATATACTAAACCTGTAATTAATTTTTTTCGTGAGTTGCTTTTAATTTCAAAATATCACGACCTAACCTAACCAATCGTTAGGTCAACTCTACGCCCTTGACGATTAGTTAGGTTAGGTCTGATATTTTCGTTAGTTAGCCTTATAAAGCTAACTCAAGAAGGCTGGGGGCCCTGATCTTCAGGTGATCCTCAGTTTCTGCAATTTTTTTATTATGGGTTTTAAGTGTGACTGAACGTATAGTACTGTACCACCACTCTTTCATTCTGTTCTATCAGTGTTAAATATCTCATAATCAAGAGTATAATATTCTCCAAGAAAATATCTACTCTCTGTATTTAACCAGGATTCAGTAATTGCTACAACCTCAAATATATACTATTTGGTCAAGGAGAAGTACTTGATAGTTCATGAAATTTAAATCTTAAATTTCGAGCATTAATATAAAATACAATTATAAAATTTTATATTATGTGCTTACTTTATTTGTCTGAATTGAACTAATATATTTATCAACTCTTAAGGCTGACATCCCATTCAGGAATCATTGTTTCAGTTTCTTTTGCTCGGCCAAGAGCAAGGTTAGTGCTAAATGTGGTTTCTGTTTCTTGGTAAAATGCATTCTTCAACAAGCAGCGTAAAATATGATAGTTTATGACACTTTTCTATGACAGAAATTAAAAGTTAAAGAGATCCCAAGATCCACTCTACAGGGAGTCACCCCCTACAAAATGTACATATTGTAATACCAATTTTATTTTTCTGTGATTAATTGAATTTGTGTGATTCAATTACATTTTTTTTCTTTTCCAGGTATTAGAGTTGTGTGAACAATGGCAAACCAGTCCACTTACACTCTAGAGGAAAGGATAGTAATGAGCACATGGGTTCATGAAAGATCACATACTGGCAAAACGATGCATGATATCCAGAACGATTTCAACACAAGATTCAATAAGACTGCACCACCAAACAAGACGGTATTACGCTGGGAGAAAAAGCTGTTTGAAACTGGCTCCATCAAGGACAGACCACGGTCGGGAAAATCAACAACGCGAGCAGAACAATGTGAAAGTGTGATTGCATCGGTGGCTCGTTCATCGAAAAAATCACTTCGGAAACGATCACAAGCACTTGCAGTTCCCATGTCCACAATGAGAAATCACATGACAAAAGATCTCGGCATGGAACCATACCGCCCGTCATTTGTTAATGAATTAAGCGATACAGACATGCAGAAACGATATGAAGCCTGTGAACGGTTTTTGACCTCTTTTCGAATTAATTAAAGTAATTAAAGTAATTGTTGCTAGTGACTTGTTTCTTAAATTACACCTACTACATATAAATACAATTAATCACACAAAAATAAAATTGGTATTACAATATGTACATTTTGTAAGGGGTGACGGGACTTTTCGAACACCCTGTAGGTTAGCTGGAGAAATAAGAAACAAGAACAGAGCAATCGAAAAACAAGAGAATAACTAGTGGTGTACCGATTAATCGGCATCGGCACTGACAGAATCAACCATTTTCTGGGCATCGGCATCGACATCGGCACCGACAAAATTTATCCGATTCTCTAACCGATCCTTTGACATTTTAAAATTTTCATTACAAAACAAAATCTATATGAATAGAAAATTGAACGTACAAAAAAACTATTAATGATAATTTATACTCATTTCAGAGTGTAATTATCATATATAAAAATAATTTACTTTCACGAAAAAGGCAAAGCTTAATAAGTAATGTTGCCCATAAATTTACATTTTCTCTACCTAGCTAATCTCTAAATATTATAAACTATTGTAATCTCCTATTCTATATTAATAATAATTCTATATTACGCTGTACTTTATAATTTATATATTGAACCATTGTTAAGATTCGGTAAAACACATCCACCAAACTCTATATTGATATTTATACAGCGAGATAGAACGAAAAAAACAAGAAAACTTTATTTTATACTAATTTTGCCGGAAATTCCTATTTATCGAGATATTTACTTTCGAAATTATTAAATTTTGGTACCATTATTCACTAGTAAAACCATCTCGTCCTGTGTGTATGTAGTCATGTTATCATTAGCTAATCAGCGGCTGTCCCACTGTCACGTGATACTCCCGCGCAGGTCCAGCGGCTGAAATTTGAATTCAACAGTCGCTTTAGAATGGTTGTCTTTGATGGAATCTTCCACTCCGAGTTGGACGTCATCTTGACCTAGGTTAGGTTAGGGGTACTACTTACCTTTCTGGGTCCCGAATTCATTATGGGGTACCCATGCCCGGTTAGGTCAACTGTATGCCAGGTTAGGTCAACTGTATGCCCTTGACAATTGGTTAGGTTAAGTTGTGTTATTTTCGTTTTAATGAAAATATCACGACTGGTTCTAACCTAGGCCTAGATGACGTCCCACTCGGTCTGAGTTTCCGGTTAAATAGGAATTACCAATATTTCCAACTAGGTTAGGTTAGGTTAGATTACTTTTGCCGTGAATATTACTGACGAAAATAGGTTTTTCTGGTGTATTTAATGCTGTTTCAATTGATTCTGGCCTTTTTAGCCCACAATTTCCCTGATCTTCAAAGCCTTGTTGGGAGGAGGGAGTATCTCCATAACGGTGCATTTGCGGCAAAAATGAAGGTCAGATTCAATTGAAACAGCATGAAATACACCAGAAAAACCAATTTTCGTCACCAGTTTGGGTGGATGTGTTCTACCGAATCTTCACCAAACCATCTTATTATGTTGACTTTATTTCAAGTATTCTAATAATTTTATAAAACTCAAATTATATATCCATTTTTTAATTCAAATTGTTCACCAGGGACTTGAAATTTTAATGAAAAATTTTGTTGTTGTTGGCATTGTTGAAGAAAGAAAATACCTTCAACATAAGGAAAAACAATTGCTTTAAATATTGGTATTCAATTCATGAAACTAAAATAAAATATTTTATCACTTTACTGGGTAATAAAACTTTTTAACATCATTTTCACTACGCTATACGAGTAACAAATTCTGGTGCTGTATATTGTGGAGTGAGCTAAGGAAAACCATTTAAGCAAATTTGAAATGTAAAAATATGAAAATTAAAAGTTTTCACATTAGATTAGTAAAATTTATGAAGGGAACTAATTTTTAAAATATAGGCAAATAATCGGCAACGGTATCAGGAGTTTTTTATGGAATCGGCATCGGCATCGGCTAAATTTTGGAATAGGTACATCACTAAAATAACCAACTGAAAATAAATAGAAGTCAAATTTTCATGCCATGTTTACACACATTTATAAATGTGTGAAGTCTTTCGCACAGAAACAGTAGTAAATTGATTACATAAATAATACATCATGGAATGGGCTGGTACTCTTCGTCGACGTAAAATACGATTTGCACTAAAAATAAGAGGAATGTATTCTTTTGATAAATAAAAAAATAATAAAAACTCGACAAACGGAATGGGGTAACATTTGCAGTGTAACATAATTGTTATTTTGTAGGCTCGATTGTAAAGAGAATTAAATATCGTTGTCTGTTATTGGGTACTAACTTTCTAAAACTTTTGTAAACACTGTTAATTAGACAGTTTGAATTTAAGTACATATTATGCATGAATCTTAAGTAAACCGGAGCCAGATTGCATTTGCAGAGCAATATTAATAGAGCTCATTGTATATATTTTGAGCACACTAGACTCTCCTCTCTCTCTCTCTCTCTCTCTCTCTCTCTCTCTCTCTCTCACTAGTTATGTTAATAGTAGAAAGCCATTAGAAGCATGATAGGCCCGTTAAAGGACCCCAGCGGCGCGCTGCGGATTTCCGACGCGGACATCGCTAATGTGCTGAATGAGTACTTTGCGGGAGTGTTCATCAGGGAGGACATAGAGCAGCTGACGTTATTTATTTAGATTTTTAAAAGGCGTTCGATACAGTTCCGCATAGGAGACTAATTGCGAAAGTCAAAGCGCACGGTATACGCGGTCAGGTAGCTAACTGGTTAGAAGAATGGCTTCGTGCTAGGAGACAGAGGGTCGTAGTTAATGGTAGTGAATCAGGGTGGTTAGATGTAGGTAGCGGTGTCCCACAGGGTTCAGTGTTAGGCCCATTGCTATTCGTAATTTACATTAACGACATAGATGTAGGATTGACTAGTAACGTGTCAAAATTCGCAGACGACACTAAAATAGGCGGTAAGGTTGTTAACGAGGACGATAGAAATAGGATCCAAGACGATGTAAATAGGATTATGGAGTGGACAGATAAGTGGCAGATGCAATTTAACGTAGACAAATGTAAAGTTTTGCATATAGGTCCTCGCAACAATAATTACACGTACACGATGGATGATAGGGAGTTAGCGAGCGTTGACGAGGAAGTAGATTTAGGCGTACGCGTATCTAAGGATTTAAAGGTTAGGAACCAGTGCCTGGAGTCTTGCGCAAAAGCTAATAGGATGTTAGGCTTCATAGCGCGTAATTTCGAATTTAAATCGAAGGATATTATATTGCCCCTTTACAAGTCCCTAGTCAGGCCTCATTTAGAATATGCCGTTCAGTTTTGGTGCCCGTACTTGCGTGAGGATATTGATAGGTTAGAAAGGGTTCAGCGTCGTGCCACGAAACTTATTCCTTCATTGCGCAATAAGCCTTATGAAGATAGGATTAAAGTTAGACCTGTATTCACTCGAAACTAGAAGATTAAGGGGGGAGCTTATTGAAGTTTTCAAAATCGTTAATAACATCGATAACGTAAATTTTGACAAATTGTTCACTTTCGATAATAGTAATACTCGCAATAACGGATTTAAGTTGCGTGGCAGACGTTTCATTACTAATATCGCTAAAAACTTCTTTACGTTTAAAGTAATTGATAAATGGAATAATCTTCCCGCGTCAGTCGTTCATTCTACCAGCGTTAATATGTTTAAGAACCGTCTTGACAGACATTTTAAAAGTATTAACGTTGTTTAATTTAAAAAAACAGTTAGCAACAGGAGCTATGGTGGTGGTGCTCGAGGATGAGTCTGTTGACGATGAATGTCAGCTTGTGACATGCCAGCGTGTGATGCCAGCAATAAAAAAAACAAAAAACTAACACGAACGTAGATGTAGCTCGTAGCGTAAACTAACCCACTTTTTGTTTAACTTTACCTACTTTTTTTTTTTTTTACTTTGCATGTCTGTAAAACAATTTTCTTGCATGTTTGTAGTTTGCATGGTATGACTGTGAGTTAAGACTGTGTTTGCATGGTTTGTAAGCGTTCTTATTTCACTTCTTTTCATCTTTCACCCCTCTCCTATTCTCTCCGACTATTTTTCTGACTTGTCGGCAGTGGCCGGCGGATGATGATGGTGAGTCTTTTTTTCTCTTTTTCTGAATGAATGTTAACCCACGAATGATAGGTGTTGCTCCTTACTTAACCCCTTATTCCCTTCTCTTCTCTTAACCCCCTACTCTTTCCTTTCTCTCGGGCTAACCTTAGAGTGGATCTTAGGGTCTTTGTTAGCCTTAGCTTCTGTAGATCTGTAGATCCCAGAGCCAGGCGTCAGGCACGACGATGCTCGCCTGGATAGTTTTATGTGTACCGCGATAGACGTTGCCGATAGAATAGACAAATTGAACGCGTTTAAGGTTCCTGGGCCAGACCAGTTCCTCCCCAGAGTTTTGCGGGAAGTGCTCGACCAGGTGGCTCCCAACTTGGTTACAGTCTTCAACAAATCGTTGGAGACGGGCCAGGTGTCTGGTGACTGGAGGGAAGCCAACGCGACCCCTATCTTTAAGAAAGGGGATCACGAAAGTTCAGGGAACTATCGTCCCATCAGTCTCACCTCGGTTGTAGGTAAATTATTAGAGGGGTTAATAGCGGATAGGATCGTTGACCACTTGGATTCCTACAAGCTGCGGCGTGTCTCACCAACCTGCTCGAGTTTTTTATGTGGAGTGAGTACGATAAGTCTAGGATGATTGATATACTTTATCCCGACTTTCAGAACGCCTAAGGTACCTCACCGCCGGCTAATGGCCAAAGATAGCGCGCTGGGTATCGACGGGGAAGTAGGTAATTGGATTGGAAACTGGCTGAAGAATAGACGGCAGAGGGTTGTAATTAAAGGGGTTAGATCGGGTTGGGCCTCGGTCACTAGCGGGGTTCCTCAGGGTTCCGTTTTGGGGCCACTGTTGTTATTATTTACATAAATGATATCGACGCTGGCATCGTCAGTAGGATCGCCAAATTCGCTGATGACACCAAGGTTGGGGACGATGTTGGGACGCCCGAAGCGATCGAGCAACTGCGTGCAGACCTACGTAGGATAGGAGAGTGGTCCGAAAAATGCCAAATGCCGTTTAACTTGGGTAAATGCAAGGTCATGCACACTGGCTACGCCAATCCCAGGTCGGACTACTACATGTTGGGAAGTAATATCGAGACCACTGATTTGGAAAAGGACTTGGGTGTGCTAATTAGCAGCGACCTTAAGTTTACCAAACAGTGCGTAGAGGTGGAAAAGAAAGCCTAGAGTATGCTGTGCAGTTCCGGTCGCCCACCCTCAGGAAAGATATTAACACAAAGTTAATCCTTTCTGTTAGGTATATGGGCTACAATCGACGCTTACACGCCCTGAATTTGTTTTCGCTGGAAACTCGGAGGCTGTGCGGTCAACTCATCGAGGTTTTCAAACTCTTACACGGGTTCGACGATGTCGATTTTAGAAGCATGTTTAGTTTAAATGATAACTTAACTCGCAACAATAATTGGAAGTTGGATTTGAAACTGTTTAGTACTAGTGTGTGTGTGAATTACTTTACCTATAAGATCTGTGACACGTGGAGCAGGCTACCTTCAGAAGTTGTGAACAGTTCCTCTGTGGATTAGTTCAAGAAAAGGTTATACCAAATCTTGCACACTATTTGAGGATGTGTGTTACTGTCTTCTGGGGTGGCTGTTCGAGAAGTTAGGTGTGACAATGCGTAGGAATTTTTCCCTGGCACCCGTTGCCATTGGTACCTCCTCGGTATGGGCTGAAGGTACTTCTTGGCCTTGTCTCTCTCTCTCTCTCTCTCTCTCTCTCTCCTGAATTACTGAAAAAATTAAAAAATTCTGAATATGATGAATCATTTTTGTGTTGGATTGAAATTTACTAACACCTAACAAATAAGATTCGTTAATATTCGTTAAGAGAGAGTATTAAGCCATGATAGTTATGATAAATTAGGATGGGTATATGTTACTTACTGATGTTACTTTATGAAGGGTTGAACGACGGTTCAGAGTCGACCTGTGGTCGACCTCTCTGCAGTATCCTGCCTCAGTTGTGTGATATGGTGAAGGAGAGAATTGCTTTCCGATCTCCCCCTGCCCTAGCAGCCAGCCACGCATGGCTGATCAGGGACTTTGCACAGGAACCTGTCCAGCTTTTCTTAAAATTATTCAGGTCGGTGTGCTGGAGGTTCCTCACTTCTTTTGGCAGACATTAAAAAGCTTTTGGCCTTGTATTCTGGGGGCATTTTCCACCCTCGTTTTTACGGCCCCATGTCCCATCGTAGTGGGACAATACAAAATCTGTCTCTTCTCTCATTCTAGTTTATTTCTATTTCGTTTTTAAGGTTAGGAACCAAATCCTCAAGTATTTTCCATATGTATGTGGGTGAAACTTACTAATCTTTATTTACTTTTGAGTTACAGAACACAAGAATAATGAAAACATATGGTGAAATTAGACTGAAAAGAGAAATAAGAAATTATCTCGAACGTTTTGTGTTAAAATTTTCTGCCTGACCAACCATTTGTATGCGTGTCATAAGTTTGAAAGCGATATCCAAGCAACTATAACATTTTTCTGTCATTGTCTTGTGGCCTCAATGTTCGAGAACTAATTAAAATAATTAATTACTGCGGGAACAAATTTAGTAAGTTTAGATTGAACTCAAAGCGATCTGTCTTTTCTGAAAACTCATATACTGTACGTTAATGGATGTCCGGGTTAGCATCTACATATTGCTTTTGGAATATTATATGGTTTCAATAACGAGGTTCTATCGCAGCAATGTTTTTTATTATATGCTACTATTTTAGTATGAAATATTTTTAAAATTTCATTTGAATATTTATATTGCAGCTTAAACTCTCGGACAGTTTTGTTGTTTTTCATATTTTTACAACAGGGATAGCGAAAAGAAAATAAAGCTGTATAGTTTTAATATATATTGTTAGTAATGAGAACCTGCATATTATTATGTTTGATTTCTTGTAATGAAAAGTATAAGAATGCCTATCGATACTAGGGCCAATGTTCTGCTGTAAAGAATATTTATACAACTCTCCATTTTTTATGCAAGAAGGAAGGGCCAAGGGCAACTGCCCGCAAAAGCGCTTCCCTCTCCAAAGAAGAAGAAGAAAGCCAAAATCAAGGTCCGGGGTTTTCGAAATGCCTAGACACTCTGCGTTTGAAAGATGAGAGGTCATAGACAGAAGGAAAGATGGATTGAGGAAGATTATTCCAAAGTTGACCGGTTGAGTAGATGAAAAGATCAAAATACCGATTAACTTTTGCGTTAGGTAGTTGGACAGAAAAGGAATGAGAAAGTGTAGAAAGTGTGGTGCTGCGTGCTCTCCTTAAAAGAGAAGGCATACAGTTAGAGAGTTCAGAAGAGCAATGTCCGTTATAAGAGTGATATTAAAGAGAGAATGAGGTAACATTGCGGCGAAGAGAGAGAGATTGAAGACAATCAGTAAGAGACGGGGAATTAATGAGACGAAAAGTCTTTGATTCTACCCGGTCAAGTACGGCTGTGTGGGTTGAGCCATCCGACACATGAAAAGCATATTTCATACAGTGGCAGACAAGACCCCTGTACAGAGACAGCAACTGAGTGGAGGTGAAGAAACCGCGGAGGCGGTACAGCACACACCTAACCTCTTAGAAGCTCTTTTAGAAAGACAGTATATGTGATCTTTCCAACAAAGATCATAAGAAAAGGAAACGCCAAGAATATTAAGAGAAGAGGAAGGATTGAGTTGTGTGTTGTTGAAAGTAAGGGGATAGTTGTGTGGAAGATTGTGACGAGTAGACAGATGGAAGAACTGAGTTTTTGAGGCATTGAAAGCCATAAGATTTTCTCTGTCCCAATCGGATATAGCAGAAAGATCAGATGTCCGGTGTCCCATAGCCGTCCCACGGGAATCATGAAGTGACTGGTATGAGGGACGCTTTGGGAAGCGGGTGAAGAAATGAAGAGTGGAATCATCGGTATAGGAGTGAATAGGCCAGAAAGTGCGAATTAAAAGATCATTAATAAATAAAAGGAAAAGAGTGGGTGACAGGACAGAGCCCTGAGGAACACCACTGTTGATATCCTTAGGAGAAGAACAGTGGCCATCTACAACTGCAGCTATAGATCGGCCAGAGAGGAAATTAGAGATGAAGGCACAGACAGAAGGATAGAAACCGAAGGAGGGCAGTTTCGAAATTAAAGGTTTGTGCCAGACCCTATCAAAAGCTTTTGATATGTCTGGCGCAATAGCAAGAGTTTCACCGAAATCCCGAAATGAGGATGACCAAGAGTCAGAGTGATATGCAAGAAGATCGCCAGTAGAGATTCCAGTTGAGGAATCCATACTGACGATCTGAAAGAAGAGTGTGAGAAGAGAGGTGTTTAAAAATCTTCCTATTAAGGATAGATTCAAAAACTTTGGAAAGGCAAGACACCAAAGCAATTGGACTATAGTTGGAGGGTTAATAGCGGTCACCCTTCTATGGGACAGTCTGAATGAAATCGAACTTCCAGCAGGAAGGAAAAGTACCAGATGATAGACAAAGATGAAAGAGTTTGCCTAGGCAGGGTGTCAACACAGAAGCACAGTTCTTAAGAACAACGGAAGAACATCATCAGGATCATACGCCTTCCTAGAGTTGAGCGCAGATAGGTCAGAAAAAGTAGTTTAGAGTAGTTTGTGAAGTTTAAAAAAATGCCAAAACAAATGCAAGTGTTTATTTACTAAGTGATGTTATATATTATAATATCACATCATAAGTTATAAATATGGTTACAAAAGTGAACCTTTCCTGTCAAGGAGGCGGGGGAGGGGTCGTTCGACCTCCCTCGACCCCCCCCCTTGGCTACGGGCCTGCTATCAGAATAAGATGAAGATAAAAATAGTGATATGGCTGCACCAGTACTAAGAGCACCTATGAAAACCATTACAACAACATACAGGGTGTCCCAAAAAAACTATATAGCGCAGATAGGGCAGAAAAAGTAGTTTAGAGTAGTTTGTGAAGTTTAAAAAAATGCCAAAACAAATGCAAGTGTTTATTTACTAAGTGATGTTATATATTATAATATCACATCGTAAGTTATAAATATGGTTACAAAAGTGAACCTTTCCTGTCAAGGAGGCGGGGGAGGGGTCGTTCGACCTCCCTCGACCCCCCCCCCCTTGGCTACGGGCCTGCTATCAGAATAAGATGAAGATAAAAATAGTGATATGGCTGCACCAGTACTAAGAGCACCTATGAAAACCATTACAACAACATACAGGGTGTCCCAAAAAAACTATATACTCTTTATAGCATCATATATTTTATAATTTAAAAAAAAATATATATATATTGTTATAGCGATTGCCAATGAAAGATAAATTAGTAATCTAAGTGATCAAAATGTTATAGCGAGTTGTTTGCATATAAAATTTAATTAACTACGCCAAGTGCTCAAAATGTTCTCCGGCGGCATGAATGCACTTCTGAATGCGTCGACTAACTGATTCGCAGACATGGACTAATGTGGATGCTGTGATGGTCCCGCACTTTTCCCTAATTGCATCCTTAAGGTGTTCGAGTGTTGCAGGTCTTGTACCATAAACTGCATCCTTCAGGTAGCCCCACAAGTAAAAATCAAGTGGAGTCAAGTCTGGTGAACGTGGAGGATACTCAACGCTTCCTCTTCGTCCTATCCAACGGTTAGGCAACGTTTCATCGAGGTACCTTCTGACATCACAATGATAATGAGGGGGGGGCTCCATCTTGTTGAAAGTAAAAGTCGTCGTTTCCAAACAACTTCCGAACTGCAGGTATAATTTCTGTCCGCAGCATGTCGAGATATGCGGCACCGGTAACTGTCCCATTAAAGAAAAATGGTCCAACCAAACCTCTGGATGATAAACCACACCATGCTGTTAATCCTGGTAAATTAACATGTTTATCCACATAAACGTGTGGATTATCAAGTGACCAGTACCTGCAGTTGTGTCGATTTACTGTGCCATTCAGCTTGAAGGTAGCTTCATCAGACCACACGATTTTGTTGTATTGAAAGTGCATTCATGCCGTCGGAGAACATTTTGAGCACTTGGCGTAGTTAATTAAATTTTATATGCAAACAACTCGCTATAACATTTTGATCACTTAGATTACTAATTTATCTTTCATTGGCAA
Organism: Bathynomus jamesi; assembly: GCA_023014485.1. Taxonomy (NCBI): domain Eukaryota; kingdom Metazoa; phylum Arthropoda; class Malacostraca; order Isopoda; family Cirolanidae; genus Bathynomus; species Bathynomus jamesi. The sequence goes on along the minus strand of JAJOZX010004006.1, from coordinate 169,188 downwards.
TTGCTATAACAATATATTGTTTGGTTTTTTTTAAATTATAAAATATATGATGCTATAAAAAGTATATAGATTTTTTGGGACACCCTACATATATTTGGAAGTACAATGTATACGGATAAAGACTCAAAACAGAATTTGAATAAAATAAAATAACCATGATCCATTTACAAAAAACAAAATTTGTTTTCAGAGACATACACATCATTCAAATAGGCACTTGCATTTGAAAAAAGGAACTTGCAAGAAATTGAGGGGGCGTCCGGGCGTCGCCGACGCCCTCCCACTCCTAGATCCACCCTTGAGAAGTATCTTGCGCCAGATTTGCAACTTCCATAACTTGCGTAAGAGTTACAGGTGGCGAGATAAAGCAATTTACAGTTTTCTCCAGCCTTAAGTAACTCTACTTACTCATATAATGATATTTACACAGAGTTGGAAGGGCAAAAATACATTGTTTATCTCTTTACCCACAATTTCCTTCTTTAAAGTGTCTGCATAGGAATTTTTTGTGCATTTCGTAAAGTTTTGCTCCCATTCTCGTTGTTTTCATTTTACTTATTTCCTTTTTTGTATTAATGTCTCTGTTTACACGTTTTTGCATTCATATCGTGTTTCTCAGCTGCTAATTTTGTTTTTCCTTCATGGTCTTTTTTCCTGTCTCTTTTGCTGTTTCTGTATCTTCCTCCTTTACATTCCTTTTCGTATTAAACACTGGAAATGAATGTACCTTCGTCGTTCAGCCTTCCCCCAAGAATTTAATTCCTTTTATTTGTTTTACACTTGAGATAAGACATATTGTTTCATCCAATTTCATACATTTCATATCCAGAAGATACATAATACAATATAATATTATATATATATTATATATATATATATATATATATATATATTAGGCCGGGTCGAAAATGGGAAATTCTTTTATTTCTTAAAAAGTACACTATGTGAGAAATTTCATTTTATCATCTTAACAAAATACTAAAATATGAAGCATGTGCTACCCCTGCTATCGTTAGCACATACCCCCCCCCCCCCTCTTTTACCCTCATATTTGCATATATTTAAATGGGAAAAATTTTATTTCTTAAAAAGTACACTGTGAGAAGGTTTTTCAATCACTTTAACAAAATATTAAAAAATCAAGCATATGCTACCCTACTACCACTATCACTTGCCCCTCCTCCCTTTTTTACCTTCATATTTGCATATGTTTAATGTTGTTATATGTTACATGATAAGTTGTTTGTTTAATGCTTGATATTTTTGTTTCAGATAAATAGAAATAATTTTTCAAATAAATAGAAATAATTTGCATTTGCTTTAATTATAATTTGAATTATCATAAATTATAAATTACATATAATTTGATTTTACTTCTGAGTATAAACTATGACTACTAGAAGCAAGTCCTCAAATGCAACCTTTGGATATCCTACGGAATTCCCAGCAGCCATGACTCCTTCAAAAGCAGATGTTGTGAGACACTACCTTTTTGTGCGCCGTCGTAAAGAAGCTAAATCAAAAGGATCAGCAACTGCTAATGATTGTTACAGGGTTTAAAAGATATTGAAGACATTTGGATGACATTTTCTTTTCCCACGATTAACACCAAAGGTATCTATCTTAAAGTCAATCGACTAATAGAAGAAGCCTCAAAATTGAACAAGGTGCCGTTACATCGAAGAAATGAAAGTTTTGCTTTAAAAGTACCGTAGCTCAGTATGATGAAATGTTTGAATCTTCTTGTGACTGCTATGATAAGGGAATTGATAGGAAATCTTGCAGTTGTAAGGATAAAATACCAATGGCAGAATGGGAGTCTTTTGTGGGTCAAAAACAAAGAAAAAATCAGTTAGGACCAATTAATCGCTTAGCTAGTTCAACAAAGAAGAGATCTTTAACAAGAGTCCAAGAAGCACAAAACCGTCAACTAAAAGCACAAGAAGAAATGACTGAAGCCACCAATGTTTTACCATCGGAATTTATAGAAAATACCGAAGAAGACATGGATGTAGATTCAGAGAGTCACGATGTAGATTATGAGGCCGATTTAGAATTGACTGAGAATATTCAGAACAGGCACTCCTATAAAAACCTAGCATTAACAGCAGATCATTATCGTGTAAGTTGTAGAGCTGCAGCTGCGATAGTGAATGCAGCTTTAAAAGATATGAGGATCCTTAGCCACACCAACATGCTTGACAGAAAGAAATTAGAAAGAGAAAGAAATCGCATGGGTGAAACAAATACTTTTAGGTCTAAATCCGAAAATCTGAAGATAGAGTGCCTTGGATTTGATGGAAGGAAAGATAACATATTAACTGAAAGTGGAAAGATAAAAGAAGAACACTATGTTGTTGTGAAAGAACCTGGAAGCATCTATGTAGAACATGTCACACCAGATAATGGAACTGCTCGCTACATAGCAGAAGAGTTGATAACTATTATTACAGACTCAAACAGCACATATACTATCAAAGCTTTACTGTGTGATGGTACTTCTGTAAATACAGGAAAAATTGGTGGAGCCATAAAATTGGTTGAAATTCATCTTAAGAGACCAGTGCAGTGGTTGGTGTGCCTCTTGCATTTGAATGAGCTGCCTTTTATGCACGTCTACGAAGCCATTGATAGTAAAACAACAGGTCCAAATACTTTTGTGGGTTCAGTTGGGAATAAACTGAAAACAGATTTAACAAAATTGGAGGTAGTCAAATATGCTCGCGTAAAGGGAAACAAAGAAATTCCAGCAAGTGTTGTGAAGGAGCTAAGCCGTGATCAAAGATATCTCTATGATACGTGTCTGGCAGTGCAAACTGGAGACACTTCTCAAGATCTGTCCACTCGATCCCCAGCTACCCTTCACCATGCTCGCTGGTTAACTCTAGCCAACAGGGTTCTTCGATTATATATCTCAATGCCAAATCCCAATAAAAACCTTCAATATATAGTCAAGATTATTATGCAGTTCTATGCTCCAGGGTGGTTTTGGATAAAATCTCATCCTAATGCAACTGATGGTGCATATAACTTTTGACATGTAATGTGCTTGCTTCAAAATTTAGATAAACAACATAGATCAATCATAGAACCAGTATTAAAGAATAACGCCTACTTTTCCCACCCAGAAAATATACTCATATCAATGGTAACTGACAAGAGACTAAAAATTAGGGAGCAATGTATTCAGAAAATCATCCTTTCAAGAACAGGATTTTCAGGTACCAGAAACTTTGAGTTGCCTCGAACCCTCAATTTCCAATCTACTGACTACACCGAGCTGATCGATTGGCAAAGAGCTCATTACTCCTCCACCGCTGCTAAACAATTTTAGCGACGATGAGCTACTACAGGCTCGCTGTAAGCCACTGGAGATAGCTTCTTTTCTATGCCACAGTCAAAGTGTGGAAAGGGCAGTGAACCTAGTAACAAAGGCATGTCAGGAAAGAATAGGATATGACAACCGTCAAAAGTTTATCTTAAACTCATTAGAATCAAGGCGAAAACGGCCCAAGTTTGAATGGAAGGCCTAATGGAATGAGTGAGAAACATATGAAATAAAATTTCAGAATGATATTGAAAATTTCTTTCCTTTTGATGTGATAAGAAACAATGAAAAAGTTAATTGAATTTTAGCACATTTATTATGCCTCTAATTTTTTCTTCTGAATATATTGTCGTACTTAATTAATTTTCCTAATACTGTACATTATTAAATAAAATATTATACGTTAATAAAGATTTGTCATAAAAAAACCTGAATGTAGAGTAAGTCTCGTATAAATGGAATATTCTTCAATATAGGTCAAAAAGTGAAAAATTGTACCAGGGGTAGGAGGATTTAAACAGCGAAAATTATTTATGAGGGGGTTCCTGTCTTCCATTCAAACCCCTCACAATATGTACCTTTACAATATAAAATTTCGACCTGGACTAATATACTGTTATATATATATATATATATATATATAATATTGTATGAGTATTATATTATATTATATATATATGTATAGTCGCGAAGGAAAATAAACGAAAATTCTAAGTGCTTTTGTGTATTTTAACACCTCTTCAAAGATTGAAGAGGTTTTAAAATAGAGGAAAGTGCTTGGAATGCCTATTTCTTTTCCTCGTGCGAGGTAAATATATTTTTGATTGTTCGTTAAAGATATGAAATTGAAAATTAAATTATTAATACGGAAATTAACTGTACTTAGCGATGAACGTTTTGGTAATGTACTCCGTTTATTAGACTGAGTTCAATTAATAATATGCTGGACAAACTTGATAGTGTTATGGTAGATTACGTTTTATACAGGGTGTTCCATAAGTCCGGTTTCATAGGAATATTTATTTTAAATTATATTTACAAAAGTAATACCTTAGAACTAAAACAAATGTTCAAATTGATGTCCTTATTGTCGGACCTTTTTTTTGTTGCAGGTAGAATAACACGCAATGGCTAATATGAAAATGAGTTACCTTTTCCTCACGAGTGTAACTCACTTCCATATTAACCATTGCGTGTTATTCTACCCACAACATGAAAAAAAGGTGCCAAAACAAGACATCAATTTGAACATTTGTTTAGTTTTAATCTATAACTTTTGTAAATTTAATTTAAAATAAATTTTCCAATAAGACCAGACTTATGAAGTTATGGGACACCCTGTGTATATATTATATTATTCTATTATATATATATATATATATAATATATATATATAATATATATATAATGTAAAGAACGACGCTTGTGTAGAAGAGCGTCCGCACAAGATGCAGACGCTCTTCTACACAAGCGTCGTTCTTTACATTAATTATACTGTGTGTTGTTTGCAGTTAAAATATATATATATATACATATATATATATATATATATATATATATATATATACCTGGAGTAAAATAAGGAATAAAGCAACAAATCGTTTTTATCGTCCAATAAATTTTTTAAATAAATTCCTGTCCTTATTTAGGTAAAGGAATTACACATTAAAATTCTGAATTGTCTCTCCCATTTTTATTCGTTCCTGCGATGAGATCGTGGTCATAAATACACGACGATAGAAATGCAGCCGTAACTGATATTCAGGTTGTAAATGTGTAAAATAAATAACAAGGATCAAGGATTATGTGTATTTTTTCTTGAGTTTGTCCTACTCTCTCTCTCTCTCTCTCTCTCTCTCTCTCTCTCTCTCTCTCTCTCGCGAGAAAATGAAGTTTTAAGTTTAAATTCAGAACAAAAAAAAATCATTGTTGCACTTTTTCAACATATATATATATATATATATATATATATATATATATATATATATATATATATATATATATATATATATATATATATATATATGAGGGGTCGCTCGTCTTAAGGTACCTAAGCGCCACCACAGGCGAAAACGTGTTTTTGATGGATATCACTATTTTCTCCGTTCCTCTATCGCGTGGTTTGGGTTATAATGACCTTACGACACTAGAAGTATGGTTGAAAACCTTATGAAGCGAACTACTTTTTCCACCTCTATCGCCAGCCAAAAGTTCACCCAAAGTTCGGCATAATAAGAAAATCAAAAAATTTTAAAAATATATAAAATATAAAATATGAAAATCTATTCCAAAAACTCATCAACATCTTCATTAGCATACTTAGAACTCTAATTTAGCCAAAAATGAACGTTCCAGCTCAATTAATAACAGAGATACTATTGCGAGAATATTGATGAACTTTGGAGGCGATTTCTGGGGAACTTAAATTTTGGCGCTTAGGTACCTTAAGACGCGGGACCCCTCATATATATATATAACCTTACCTTACAACCTTACAAAGGTTCCACGTGATGATTTCTCATTTCGCGAAGGTCAAGCGTGTCGCCCCTCCTCTCGAGTTGGCCTGGTGAAGTAGTGAGTTGGATTCTTGCGCTCTCCACTTCACATAGCCAGGTACGCCCGGCTCATCGGGGATTGTTCTGAGCCAGACGTCAAGTCTTCTTTTGAAGATTTCCACTGCAACTCCCTTCGTGTTTCTTAGGTCTTTGGGCAACTGATTAAATAGTTTTGGTCCTCTCACTACAAAACTATTTTCTTTCAGGGTTAAGGATGTTCCCTGTCTCGCCTTCAATTTGGGAATACCACACAGTCTACCGTTTCTACCTTCCGCCGTTGTTTGGGGAGTTATGGGATTCAGAGTAAGATTAGGGACTAGTTTCTCCATTATTTTCCAAGTGTAAATAATGGTGTATCTCTCTCTTCTCCTTTCCAGTGAATATAGGTCTAGTTCTTGCAACCTTTCCCAGTAATTTAGTTCTTTGCACCCATTGATCTTGGCTGTGAAACTTCTTTGAATCCCCTCCAGCTGTCTAATGTCTTCTTTTTTATATGGGGGATGTTAGGACCGAGCAGTATTCCAGTTTGGGTATTATCAGGGTTTTCAGTAGAGGGATCATTACATTCCTATCCCTTCGTTTAAAAGTTCTCAATATCTGACCCGTTATTTTCTTTGCTCTGTCTACTGCTATCTTATTTTGTGTTTCAAATTTCGCATCATCTGTCATTACAACCCCTAAATCTTTTGCTCTGGAATTTCTCTGGACTTCCTGTCCATTTGGGGTATAATATTCCATGGACTTTAGGTCTTCTCTTTTTCCGTACCGTAATAGCTGAAATTTCTCGGTGTTAAACTTCATATTGTTGTCTTCAGTCCACTTGTAAATTTTGTTTATGTCGGTTTGTAGAGATCCTATGTCTTCTGGTTTTCGTATTTTTCTACTGATCTTTGTGTCATCCGCAAAGGATGTTACTGTGCTGTCTCTGGTAACGTCCTCATCTATGTCAGTTAGCATGATTATGAAGAGTAGGGGTGCTAATACCGTTCCTTGTGGTACTGAGCTGAGGACCTCTGATTCTGATGAAGATACTCCTTGTACTGTAACGACTTGCCTTCGCTCACTAAGGAAATTATATATCCATTTCCCTACTTTTCCTGTTATTCCCATATATTTCAATTTATGTACAGGTGTCCCAGAATTAACTATCTATTTCAATGAAATCGGACAAATTTTTAAAAAACACTTTTATTTTGTTTATCATGTTTAATATGTGTTAAAAATGTATAAATTTCTAAATTTTTTTCATAATTTTATTTTCATAATTTTTTCATTATCTGGTCCAATGAAAGACCGTCTGAAGTCATAGAATGGCAAAGAGACTCTCCAAAAGTTAACGTGTGGCTTGGAATGACCAAATCCAAAATTTATGGCCCATTCTTCTTTGCGGAAGCAACTGTAACAGGTACCGTCTACCTTGATATGCTTCAGCAGTTTCTCGAACCACATTCTTGATCTACAGATCTACAGAAGCTAAGGCTAACAAAGACCCTAAGATCCACTCTAAGGCTAGCCCGGGAGAAAGAAAAGAGTAGGGGGTTAAGAGAAGAGAAGAGAATAAGGGGTTAAGTAAGGAGCAACACCTATCATTCGTGGGTTAACATTCATTCAGAAAAAGAGGAAAAGTGTCTCACCATCATCATCCGCCGGCCACTGCCGACAAGTCAGAAAAATAGTCGGAGAGAATAGGAGAGGGGTGAAAGATGAAAAGAAGTAAAATAAGAACGCTTACAAACCATGCAAACACAGTCTTAACTCACTGTCATACATGCAAACTACAAACATGCAAGAAAAGAGTTAGAGACATGCAAAGTAAGGAGGATAAGAAAAAAAAAAAAAGTAGGTAAAGTTAAACAAAAAGTGGGTTAGTTTACGCTATGAGCTACATCTACATTCGTGTTAGTCTAATTTTTTTTTTTTTTTTTTTTTTTTTTTTTTTGCTGGCATCACACGCTGGCATGTCACAAGCTGGCATTCATCGTCAACAGACTCATCCCCGAGCACCACCACCAGAGCTTCTGTTACGAACTTTGTTGTTATTTAAATTAAACAACGTTAATACCTTTAAAATGTCTGTCAAGACGGTTCTTAAACATATTAACGCTGGTAGAATGAACGACTGACGCGGGAAGATTATTCCATTTATCAATTACTTTAAACGTAAAGAAGTTTTTAGCGATATTAGTAATGAAACGTCTGCCACGCAACTTGAATCCGTTATTGCGAGTATTACTATTATCGAAAGTGAACAATTTGTCAAAATTCACGTTATCGATGTTATTAACGATTTTAAAAACTTCAATAAGCTCCCCCCTTAATCTCCTAGTTTCGAGTGAATACAAGTCTAACACTTTAATCCTATCTTCATAAGGCTTGTTGCGCAATGACGGAATAAGTTTCGTGGCACGACGCTGAACCCTTTCTAACCTATCAATATCCTCACGCAAGTACGGGCACCAAAACTGAACTGCATATTCTAAATGAGGCCTGACTAGGGACTGGTAAAGGGGCAATATGATATCCTTCGACTTAAATTCGAAATTACGCGCTATGAAGCCTAACATCCTATTCGCTTTTGCGCAAGACTCCAGGCACTGGTTCCTAACCTTTAAATCTTTAGTTACGCGTACGCCTAAATCTACTTCCTCGTCAACGCTCGCTAACTCCCTATCATCCATCGTGTACGCGTAATTATTGTTGCATGAAACCCCATGCAAAGAAATCCAGGAGTGTCAAATCCGGAGAACACGGAGGCCAAGGTCGAGGTCCTCCACGTCCAATCCACCGATTCGGAAGGCGTCTGTTGAGGTATTCTCGAACAATTAGAGCATAATGACATGGCGCTCCATCTTGTTGAAACACAACATTATCAAGAATGCCATCATCAAGAAGCTGTGGTTCGAGAAACTGCTGAAGCATATCAAGGTAGACGGTACCTGTTACAGTTGCCTCCGCAAAGAAGAATGGGCCATAAATTTTGGATTTGGTCATTCCAAGCCACACGTTAACTTTTGGAGAGTCTCTTTGCCATTCTATGACTTCAGACGGTCTTTCATTGGACCAGATAATGAAAAAATTATGAAAATAAAATTATGAAAAAAATTTAGAAATTTATACATTTTTAACACATATTAAACATGATAAACATAAATAAAAGTGTGTTTTTAAAAAATTTGTCCGATTTCATTGAAATAGATAGTTAATTCTGGGACACCCTGTATTATGATTCCATGGTCACACTTGTCGAACGCTTTAGCAAAGTCTGTGTATAGTACATCATAGTTTTCATTACTTTCAAGTGAATCAATAATGTTGTTGTAGTGTTCCATTAGTTGTGACAGGCATGATCTGCCTGACCGAAACCCGTGTTGGTTATTATTGAATTTTTTCTGAGTTTCCAAAAAGTCATAGATTTTCTGTCTAACAATTCTTTCAAATATTTTGGTGAAATGAGATGTAAGCGACACTGGCCTATAGTTTTTGGCCTCGGATCGATCTCCCCCTTTATATATTGGGAGTATGTTTGCGCTCTTCAGGATGCCCGGTATTTCTCCCGTGTTTAATGATCGTCTCCATATCCAGTATAGGGGCTCAGCGATTGCATTCTTGCAGTTTTTGATCAGTGTGGCATTCCATTTATCTGGTCCTGCCGCTGAGTGTGTTTTTAGTTTCCCTATGACTTGTGCAATATCCTCCGTCGTAAAGTCGAAATCCGTTATACTTTCCCCTTGTGGTTCTTCTTCAAAGAACGCGTTTCTATCGCATATTAGTTTGTCAGTTTTTGGGATACTGAAAGATGATTCATACTGAGCTTTTAATATTTCAGATACTTCTGTTAGATCATCAGATAAATCACTGTTCTCATTTTTTAAAGGCCCGATAGTCGCATAGTTTTTCGACTTTCTTTTTGCGAAATTATAGAAGTACTTTGAGTTAGCCTTTATCTCTTCTATAGCGTCATCTTCTTTTTCTGTATGCTTTTCGATTAGTTCCTGTATGACGACATCGATACTTTGCAGTTTATCATTTAATATTTTTCTGATGTTGTTATCTTTACAATTACTTAATTTTGCAGTCACTCTTTTTCTCTTTCGGAACAATGCCCTCTTTTGTCTTTCGAACCTGCTTCTCTTTCCTCTTTGTTGTATCTTTGGGACATGTTTTTCCACAATTTCTAACGTCTTCTCCTCTAACGTCATTAGCATCTCTTCCGTTGTCTTGGCCTCGAAAATGGTTTTCCAATCTATTACTTCCATGCTGGATGTCACATCTTCCCAGTTTATAGCTATGGAGTGAAAATTAAAAATTTCGAATTTGCTTCTTTCTGTTGTGCGTGTTCTTTCCTTTCCTGTTGCCTTTATATTAGTTGTTATTTCAATGATGTTGTGGTCTGATATCCTAGTTGGGGATATTTCCACATTATCAATTAGATTACTGTTGTTTGTGAATACCAAATCTAGGCAGTTGTTTTTTCTTGTGTTTTCTGTTATTTCTTGCGTTAACATAAATTCATCAGCTAAAGCTAGTAGCATTTTTACCTGCTCCTGGTCTTCTCGTGTGCCCCCCTTGTCCTGGTGTATACATATATTTTTTCCTATACTTTTATATTTCATGAATGGGAAATTAAAATCACCACAGAGAAAAATATTTGGGGTTGGAGAGTGTAGATCTTTTACCAAGTTTCTTACCTCTGTAATGGAATCTGAAAATTTTGAGGTTGGCGTTTTGGGGGTCTGTACATTACAATTAGTACCATATTTCATTTTTCAATTTTTGCTGCCACACATTCTACGTAGTTGTTTGAGGTACTTATAGCCATTTCTGCTATGTGCCTTTCGTGTGTGTAAATAGCACATCCTCCTTTACGTCTCACTGTTCTGTCGGCTCGGAGGATGTTATATTTGTCAATTTGTATTTCTTTTTTGTCAATACAGGACTCACAATTTTCACAGTTCGCCTGGCAGTCCTTTAGATGAGTTTCCGTGAGGCATGTAAAGTCTGCTCCGGCTTCTTGCATGAGTCCTTTCAGGTATAAAACTTTGTTTGTGGAGTGGTTTGATTTGAGGCCCTGTATGTTGGCTAGGATTATTTTTATTTTTTCTCTTTCTTTTTCGCATACAGGTGGTTCCGATTCGTTTTCCAATGGGGGTGCCGGTTTCGTTGCCTTGTGGTCCTCCGAGAATTTACCTCTTTTTATCTTTGTCGGTACCTGTTGTCCCGATGACGCATGACGTGCCTTTGGTCGTACCTTCTGTCCGGCTCTCAGATTTCTATATTTATATTTGTCAGCTGGTTTTGTAATTGCTTGAGAGTATTTAGCAGCTGAAATGTGTTGGCTGCGTCTAAAAAATTGCCACTCTTCTTTGATGTTCGTTTTTTCTGTTCCCTCGTTGCGTTCCTTTGAGGGTGGTGGTATCGGCATTTTTTTTCATATTTCCAACTCCCATATCTTTCATAAGTGTTGCAGACCGTAAGATGGTGGAACATGCATTTCTTATCAAACTTGCAGTATCCACTTGTGTAATGCATTTTGCATAATGTGGGATGTGCATATATGCATTGCCCATCCCGATATCTGAAGTTTCCTTTCGCGTAGTATTTGCATATGATATTTTCTACGCTATATATATATATAATATATATATATATATATATATATATATATATATATATATATATATACACACACAATCGATTCAGAAAGTTCTGTCGGGAAACTGTCTATTCTTTAGTAATAAATATTGGTAGGAAACATGATGTATCAGGACATTACTTTTTTAGTAGATTGTACAGTTATTTCCAGGAGTGTAGTGGCAAATTTTAAGGTGCAGGAGCTCTAAGGGAATACCGGCATATTGGTACGTAATTTTACTGCTATTATTTCCTTGTACCGGTACATAAGTTAATCAAGTAACCTGATTAACTGATGTACCGGTACAAGGAAATAATACCAGAATCTCAGTCGGTTTGTTCCCAACTTCCAAGTATCAATTATAAAAAATAAAGAAATAAAATTTGGATGAATGGAAGTGCAAGAGCCGCGCTCCCGTGCGCTCCCGCAGCAGTACACCCTTGGTTATTTCTTCGAAGTGTAGGATAAACGGTATTTTTTTACTATCAGTCCGGTCTCTTCAATTCCCATAATTTATAGATCAATGGATTCGTTATTACACCAGGAATGCGATTTGGATAGTCTTAAGTGAGGGAACTGGCCCAAAACTAAGTTAGGACACGAAGTTTGTTTTGGGGTATAAGTGTGAAAAGATACCCTAAAATGGGGGTAATTCCTTCAGTAGAGACTATCTAGGGTGCATTCGCAATGTAAAAACGAATTCATTGATATATAAATTATGGAAATTGTAGAAACAGCCAACATGATTGACCTAAAAGGTATATATATATACATTTATATATATATGTAGTAAAACGAACACTATATATTCACTGTATATATTATATATACCGTAAAACTATACTAACCTAACCTACCTAACCTAACCTAACCTAATTTTAGGTACTACTCTTACCTATGGCAACGAAATGCTTTTCTGTTTTTATCGAACACACACTTATTACCACAAACAATACCTTCCTTGTTTTTCTTAGGGCAAATAAATTCTTTTAGCAATACACCGTGTTCTACATAAAAATTAAATGCAGCCTCTTCATCATCAAAAAATTTGCATGACGTTAAACACAGTGAATAATTACAACCATCGCAAACCGACGCCATCGTGACACTAAAATCTTATGATTTCAGGTCAAACCCCCCAATTTTGTTAGCGGTACCTTCCTAACCTTTGTGGGATCAGCCATTTTATCACTCCCAAAAACATGATCCGCGATTTTATCGCTCAAAAATATAATTTCTTAACATTAATTTTATAGCTTTAATCGGCATTTGCCTTCATATTGTACTTAATAAAAGTTGTTTAAAAAATGTAAAGAGTCTTATGGTAAACTTTATTTTCAGTTTCCAGAGGCCGGACTGATAGTAAAAAATTACCGGATAAACTCATAGCATTTAATTATCAACATTATCACGAGATCAATAATAAATGGACCTAACCCAAGCTAACCCATCAATTAAGCGAGGTTGGACTCCTACTGTCTATACTGTACAGGGTGATTCAAGAGTAAGGGTTTCCAAAAATGTTTATGTGAAGTTATTTCTGTGAGTAGCATGGCCACAAAATGGGAGTGCAGAACAATTGCAAATGTTGATCAATGTTGCAAAGGGAGGTGCTGGAAGGGGAGTGGGTTATGCAACAAAGGGGAAGGGGTTATGCAACAAGGGGGAGGGGAACTCCCCCAGCTTGCTGGGGGAGTTCACCTAACCTTACCTTTAATAAATAAATAAATGGAATAGTGGCAACCCCCTCCAAGCATTGAGAGCATCTCTCTTGCCTTTAGTATATAAATAATTAAAATATATAGTGGTAAATGGCAACTCATCTATATATAAATAAATAATTAAAATAAATGGTGGTATCTGGCAACTCTCCTTATAATTAAAATAAATGGTGATATCTGGCAACTCCCGACCCTCTACATTTCAGCTGCTGGTCCTCTGGACTCTCAAAATGCGTCTGGCTGGGGCCTGGCGAACACCTCTATCCTTCTTAGTTTAGGGTTTCCTTTGGGGGTGAGGACATCCCACCTTCTCCGCCAAAGACACTCTCTCTCTCTCTCTCTCTCTCTCTCTCTCTCTCTCTCTCGTAGTTTAGGGTTTAGGTATACCCCTTTGGGGGTTGAGGCTGTCCCACCTTCTCCCTCCCCCTTGCAACAACCCCCTTTGCAACAATGATCAAAATTTGCAATTGCTCTGCACTCTCCCATTTTGCGGCCATACTACTTCTCTGAATACGTTGTTATATAATGCATAAGTCGGCAATATTTATTCGACCAGCCTTCACTTCGGGGAAATGGTTGGTGTATATGATCAATGGTTGGTTGGTGTATATAATTAGTGGTTGGTTGGTGTATACGATTGATGGTGTTAATGTGTATGATCAGTGGTTAGTTGGTGTATATAATCAGTGGTTGGTTGGTGTATATGATCAATTTTTATATTTAACTCTCTATATAGAGATTAAAAATTTCAATTTCATAACGTCATTATTTTGTCCGATTCATTTAAATAATACCTGATTGAACACAACATCGTAAAGTGTGATTTACATGAAGAGAGTTTAAATTATCCCATTTTCATATTCACCCAAAAATGTATGTTTATTTGTATTACACATTTCACTATTCACATTGTTTTGGAAGTGCACGTTAATGGGTACCCTATTTCCTTTTCTGGCCCGTTTATAGCACACACACACACTTAATATATATATATATGTTATTTGTGTTTTAATATTGTTCTGAATCGGAAATTATATTAACCGCCGGTTGCATAGTTGTGCCATTATCATTTATCTTATATATTTGGTATTTGGTTCAATTAACGTCCACTAAATTTAAAACGGAACTAAATGGAATCTATACAACTTTAGAGTTTGATACAGTTTAGACTCAAACTACATTCAAACAAATCTGATGCTGCGAGAATGGAATTATATTAAATTCCGTTATACACGTTAATATTTAAATATTTTTAATTAGAAAAATACGTTTACACGTTTCATAATTTTCGTGTGATATTTTTTATCGCTCGATTGCAGATGTACACTGTACAGTCGGTCAAAGTAGTTTTGCAAAGATCCTTTCTCTCTCTCTCTCTCTCTCTCTCTCTCTCTCTCTCTCTCTCTCTCTCTCATATATATATATTATACCTTGACGTCAGCGATTGGCTTGAAGGGAATTGAAATAGAACCATACGACTGGAAATAAAAACTTCGAGGACTGGATTTAGAAAGGATATGTGGTCATATCCATACTAAAAGGTATAAAACATATAACATCCCCGTGTTCAAGCAAGATCACGGAGGGGAATCTAATATATTTAACCATATCCGATCTTATAAGGATATTGTGTGCGTGTATAAGGTGCAAAGATACACTTAAACAGGACAAATGAAAAAGCAGCTTTGATTGCTTTTCTGTTTATAACCAACATAAAACACAACTCGATGAAACCCTCCTTTTCCTAAAATCCCCCAAACACACACACACACACACACACACACACACGCACACACCAGAAATCGCAGTGTTGCTAAATTGATAATAAACTGTCGTGGCAAAACATATTTATTATTATTGTTATACAATTTAGTGTATTAAATAGAATGGGAGGAGTAAAGAGAGTGTAGGAGCCAGGTTTCGATTATAGAGGTAAAAGATAACCCTTTTTCACACACACACACACACACACACACACACGTACACACTTAAGCACATATTACATACACATGCATAAAATTTAGAATGTTTTCATCCAATTCCAAACTATTATATATCGAATTACTTCCAATTCATATACAGGAGTGAGCGATAGATTTGGAAAATAAGTTCAGCATCAAATTAAAGAGTTTTCCAATTTAAATTTAATTTGTTAATGGAACTTTTGATAATCTGTTTTCATTATTATTTACAGTTAAATCTGTAGTTTAATAATACAAAATAAAAATAGGCTTGTAAAATTCACACAACCCCATAAAATGCAAATGATATCGGTGAACCTAAGTTCCCCAACTGTTCATTGGTACATGAATGGCGGTTTTACACTTAAAACATGATGATGTAGGACTTTCGAACGAAAGCTCTCACGGAAGTTATAAAATTCTTGGCTGCTCCCTGGTGTTAGGTGAAATACTCCAACTCCATTCCATCATCATGTTCTTCTGTCCACCATAAACGTTTTCGTCCAGTTTTTACTGACTTCTTTCCAGTTGCAGGTTCTCCAGTGTTGCTATTTTAAGTTGGAATACTTCGATACTAAATTCAGTTTCACTTTTTCATGTTATTGTTCAAGTCATATATATATATATGGGATTGAACTCAGAATGGTCCCCTGAGGTCTTTTATGATACACACAGACCGTGCATGGAAAAAGGAACTCTTCTGGGAAAAGCAAATGACAAACACTATAGTTTTTTCTTTTTCATGATGTTAGCCCGACGTGTGTATATATGTATTGATATCATTTTCTGAAGTAAAGAGGTTAATTGAAGAGTTAAAGACTGGTTCTGCGTCAGGGGTAGATGACTTATCGAATGAGCACTTAAAATATGCAAATGACGGAGTATGTCTGCATATATCATTGCTCCTATCAGCCATGCTTGCTCATAGCTATATCCCTGCAGAGTTCATGAGGGTATATATCTTGCCCCTGGTCAAAAATAAGTACGGAGACATTCTATCCAGCAATAATTACAGGTCTATTGCTGTCGCTTCCTGCTTCTCGAAACTACTAGAAAAACTCTTGTTACTCCGATTAAATGATTTCCTATGGACATCTAATCAGTTTGGGTTTAAAAGATCCCACTCAACTGACCTCTGTATCTATGTACTTAAAGAAACAATATCTAAATACATTAACAGTAATTCAACCATTTATAGCTGTTTCCTTGATATAAGTAAGGCATATGATAGGGTGAACCATAATATTTTATTTGCAAAACTAGAAGACAGGAAGGTTCCCATGTACATATTAAATTTATTGAAATGTTGGTATTCCCACCAATCTTTCACTGTTAGGTGGGGCAATATACTATCCGAGTGTTTTGGCTCCTCTTGCGGGGTGAGACAAGGCTCCTTGCTCTCCCCTATGCTGTTTAATGGGTATATTGACGGATTAATTGCTTCACTTAATGAGGCAACAGTAGGATGTTGTATAGATAACACAAGGAAAAATAACTTAGTTTATGCCGATGATATGGTGTTAATAAGTCCCTCTGTTAAACTTCTGGATCGGCTACTAAATGTCTGCGAAGTGTATTCGCAGAAACATGATATTCTTTTTAATGTTACAAAAACTAAGGTTATGCAATTTCATCCTAAAAGCTGTAATCAGCCAGCTGATATAAGGTTTAAAATGAATGGTGAAGTAATTGAGGAAGTACAAGAGTTTAAGTATTTGGGTCAAACTATTACCAGCTCCTTGAGTGATGACTCGGATATAAGAAAACAATCTCGAAGCCTGTGTGCTAAAGCGAATATGACCATAAGAAACTGTAGTGAATACTCTTATTTTAGTTTCAAGATAAATGTTAATTTTACCGTCTTGAATTTCGGAATAGTTATAAATTCATTTTAAATTAGTTACCCCATTATAATTCAATTGTGAACCACATTAATACTAATTTTATGTATACTATATTATTTATTGTATGTAAACATAATTAATTATATATCACAATTGTCAGTTAATTATTTATATTCAAATATTTATTTTAATCTAATACCATGTCCATTTTGCAAATAAATAATAGAAAACCAAAGGTTATATTTTCCACCTTTGGTACTGTCGCAGTTTCGCCTAACGGACTCAATACGGCTAGTGAGATAATCACTGGTTGGCCACTTAACTAGCGGCAGTGCTTATGGCTACATCATCCAGGTTAACCTATACCGGATAGATGCGCTACGGTCCCAAGCCGTAGCTTGCCTAGGCCAACGACGACGACGTAAACCAACAATTGGTGACCCGGAGCTGGATTACCCCATTCTACCCGAACGACTAGGACTAGACTGTAATGTCGTTCGTGCCCATCACCCCCTTCACCCGAACGACTAGGACTAGACTGTAATGTCGTTCGTGCCCATCACCCCCTTCACCCGAACGACTAGGACTGACACCCCCTTCACCCGAACGACTAGGACTAGACTGTAACGTCGTTCGTGCCCACCACCCCCTTCACCCGAGCGACTAGGACCAGACTGTAATGTCGCTCGTGCCCTCTGCCCCTCACCCCTGCCCGTGCGCTCTGTGCCTGCGCTCGTCTCAACCTCCACTCCTTCGTTGGGAACTTGTCGTCTTGCTTGTACGTCAGCAAGCATAGGAGAAGATGCCTGACGACGCTGGTGCCATCTCCCACTTGAGCGTAAAGCTCCCCGTCTTCTGGCCGGGTGATCCATTTATTTGGTTCCACCAAGTGGAATCACAATTCAACTTGGGAAGGATCACCGCTAGCAGGACGAAATACGATCATGTTTTGTCCTCTCTACCAGCGAGCATCATCTCTGAAGTCCGTGACGTCATCGTATCTCCTTCCACGAGTGAGGACCCATACAACGATCTGAAGTCTGCCATCCTGTGCCGCACCACTGTCTCCGAGCGTGAGAAACTACATCAGTTAATCTCAAAAGAAGAACTTGGAGACCGTAAGCCCACTCAAATGCTGAGGGCTATGCAGTGCGCTCTAGGCGAACGCGCACAAACCTTCGATAAGGACATCTTTAGACAGTTGTTCTTGCAGAAACTTCCTCCATCAGCTCAGCGTGTCTTGGCCACTATGGATCCTGCTACTCCAGTTGATAAACTAGCAGAAACTGCCGACAAAGTAGTGGAGATTGACACAGCTCCGGTCAACAACGTGAACACACAATCGGAACTGGAGTTGAAAGTGAAAGAGTTAAGTCAACAACTCAACCACGTTTGTTCTCTGCTACAAAATCAACGGCAAAGAAGCCATTCTCGGTCAAGATTTACGAAGAGGCATCGTTCGAGTTCCGGGAAGATCTGCTTCTACCACGCGAAATTTGGAAAGAAGGCTAGGAAGTGCATCTCCCCTTGCAATTTTTCGTCGGAAAACCCCAGCAGCGAGTCCTAATGGCGTCTAGTACTCGCACTGCCAACCTGTTATTCATAAAGGACAGGAACTCTGGTGTCAATTTCTTGGTCGATACCGGAGCGTCAGTCAGTGTATTCCCTCAAAAATCTGGTCATACGCACTCGGAATCTCCGCCTCTATACGCTGCTAACGGTTCACGCATACCCACGTACGGTACTCAGTCGCGTGAACTAAACTTGGGCCTTCACCGATCCTTCAAGTGGATTTTCATCTGTGCTCAAGTGCGGCATCCCATAATCGGCGCTGACTTCCTCCAGCATTTCAAACTCCTGGTGGATCTTGACAAGCGACGCTTATGCGACCAGGCCACACTGCTTTCTGTTCTTGCCAAACAGGTTGCCCTTCCGGACGCCTCGAACTCTGCACTTTCCCTCGTTCCCCCTAATTCCATGTACCAGTGCCTTTTCCAGCGATATCCAGGAATTCTTCAACCGATGCAGATGGGTGATACCATTAAGCACACATTACCCATCACATTACAACAAAAGGTCCCCCTGTGTTTGCAAAACCCAGACGTCTTGCCCCGGACAAACTGAAAGCTGCCAAATCGGAATTCCAGCTTATGATAGATCTTGGGATAATAAGACCTTCCAAAAGCAGTTGGTCCTCTCCCCTACACCTGGTCCAGAAGAAGTCAGGAGACTGGAGACCATGTGGGGATTACCGGTTTTTGAATTCGACAACCATCCCGGACCGATATCCGGTACCAAATGTCCAAGACTTTACTTCTCTTCTCCACGGCAAATCTATCTTCAGTAAAATAGATCTCGTTAAGGCTTTCCACCACATTCCCGTAGAGCCTTCGGATATTCCCAAGACTGCAGTTTGTACACCATTTGGGTTATTCGAATTTTTGAAGATGCCGTTCGGGCTACGGAATGCTGCGCAAACCTTTCAGAGGTTTATAGATGAGGTCACCAGAGGCTTAGACTTTGTTTATGCCTACATCGATGATTTGCTTGTGGCCAGCTCAACGGAAGAGGAACATAAGGAACATCTTTCACTCCTCTTTCAACGCTTAGAACAATACGGTGTTACTATTAATGCATCTAAGTGTGTGTTTGCACAGCCAACCTTGGAATTTCTTGGTCACACGATTTCGCAGCACGGAATTACCCCCCTTCAGGACAAGTGTGAAGTGATAAAAAATTACCCTATGCCAAGTAATCAGCGTGAGTTACGTCGGTTTCTAGGTTTGGTAAATTATTACCACAAGTTCATTAAAAACTGTGCCAGTGTTCTTGCTCCTCTACACGCTATGATCACACACAAACGCAAGGTAACGAAATTGTTATGGTGTAGCGATAGTTTACAGGCGTTCGACAATGCCAAAAATGCTATCAATAGTGCATTGTCTCTGTCATTTCCTATCAGTGATGCCCCCCTAACTCTGACGGTCGATGCATCAGATGTTGCGATCGGTGGAGTGTTGGAACAAACCATTAACGGTCAACAAGCACCCATCGCGTTTTACTCGAAAAAGCTGCAGCCAGCCCAAACGCGTTATAGTGCTTTCGGACGTGAACTTCTTGCTATTTACTTAAACGTGAAGCATTTTCAACATTTCCTTGAAGGCCGAGAGTTTTGTGTTTTTACCGACCACAAACCTTTGGTCACTGTCTTCAATAAAAACAGCTGTAACCACTCTCCCAGAGTCATCAGGCAACTCGATTATATCTCGCAATTTACCACAGATATCCGCCACATCAAAGGTGTCTTGAACACTCCAGCGGATGCACTCTCAAGAATAGAGATTACTTCTGTTACCCTCAGCTCTACACTGTGGAATGCTATTGCACAGGATCAAGATAAGGATACGGAACTACAAGACCTGCTCAGAGAAGACTCCACTCACTCACTTTCCCTCAAGAAAATGAGTATGCCAGGATTGTCTGTGCCCCTCTATTGCGACGTATCAACAGCTGCTATTCGCCCTTATGTCCCTCCATGTCACAGACAAGCAGTCTTCACGGATCTTCATAAGCCCTCCCATCCTGGTATCCGTGCTTCGCAACACCTGGTTACCTCTCGCTTTGTTTGGCCCTCGATGCGGAAGGATGTCAAACATTGGACCAAAACGTGCCTTGCCTGCCAGCGTGCCAAAGTCCAAAGGCACACCAGGTCCCCCTTTGACGCATTTCCGCCCCCATCCCAGCGATTTGAAATAATTCATGTAGACATTGTTGGCCCTCTTCCAGTGATTCAAGGCCAACGTTATCTGCTCACCTGTCTCGACCGCTTTTCCAGATGGCCTGAAGCCATCCCACTTCCTGATATCCAAGCGGACACTGTTGCAAGAGCCTTTCTTCATGGATGGGTATCAAGATTTGGATTGCCGACAAAAGTCATCACTGACCAAGGTCGCCAATTTGAGTCTTCGCTTTGGAAGAAGTTTACCAGCTTGTTGGGTACAGTACATGCGCATACCTGTGCGTATCATCCGCAAGCTAACGGCCTCGTCGAACGCTTCCATCGCCAGCTGAAGTCATCCCTTATGTGTCACGAAGACTCCCATTGGATGGATAAGCTTCCACTCGTTTTGCTTGGTATTCGCTCTGCATTTAAGAGTGATCTGAAGACTACAGCGGCTGAACTAGTCTATGGAACAACACTGCGGCTACCAGGTGGCTACTTCACTGCAGGGGATAAGTCATGTGATCCTACGGAATTCGCTCAGACACTTTCCTCTCACATGCAGTCCCTTCAGCCTGTTCCCCCTCGATTGACTAGCCAACAGAACATCTTTGTTTCCCCAGCCCTCCAGTCTTGCACCCACGTTTTCGTTCGTGTACCTGTCCCAAAACGGCCTCTCCAATGTCCATATGACGGACCCTATGAAGTTCTCCGACGTACGCGCAAATCATTTCTCATCCAGCGCGGTTCCAAGGTCGACAAGGTTTCTATCGATCGTCTTAAGCCTGCGTTTTTGGAATCAACCTTAAGTGAGGTACAAGTAGCTACCAAAAAGGTTCAGCGGAAATCTGTGTCGTTCGGAACTCTTTGAACTTCCTCTCTGGTGGGGGAGTGTGTAGTGAATACTCTTATTTTAGTTTCAAGATAAATGTTAATTTTACCGTCTTGAATTTCGGAATAGTTATAAATTCATTTTAAATTAGTTACCCCATTATAATTCAATTGTGAACCACATTAATACTAATTTTATGTATACTATATTATTTTATTGTATGTAAACATAATTAATTATATATCACAATTGTCAGTTAATTATTTATATTCAAATATTTATTTTAATCTAATACCATGTCCATTTTGCAAATAAATAATAGAAAACCAAAGGTTATATTTTCCACCTTTGGTACTGTCGCAGTTTCGCCTAACGGACTCAATACGGCTAGTGAGATAATCACTGGTTGGCACTTAACTAGCGGCAGTGCTTATGGCTACATCATCCAGGTTAACCTATACCGGATAGATGCGCTACGGTCCCAAGCCGTAGCTTGCCTAGGCCAACGACGACGACGTAAACCAACAAAACTTTCGTTTCTGTACAAGTGAAGCTAAAGACACACTCTTTCGTACTTTCTGCAGTAATATATACGGTCAGCAACTCTGGGTGAATTATAAAAAAGCTTCTGGCAGAACCCTAAATTTGCTGTACAACAGGTCTTTTAGACTCTTACATAAATTACCCCCGAGATGCTCAGCTTCGCAAATGTTTGCTACCCGCAATGTCCCGAGCTTCTCGGAGGTAACAAGACGTGCTCAACACAGTCTAATGCAAAGAATTAAAAAATCAACCAACCAGATCATCCAAGCTATCCATGAGTCCTGCCATTTATCCTCTAAGCTATGGAAATTCTTGGTACGAAAAGGTCTGTCTGTAGCTCCACTTAACTTCGACAGTGCAGTATTAATTCTAATCAGTTGTATATATTTCTATCCTTAGTATATGAACTGTCATTGTATTATTAATATTTGTCATATGGACCATAGTCTGCCAATAAACCTTTTCATTTTCATTTTCAATTTCATATATATATTCTGGAAAGCAGAATATTGAAATACAAGTCAGAATCAGATATCTGTTGAATTAATCGTTATTAATAGCATACATATATACTATATACTATACGAGTATACTAATTATTCAGTATATAAATATGATAAAAATTGTAATTACATTTATTTTCTTTAATGTAATAATGTTTCAGACCAGCAAAAACCCTAGGATCTACTCATGGCTAGTCTACCTAAACGTGTTTGTAATTGTGTACTGCGCAAGTCCTCCGTGGTGGCAGGGGACTTGCAATTTTATGTGGGTTCCGAACCACAAAAACCTTAATTTTACTACCATAAACTATACTATACTGCTATCTCGAACCTTCTACTTGTCAGTTTACACCCGTTATTTCTAGTTCTACTATATTGTGGTATTTCGAAAAAGCTATCTTTATTTACGTTATCGAACCCATTCATAATTTTAAAGACCTGGATTAGTCTCGAGGGTAATCAATTTTAACTCTCGTACAACTTTGACCTAAGCGACGGAATCGCTGCTGTATTTTGTTTCGCTACTTTTAAATCACCAGTGACTAGAACTCCTAAATCATTTTTCTTGATCTACGCTTGCCAACTCCTTCCCTGACATACTATACGCAAAATTACCGTTACGCGAACCTATATGTAAAATTTTGCACTTATCGACGTTAAATCTCATTTGTCATGTGGCCGACCAATCTACGATTTTATTCAGATCTTCCTGGATTTTACCTCTATCTTCGTCAATTATCGCCCTACCATCCAACTTCGTGTCATCTGTAAACTTTGAAACTGTACTGACTTGGCCGACATCTAGATCGTTAATATAAATAAGAAAAAGCAAGGAGTCCAATAGAGAACCCTTGGGGAATGCCTCTCGCTACATTAGCCCAAGAAGACTGCTCCATCAACGACCACTAGGGTGTGTCACTTTTGGCCTTTTTTTGAAAAGTTGTGGTGCTTACCTCTTATATTGTGACAAATTGACCAAAAACCATGAATAAACCAAAAAAAAGACAATCGAGTAATATTTAGGGTCCCCGTCCCCATTTGAAAAGTAAGCCCCCTATTCACACAAAAAATGGTGATTTTTGGAGATATTTTTGGTCATAGTTTCCTTACTAATCATCGTATTTCAAAATGTAGAGAATAACGGTATCCTCTTATTGCAAACGTTTTAAAACTATTTTAGTTGTATACGGTGTTAATATTTGAGTGGACCTTATGAAATTTTTCCTCCCCCGTTTTCATTTCTTTAACATTTATTTACAGTATTTCCAGGTTTTATCTACAAAAAGTATGCAAATATAACCAAATGTATGATAAATTTGCTTTGTTTTCAGAATTCTATTGTAGATTTGCTTAATTTCATAGTTTATTAAAATTAGTCAATAGTCATGGCTAACAGTAAGCCAATATTAAGAACAGACCTAAGAAAATATGATTCTTTAGTGGGAAAGTTAGTGGAAGACATATGCGCAAGAGAAGGAAGCATGCTTCCAACGAATAGTGAAGTTCTCAGTCACTTTTTCTTCTTGAGAAGGGATCAAATGAAAAGCGACAATGTGTCAAAGGAAGAAAATATTTTGAGAGTATTAGATAAGGTAGAAAAGGTGTGGATTATGACTGGCATACCCTCAAAATCCATTAGAAAGCAGAAAGGACCCAAAAAAATAATGTTGTGGGATTTGATAAAACATGAGAAGTTGGATAAAAATATAAAGAAAAAATGTTATGAAACCCAAAAAACATCTTTTCTGTCTCGTTTAGATAACTTATTTGATATATCAACTGAAAATGTATGTAATGAGATCCAAAATGATACATTGAGAACTATGCAACAAAAGAATGAGGATCTTCGCTTTTTGGAAGATCAGCGAAGTGCTAGGATATATTCTTTGGGTCCGATCGATAAAGCTTATGTAGCCAAACTGATCAAAAAGACTGCTAGAAGAAGGTGAAGAACGAAGAAAATTGAAAGAAAAAGAGCGAAAGGCATTAGAAGAAGAGACACACAAACTTGAATCATCTGAAGGCGAGTTAGTGGACTCAAGTAATGGTGAAGATGATTTTACTCCGAGCCCAGGCCCATCAAAACGTCCTAAGTTACTACAGTCAACATTAATATCTAATACAGCTGATCGTTTAGGACTATCATTCGGACAACGCTCGACATTTTCATCTGTGGTAGCAGCTGAATGTGGGCTAGATTTAAAAGAGATGTCATTATCGAAAAGTACTTCTGCGCGAGCTGCGAAGTCGAGGAAAGCTACTGCTGACACTCTTAAAGAGTCGTTCAACCCACCTCAATATTGTGTAGTCCACTGGAACAGCAAAATGATACTGAATGTTTCAGGAGGAAAGCAGGATCGATTGGCAATACTTATATCGGGAGAGAATGTTGAGAAACTTCTCTCGATATCCGATATCGGCGTCTCAACTGGATCGACACAAGCTTGTACTGTTTTTAGCACAATCCAAGAATGGAAACTACAGGATAAGGTTTACGGAATGGTATTCGATACTACTTCATCCAATACTGGCTGGATAAGAGGGGCTTGTAAAGTACTGGAAGACCTCTTTAGAAAAAAATTATTATGGCTCGCTTGTCGCCACCATATGGCAGAACGAGTTTTGTCAGCAGTGTATCTAAAGGTATTTCGAAAATCTTCTTCACCCGAAAACGAATCTTTCAAGACCTTCAGAGATGTTATATGGGAGAAGCTAGATACTAAGCAACCCTTCAAACAGCTATCTACCAATGACAGACATCTCAAGGACCTGAAAAAATGCGTCATAGATTTTATGACAGATTTGTTCAAAGATAACCAGAGCCTTCCCAGGGATGATTACAAAGAGGTAGCTGAAACAACTGTGCTCGTTTTAGGAGAAATTCCTGCCAGAGGAATACACTGGAACAAGCCAGGAGCTCTCCATCACGCCAGATGGATGGCTGTCATATTGTATACGAATAAGATGTTAGCATTTTCAGACCAAGCCGGATATGATAATGTTATAATAAAAAAGCTGGAAAGAGTATGCTTGTTTACATCGCTGATCTACTCCAAGTAATGGCTATCAGTCATCAACCCACTTGAGGCTCCTGAAAATGACCTCCTCCTATACAACGAATTAGTTCACTACAAAAAGATTGACAGGGAAGTAGCGGAAGCTGCCCTCAACACTTGTAAAGGTCATTACTGGTACCTATCTGAAGAACTTGTAACCCTTTCTCTCTTTGGAGATTTACCTCATAGTGAAAAGGACAAGGTGGCCAAAAAACTTTCCTCTTTCAATCAACCACCAGAATTCAAACAGGGTAAGCCGATATTTCCCATCCTAAAAGAACGAATTAAAATTCAGCAATTAGTTGGTCCAAACTCATGGTTTGTATTCAAAGTCCTTGGTTCAACGGGAGATTGGATAAGGATTCCAGCTGTAACGTGGGACAGCAACAATGATTTTCAACGGATCAAGAGAATACTCTCTTCAACTAAGGTTGTTAATGACACTGCAGAAAGGGGTATCAAACTTTTGCAAGATTTTCACGGCTCATGTAGGGATGAAGGTGAATTTCAGGCATTGTTTCAAGTTGTAGAGGAAAACAGGCGTCTTTTCCCAAAATTTTCCAAACAAGGTCTCTTGAATTTGTAATTTCTTTCCATTTATAATTTCATTTCATTTACAATTTTTCATTATAATTTCAAGAACAGAACTTTGTTTCTATTTGATTAAAATTGTTTTCTGTTTGTATTTCATAATAAAAAAAAAAAAAAAACCATGGGGCTTTGCATATTTTTTTAGATTAATAAAATTTTAAGTCTACAGTTGTCATTTTTTTTTTTTGGCAAAATTTGCTAATTTTGCTCTACTAAACATGTACAAAGTTGTTCCCACTTTGAATCTCTAAACCAAAAAAGTGTTGCTCATTTAAGCCCATCTGCTTTTTTGATTTATATTTTCAAAGCCCATCGCCGCAGAGCTGCATTAGGATGATGCTCTATGGATGGCGGTAACATCCAAAGTATATAAGATAATATTTTATTGCAGTTCAGATCTTCCAAAGATATAAAACAGCAGCATTTTTCTCTTAGAAAATGCATCAAAATGACCAAAGAGATATAAAAAATTTAATAAATTTAACTCAAAGGTTAATAAAAAAACTACTCAGATTGAAGCGCATTATTATTCTCTACACTTTGGTAGCAAAACTTTTGAAATACGATGATTAGTAAGGAAACTATGACCAAAAATATCTCAAAAAATCACCATTTTTTGTGTGAATAGGGGGCTTATTTTTCAAATAAGGGGAGGGGACCCTAAATATTACCCGATTGTCTTTTTTTTTGGCTTATTCATGGTTTTTGGTCAATTTGTCACAATATAAGAGGTAAGCACCATAACTTTTCAAAAAAAGTCCAAAAGTGACACCCTAACGACCACCCACCCTCTGTTTCCTACCTCGCAACCATTCTTCTATCCATTTATTAATACATCCCTCATTTCATGAGCCTTAGTTTTTTCAACCAGTCTTTTGTGCGGTGCAGTGTCAAACGCGTTTTGAAAATCTAAATACACTACATCTATCGGCCGATGACTATCGTAAACTTCAACCACGATTTGGAAAAATTCTAAGATTAGTTAAGCAAAACTTGTTTGGCCTAAAACCATGCTGCGTATTTCTAATCAAGTTATGCAATTCTAAGTGTTCGACTATACGATCCCTAATTATCGATTCCAGTTGCTTACCCACAACAGACATTAAACTGATTGGCCTATAATTTCCCGCCGCACCTTTATCGCCTTTCTTAAAAATAGGTGTTGCATTTGCTAACTTAAAATTATCTGGTACGCACCCTTCAGAAATAGACGCATTAAAAATCTTTGTTAGCGGCACAACAATGCTTTCTTTTAATTCTTTTAGTTGTATGGGATATATAGAATCCAGCCCCAGTGATTTAAGCATTTTCATTTTACAAATATAGAGCAGTACCTCCCTTTCACTCACCACAATATTATCTAAAGTATTACCATTATCAAAAGGTATTATGTCTATGACTGTAGGGATATTCGTTACATCTTCTACTGTAAAAACTGACGTAGAAAAAATTCGTTTAGCAGGGTAGCCATTTGCTTGTTTTCAGAAACTAGCTCACCGTCAGAATTTCTCAACGGTTCTAAGACACTCTTCACCGAGTTCCTATTATTAACGTATTGAAAAAAATCTTTTGGGGTTTTCTTTGCCCTCACGAGCTATGGAAATTTCAAAATCATGCTTGGACTTTCTTATTACGCTTTTCGCTTCACGCCTTAGAAATATATAGTTGTTTCGTAACCAAAAATTGTCTTTATCGTACTTATGTAGCTTGTAAGCCCTATCTCTACTCTTTATAATATCTCCTAATCTGGAAGTAAACCACAATGGCGTGTTATTTACTTTCGCACGCGTAATCTTGTACGATACACATTCCTCATTTATAGTCCTAAGCACCGTTTCAAACAATTCCCACTTAATTTTTGCGTTGGAGGTCCCCATTACGTTTTCTCAATTGACGCGTGACAAATTTACAAAAGTCTGCGCGCTGGAAGTCAGGAATTTTAGTCGAGTTAGCTGATTTCGAGTGACTTACTTAGAGGACAAAATCTACCATGTTGTGATTGCTATTGCTTAAAGGTTCTATTACTTGAAGATCAGTGATAAGTCTATCATCCGTAGTTATTACTAAATCTAAAATACTGTCCAACCTTGTAGGTTCCCCAACCTTTTGAATAAGAAAGCTATCCTCGAGAAAATTAACTAAAAGATAACTTTTCACGTCTCCCTGCATTGTATCGTAATTCGCGTTAGCGCAATTGAAGCCACCCATAATTAAGGCCTGCTCACGACCTATTATTCTCTTTATTTCACGATATAACTCTTCGTCCGTATCAGCTGTTTGATTAGGGGCTTATATATCATATAACCCAACAAGAAGTTTGAAATCGCTCAATTTAAGTTCTGTTATAGTCGAATCTATCGGTTCTAGAATTCTGTGTTTTAATTCTTTTGCGTCCGCAATATTACCTTTGATATACAACATAACACCTCTTCCCCGCCTACCTATTCTGTTTTTAATAAAAAGTCTATAACCTCTAATGTGATACTCCTGTACAAAGTTACGTGTTTCAGTGCTAAGCCACGATTCATTTATCGTAATTAAATCATAGTCTTTGAAAGCAAT
Organism: Bathynomus jamesi; assembly: GCA_023014485.1. Taxonomy (NCBI): domain Eukaryota; kingdom Metazoa; phylum Arthropoda; class Malacostraca; order Isopoda; family Cirolanidae; genus Bathynomus; species Bathynomus jamesi. The sequence goes on along the minus strand of JAJOZX010004006.1, from coordinate 140,339 downwards.
TAAAGAAAAAAATTCATTTATTTTGTTTCGTAGGCTACAAACATTTAAAGATAGAAACTTCAAATTGTTTGTTAATACCGCGTTACCTTCGCGCGCGCAAGGTAAATTCTGGCCTGTAATTTAAGGAAATTACGCCGGGACCGTTCGAGTTACGGCAACCTGAAAAGAAGAGACAGTATTATGACATAGTCTTCCTAAACTTGCAGTTCCAACGTCATTAAGATGAAGTCCATCTCCGAGAACAAGTCCCTCCTGCCGTAGAAAATGTTTAGAAATTTCGCAAAAAGCACTCTCCTTCGTGGTGGTAAAGAAACTTTAAGTTATTGTTAATATAAGTCGCCTTGCTGTAGAACTCATTACGTTGGATAATTCGAGGAAGTATACCTGTTAAAACAATCTTATTAATTTTTTCCTTTTGTAACTCTAATAAGTCCCTATACCTAGTCAGCAGCTTTTCCGATCTAGAATTTAAAACGTTGTTAGCACCGACATGAATAGCATACGTTGTGTCCTCAGAGGTTCCATCTGTAAACTGGTCAACACTATTCGTTATATCCTCTACCCTTGCAACAGGGTAGCAGTAACGGCGTCTACGACGGGGGTTTCGTCCAAATAATTCTTCGAGCTGCCCTCAAAGAATGGAATCACCATTCATTGTTCATCAGCGTCTTCGAAACCTGAAACAAAAAACTTATTGTTTGTTATTACGGGTAGACAAGTCTTAGGTTGTCTCAATGGGGCTCCAATACGCACTTGAACAAAGGATTGGGAAGTAAGGGAAGAGATAGGGCTGTTAGAATTATTTAAACCATTAGTAGAAATTGAGGCAGGAGAGGCCGCGACTGAAAAGTAACTCCTCTCAGAAGGCCCAAGGGATTCTAATTTCGCCGTCAGGAGCATCACCCTTTCTTCAAGCGTTACTCTGGCCTCTCTCTCACGCTGTAGCTCGTTCTTCAGCAAATCCATGTTAGAGCACCACCTGCAAACTAATTGATCATTATTATTAGCTAAATTAAACGCGTAAGCAGCAAACTTCCCTTCGCACCAACTGCAAGTTCTTGACGGGGGTGCCATGCTATTAACTAATTAAATCACTAACGTTTGGAAATTAATAGTGAATTAATAACAGTAATCTAATAACGACGTAAGTCTGGGAATAAGTAAAGAGCAATTAATAAATAAAACGTTGGTCTACCCTGTATTTAGTTGTGACGTCACCAACGCAAGCCCGCAAAAACGTTCTTGAAACGCAGAAGACAGCTTTCTGTAACACAAAATTGTACTGAACGAATATATACGTAATTAAGCTACCGACAAAGGTTCTGCGATTTTTTCCTACGGAGGGTGACCGCACTCTACTTGATGATCCTTAGCAAAGCAAAATCAACCTTATTAGACCACGTTTTCTAATAGATTGGAATTTCACACTTTTTGAATAAAACAAAACAAGCTATATGCACTTGCCTTCGTTTAATCAAGTAAACATAATAATAAAAAAAGTCGATAAATAAAATATATTCGATTATGAATAATTAATAACGCGAGGTAATTTAGTTAAGATGGCACCGAACACTATTTTTGTAAAGTTACTTTGAAACCATTTATTCAATTGGTAACACTGGACACTCGATAAAACACGTCTGTTCACAAGGAAAGACAGATCACTTCCCTCATATATCAACATAAAAAGCTTGCACACGAAATGAGACTCCATATACTCTCTCTCTCTCTCTCTCTCTCTCTCTCTCTCTCTCTCTCTCTCTCTCTCTCTCTCTCTCTATATATATATATATATATATATATATATATATATATGGGATGAATTTCACAATTAATCACGTGAAATGAATGATGGGATCAAGTAAAGATAAGCACCCCCAGCCTTCTTTAATTAGCCTTATAAGGCTAACTAACGAAAATATCACGACCTAACCTAACCAATCGTTAAGTCAACTGTACGCCCTTGACGATTGGTTAGGTTAGGTCGTGATATTTTCGTTAGTTAGCCTTATAAGGCTAATTAAAGAAGGCTGGGTGTGCTTATCTTTACTTGATCCGAATGATGTAAACCCACAAGGAAAAATAAAAATAATTCCAAGGCCTTTCATGTATTCAGAAGTACACCTCATCAGAGAATGAAGGGACCAGGCGAGAAGCCCAATATATATATATAGAGCGGGGCTGAAACAAAAAGATTAGCACATAATTAACAAGACTTAATGAGAGGCAGAAGGAATTTAAACAGGAATTGTAAATTTCATACATTCCCGCACTTTTACTGAAATTATCTTTAAAATGGATAGATGCACATTCTAGAATATTTCTTTCAATTATATCTCTGTTTTTAACGAGCGCTTTAGAACTATCCCACTTGATGCTATGATTACATCTATACATATGGTTAAACAATGCATTAGAATTATTTACTGTTCTCCACGCATATTTATGCTGTTTTACCCTAATATCTAACGTTTTACCCGTTTGGCCTATATATACTGAGTTACATTTAAATTTTCGAATCGATAAGAGAATCAGCTAAATTTGCCAATGCCGATACACAAAAACTGGCCGATTCTGCCGGGGCCGATGCCGATTAAGTAGTATACCACTAATATGTATATCCAACCCTTTTCATGATATTTAATAATTTTAAAAAAATTTAGTCTGAAACTATCACGACAACGGTAATATCGTTACTTGCATATTCATATCGAGATGAGCTGCGTGCTGTGTATCCTAAAGATTGTCGCTGTTTCGTAAGATAGTCAATAATACACACACACACATACACACATGTGCGCATCTCCTTATAAGCGAAGTACGACTTTTTTAAATCTACATACCTAAAAACTAATTAAACAAATTTAATTTAACCTAATCTAGGTTCAAGTTGCCTAAACTAACTTAGGCCCTACTCGGTCAGCGAACTGAGTAAGGCCTGATAAGTGTATCGGTCGCAATTGTTGTCATTAAATAGTGAGGGACTCGCTAATCTAGCCTAATCTAGCCTAACCAAACTTTAACTAACCTAACCTAGCGTAACTTAACCTAATCAGGATTAATACATTTTTTTCGACAGTAAAATGTTTCTACTTATATATATAAATAAATATATATATATTTTTTTTAATGTTCCAAAATACCTAAAATGTTACCTCACAAAATAAAATTAGCCCACTACATCTGTCAATTACATATCACACACTCGAACTCACTTATGCCAAATTGCCTCCCCTTCCCCACTCTTCCCTGCACATTTGCAGAAAAAACAAGCAAAGCATAAAATAAATAAAAAACGTACGCTGAATTCAAACCCTTTTTTTTATATTGTTCGTGTTCACACACTTACCCATTAAATAGACGATGGACCAAGAACTATATACTAGTTTTTATCGAAAATGTAAACAAGAAATGCTCTTTTTTAAAGTCAGCTTTTAACATTAATTATATGAGGTCATATTTCGATAAATAGTTAACTTCTCCTAACGCTGTTTTCACATTTAGTGGATATTAGACAACAGATAAAATTCCACTCCAAAATTCCAGCATTTATTTGCTTCAAGGCAAACTGCCTTTTATTAAGCTTACAACGTATTAGGGACACTCAATATATTTTTCCCCACCATTTTTTCTTAGCTAAATAATAGGGCATGGGCTGAAATGTCTTTTGGGCCGTAAGTTTGAACTTTCTGCTCTTCACATAACTGAATTTTTCCAGTTTGAACCTCCCCTCCTTGTATAAAACTGCTTTCAAATGCCCTTGTATAAAACCGATGGTTAACGCAGTTTCGAAAATGGCGTCTGACAGTGATGCGCGTCGTAAACAGAAAGCTGTTATCGAGTTCTTAACCGCAGAGAAGGAAACAGTTGCAAATATTCACAGACGTCTACGAAACGTTTACGGAGATGCTGTTGTTGATCGAAGCACAGTTGAACGCTGGTCTAAACGTGTGAGATCATCGGAGAGAGGGAGAGCCAGCCTCGATGATGAGCCACGCAGCGATCGCCTGGCATCGGCTACCACATCTCACAATGTGCAACGTGCTAACAGCAACATTCGATCAAATCGGCGCGTCACATACAAGGAGCTATCACTGAAACTAGGAATTAGTGAAGGAAGTGTGCATACGATAATTCAGCAACTGGAATACTCAAAAGTATGTTCACGATTTGTTCCTCGCGAACTGACTGAAGATCACAAAGCCCAAAGAAAAGAAATTGCTTCTGAGTCGTTGGTTCGATACGAGACAGAAGGGGATGACTTTCTTTCACGAATTGTCACTGGGGATGAGACTTGGGTACACCACTTTGAACATGAAACAAAACGCCAATCCACGCAGACTCCCCACGCAAGAAAAAGTTCAAAATGGCTCCCTCTGCGGGTAAGGTTATGGCCACCATCTTCTGGGACATGAAAGGGGTGATTCTGGTGGACATTATGAAGAAAGGACAAACAATCAACTCAGAGGCTACCTTACTCAGATTGCTACCCTACAGAGACCTCAGAGACGTATAAAGCGAGTTCGGCCGGAGACAAAACTGGAACACGTCCTTCTTTTGCACGATAACGCAAGACCACACAACAGTTTGCAAACAAGAGAGGCCCTCACAAAAATGCTCTTCACTGTGTTACCCCATCCTCCATACAGCCCGGATCTGGCACCTTCAGACTTCCATTTGTTTAGGCCAATGAAGGATGCTATTCGGAGAAGAAAGTTTCAAGGTGACGATGAGGTTGTTGAGGAGGTTAAGAGGTGGCTCCAGCGGAAGCCAGTGGACTTTTACCAGCAAGGAATAAAGGCCCTTGTTTCGAGGTGGAGCAATGCCGTAGAAAAGGATGAAGACTATGTGGAAAAATAAAAACTTGTAAAAAAGGTATGTAACTACTTGTGTACAAAATTTCTGGAACTTTCAAGGAAATTTGGAAGGAAAAAAAAAGGTGGGGCAAAATATATTGCGTGGCCCTCGTATTAAAGTTTAAGGGTATTTATTTATGCCCTGAGTACTGCGTGCACACATCCACACCACACACACACACACACACACACACACATATATATATATATATATAGATAGATAGATAGATAGATAGAGAGATAAATAAATAGAGGAGGCGGTTGTAGACACCAATCGACCAGGGAAGTACTCCGGGGAGGACGTTGGACAGGAGACAGGAAGTGCTGGAATTCCCGTTTCTCCTCTCACTGTCCTCCTTAGCTATCTTTTTCCTTGTCTTATCTACCCTGTGAGCAGTCCAGTCCAGCATGCTCTCAAACACACACTTGTCCCTCTAATCCTCACTACACACACACACACATATATATATATATATATATATATATATATATATATATGCACTTTACACACTACACAATATTTTCAAAATTAAAATAAAAAAATGGCAACCTTTATACCTTTATTTCGGATCTATGCTTTTCCTTGTAAGATGGATGCTTTTTTTTGGCGTTCGCCCTTCGACCCTTCTTCCTACATAAAAAAAAAGATATACGTATAAACATTCACAGAGTTTACTAGATTCGTTGTTCTCAAATTTCTTTGTATTGTAGTTTTAACATAGTCTTAGTTTAAATACGTGGATACTCTATAAATTTCGATGAAAAAGATACAGCAATAGATAATTTTTTTAATTTATAAAAGACATAGGCTCATAATTCTCTATACTGTCGTACCATCATTATTATGTCGTATCATTATTATCATTATATTTTATTTGTGATTAAAAGAAATTGCATAAATTGACAATATAAATGCGACGTTCGTTGAAATTAAAGACAACCCACGAAAGAAATTAATTTTAGGTTTAATATATAGGCCTCCCTCTCAGACTGTCGATAATGATAATAGACTTCAGGAACTAATTTTTTTATGTAAGTAGCGAACATATATATACACATTCACATGCAATAATTATTATGCAATAATTATGGGAGATCTTAGTCTGCCTTGCAGGGAGTCGGGTGGTGCTTTACAATCTAATTTCGTTTGCCAATTGTACAGGAGTTTGCTCGAAAGCTCACTTTTTCAAATGGTCAAGTATCCCACTACAGGTCTAAATATTTCATATTTAGTTTTAAGTACCGTACCTAGACTTAATTGATAACATCTCTGTAGGAGACTACTTCACCAGTGATCGCAGGCAAAAACATTTGAAATTAAAGTTAATGTTCATAATTTGGATAGTTTGGAATGCGTTTTTGATGTTTAAAGAGCTAATTTTTGTGACATGAAACTGAAACTTTCGACCCATAATTGGGATGAGACTTCATTACGAAATGATATTAATGGTATATGGAATTCTTTTTATAATTATTTTAACCGTTTAGAATCTAGTAATATTCCCTAACGTAAAAAGAAATTGGTGAAGTCTGTTAAACCTAAATGGTGGAATGCTAAAATTAAAAGTGGTTTAACGGTGAAAAGGAACGTGTATTTTAAATTTAAAGAAACAAATAATTTGTCCTATGAAAATGCATACAAGTTATTGAGAAGACGAAGCAAAAAACTTATCAGAAAAAGTAAGCGCAATTAAATCGAATTCGAAGGAATTCTATAATTATTTTAGGAATAAAAACGTAGCTTCACAGACTATTGGTCCACTCATAGGCGAAAACAACGAACAAATTTACAGTGACTTACAAATGAGAGACGTTTTAAATAGATTCTTCTCTTCTGTGTTTATTAACGAAAATTTTAACAACATCCCATTCCTATAATCATGTTCAATGATGATCAGTTAAAGTTTCGTGATTTTACTATTAGTGAAAGTAAAGTACTCTCGTTCATAGGTAAAATTATTCCTAATAAAACTTCAGGTACAGAAAAGCTCTACCGTAGGGTACTTAAAAAAATGAATTGTCTCTGCTTTTATTTATATATTGAATAATAAATTTTTAGAGTCTGGAGAAGTTCTGTTCGATTGGAAACTTGCAAAAATAGGAACAAATCGCTCCCCGGAAATTATCGTCCATTAGTCTGACTTTAGTAGTTGGTAAGCAAATGGAGACGATCGTTCGTGACAAAATAGTTATTCACTTAGAAATTAAAAATTTAATTAAAGATTCTCAGCACGACTTTCGACGTAATCGTTCTTGTCTTATTATCTGCTCGACTTCTTTAATGATATTATAAATACGAGTATTTATGACAAGAGTAAAGCAGCATATATTATACTAGGGGCACTCAATATATTTTGTCCCACCCTTTTTTCTTAGCTAAATAATAGGCCATGGGGCTGAAATATCTTTTGGGCCGTAAGTTTGAACTTTCTGAGCTTCACATAACCCGATTTTTCTAGTTTGACCCTTCCTTCCTTGTATAAAACTGCTTTTAAACGCCCTTGTATAAAATCGATGGTTAACGCAGTTTCGAAAACAGAGAGCTGTTATCGAGTTCTTAACCGCAGAGAAGGAAACAGTTGCAAATATTCAAAACTTCTACAAAACGTTTACGGAGATACTGTTGTTGATCGGAACACAGTTGGACGCTGGTCTAAACGTGTGAGATCATCGGAGAGAGGGAGAGCCAGCCTCGATGATGAGCCACACAGCGGTCGCCCGGTATCGGCTGTCACATCTCACACTGTGCAACGTGCTAACAACATTATTCGATCAAATCGGCGCGTCACTTACAAGGAGCTATCACTGAGCCTAGGAATTAGTGAAGGAAGTGTAAATACGATAATTCAGCAACTGGGATACTCAAAAGTGTGTTCACGGTTTGTTCATCGCCAACTGACTGAAGATCACAAAGCCCAAAGAAAAGAAATTGCTTCTGAGTCGTTGGTTCGATACGAGACAGGAGGGGATGACTTCCTTTCACGAATTGTGACTGGGGATGAGACTTGGGTACACACTTTGAACATGAAACAAAACGCCAATCCATGGAGTGGCATCACGCATACTCCCCACGCAAGAAAAAGTTCAAAATGGCTCCCTCTGCAGGAAAGGTTATGGCCATCATCCTCTGGGACATGAAAAGGGTGATTCTAGTGGTCATTATGAAGAAAGGACAAACAATCAACTCAGGGGCATATATTGCTACCCTACAGAGACTCCAGAGACGTATAAAGCGAGTTCGACCGGAGACAAAACTGGAACACGTCCTTCTTTTGCACGATAACGCAAGACCACACAACAGTTTGCAAACAAGAGAGGCCATCACAAAAATGCGCTTCACTGTGTTACCCCATCCTCCATACAGCCCGGATCTGGCACCTTCAGACTTCCATTTGTTTAGGCCAATGAAGGATGCTATTCGGAGAAGAAAGTTTCAGAGTGACGATGAGGTTGTTGAGGAGGTTAAGAGGTGGCTCTAGTAGAAGCCAGTGGACTTTTACCAGCAAGGAATAAAGGCCCTTGTTTCGAGGTGGAGGAAAGCCGTAGAAAAGGATGGAGACTATGTGGAAAAATAAAAACTTGTAAAAAAGGTATGTAACACTTGTGTACAAAATTTCTAGAACTTAAAGGAAACTTGGTAACTAATAAAAAAGGTGGGGCAAAATATATTTAGTGGCCCTCGTATAATTCGATTTTCAAAAGGCATTTGATAAAGTGTCCCATAGGGGATTATTAGCTAAACGTCAGTTTCAGGGAATTAATGGTAATGTTCTCAAATGGATTGAAAATTGTCTTAGTGACCGTAAAGAAAGAGTGGTCATTAATGGCCAAGCGTCTAACTGGAGAAGTGTAACCAGTGACGTGCCTCAGGGATCAGTTCTGGGAACAGTTCTTTTTACTTTTTATATCATCGACATCGACATAGGGATTAAGAATATAATTTCAAAATTTGCGAATGATAGCAAACCAGGGCGACGAACAAAGTCAGCGGCAGAACGTTTGCAGATTGAAAGAGACATTAAGTTACTCAAGTGGGCAGAAATTTGGCAAATTAACTTTAATATAGATAAATGCAAAACGTCGCATATCGGTAGAAACAATGTTAATGAAAAGTATTTTATGCACGACAAAACACTAACGAGTGATACGTAAGAGAAAGCTTTAAGCATTATTGTTGTTGACACACTTAAACAGAGTGAGCAATGTATCGAAGCGGTTAGAAAAGTTAATAGAATTTTAGGTTTCATTGGTAGATCATTTGAATTTAAGTCGGAGAAAACAATGCCAACATTATATAATTCCTTATTACACCCCCACCTGGAATACTGCGTTTAGTTCTGGTCCCATATTTACGACAGGACATAGAGAGAATGGAGAGAGTGCAGCAACGGGTTACAAAGATTATTCCCCGACTTAGAAAAAATCATGCACTGCCCGTTTAGAAACGTTAAATTGATTCTTATTTGTAAAAAGGCGCATTCGAGAGGATTTAATGATGGTGTTTAAAATGATTAAAAATTTTTATAACGTCGACGCCGAAAAATATATCGCCTTTAGAAATGTAGATAGCATTTGCGATAATGGTATGAAATTAGTGAGCAAACATTTCAATTTTAATGAAACTAAACATTTCTTCAATCGTATAGTTAACTCGTGGAATGGATTGCCAACCCGCGTAGTTCAAAGTAATTCGGTCGAGTCCTTTAAAAAGAGACAAGATGCTCATTTGCTTGAAAATTTCCATTAATCTTTAAATTTCTCTCCTTTCTTTTAACCTCCTTTCTTTGATCTGCTTTAAAATTTTCACTTGTCTTTAAATTTTCTTCCATCTTCCTTAACCCTTTATCGTCCGGAGGTCTTTTGCGAGACTGAATAAAATTGTCTGGCGTTATCTGGAATAAAATCAGTAAAGTAACATTAGGCACTAAAGGGTTAAACAGACATCCTCGTAGGGACTAGCCTCTCTGTTGCTGTTTGGTGTCTTTTGTATTCCTTTGTATTCCTTTGCACTCCTTTTTATTTCATAAATAAGTAGAATTTTAGTTATGACAGTAAATTACTGCATATATAACTCATTATTATTCGTATATACAAATATTTGAACTAATATTTTTATAAAATCCTCTTTTAATTGAAAAAGAAAACACACACACACACACACACACACACACACGTAATTGCAATGCAAAATGAAATTTAATTATGCAAAACATTCTATTCAAATATCGTGTTCTTAACGATAATTCTTTTGACTGAAAACAGCTTAATTTTTTAAGTAATAATTCTCTTTTCAAGAAGTAAAAATACCTATTTTTAAAAGGATGAATAATAGAGTGTCCATTATTGCTTTGTTATAATATATACCTATTAGTTAATTATAATATATACCTATTAATTAAAGTGGCATATTATGTATTTCTTTATGATTTTCCTAAAATTCAGAATTGAAAAAAAAAGGAAAGACGAGACGATATTATAGTAAATTAGTAATGTTTATATTTTATCATATATATTTATAATATTTTAGCTAAACAACTATCAAAATATAACTGAGAGATGAATATCATTCTATTCAATGTCATTCCCATTTCATTCCGTGCCCAATAATGAGAAATCGTGAATGAGAATCTCTCAAATAAGGCAATTTTCGAGTCGATCTATTTTCAATTCATGCCATTCTCATTCCCATCCACGGATTTTCCACTTTGTTTCAATTTAGGTTAGGTTAGGCTAATATTAGGTTAGTTTAGGTTAAGCTCAGTTAGGTTAGTAGATATTCACCATCCTCATTTGGCGCCGTTACTGCGAATGCGAACGGGATTGACATTCTTTTTTCAAATAAAGAAAATCTTTTCTCAAATGTGTATTTTTCACTTTGTGTATTCTCAATTGCGGACCGCAAATGAGAATGAGAATGACACTGAGTGGTAAGGAATCGGGAGATGCTAGTTCATCCGTTTAACGTCCTTTTTCCAACAGAGGACACTGAGACAAGCGGTAATGCCACCATTGGTAAAAATGGTGGCATTTATGAATGCCCATAATTGCCCATTGCCCATAATTTATTTGTGCCCAAATAAATTATGGGCAATGAGCTCATCAATGCATCCTCCCATTTCTCAAACTGGCTTCGGGCAGTTCTTAGCTGGGTTTGAGAGAGATGTGTGTATGTGACATTACGTAATTCATGAACCCTATTGTCTTCTGTCATACAGTTTCCGTAAGAGAATCTCTTTCGGTTGGTTGGTTGAGTGTATTTTATCCCGTTTTGAAACGTCAGTGAGTCGAGTGGTAACGCCACCACCTGGAGGGAAAAAAATGCTCCATCAATTAGAAGCCAAACAAGATGCAAAAATGACCTCGTCCATAAAAATTACTTTTGTGTGAATTCAACATAAAATCTTACAGTGCTTCATGTTTTCAAGAATAATGATATGGTTTCGACACTCGGCTCAGAACTCAGATCTAAGCAACTACTCCTTTCATTGTGGGAAACTGGTTTCAATCCCACATAAGGCTGTAGGTCCTCTCGACCTTTGCTCTTACGAAAGAGGTTAAACAACCCAATAAAATTATTAGTCGGAGTAAAATGTAGGAGCACTATCTTAAAGAAATTTGTGAAATGTCAGCTTTTCAAATATCTTTGAAAACGAGGCACACGCAGCTGAAAGAGTTAACAATAAGAAGTTCAATAAATATTCTCACTGTATAATAATGGGGGTTTTAACGCGCATGTGAACTCGGAATTCTTTCTAGAATTGTGTAACATTTGCGAGTCGGCCAAATTAAGTATAAGTGATGGAGATGTATTAGGAGTAACCAGTAGTAATTTTACATACGTTAGTGATATGAGTGGTACCACCAGGTGGATTGATCATTGTCTCACTAGTAATAATCTAAAGGATCGAATTGTTAGAGTTCATATTCTGCATAGACCATTAGAACTATTAATTAATTTTACCAATTCATGCGCAACACGACATAGCAAGAATTCAATAGGTAAGAATAATCGCGTCGATTGGTCTAATGTTAATATGCAACAGAGAATAGAATACAAAGACAGAACAGGTCACCTCTTTAATAATTTAGAAATTTTGCATCATGCCTGTAATAATCCTTGCTCAAGTGATTCGCACTGTAAACTCATAGATAGGTATTATAGTAAGATAGTATCCCTGTTAAGAGAAGCAGGAAGCCCCCTGATTAAATCTTACAACTATCATACTAAGATTATTCCTGGATGGAATGATTTTATTGCCCCCCTGAAGAGGGAATCGAAAGACGCCTATGATTTGTGGTGCATTCATGGTAGACCTAGATTAGGACCAGTATACATGAATATGCGTAGAAGTATGGGTCAGTATAAGGCGGCCAGAAGGCGTTGTAAATAGGAAGAAGAGTTTATTCGAGCATCAAAAGCCTGTGAAGCTCACATAAATAACGATAATAACAAATTTTGGAAATTTGTTAAGAATCAAACGGGTGTCAAAAGTGTGCTCCCTCCGACAATCGATGGGGTGTCGGGGGAGGATGAAATTGCAAAGCTGTGGAAAAACACTAAGGGGTTCCAAAAAAACTTAGCCCCCCCCATTTGAAGCTTACATGTTTACTTATATCGAAATAGTTTTTAGTGATTATAAAAATATATAAAATTCTTTATTTATTGCAGGTATTAAAATTACTCTAGCAGATAAAGTGATAATATAATGGCTTCCCAATTAATTGGTGATTCGGAGAGGCAACGTATGATAGATCGCATACGAGCAATAACATTTCGGGAAGCTCGTGATGCTGGAGCCACCTTTATAACACGTTCATGGGTTGCCAAAAAGTTGCGAAGAAATGAGGACTTCGTCAAAAGAAATTGGAATAAAACTTTGGATGAATGTGAAATGGATACAACCAAATCTGGGTGCCCAAATTTGCTACTCTCTCAGGAAACAAAGGACATCATTGAAAGCGGTACGCGTAAGCGGAAAAACAGCTGTGCTAAACTTTCTAGAGAGATCGAAGTGTTGAGAGGAAAGATCGTTAGTGGTGACATCATTCGACTGTACCGTCATAGGCAAGTTGTTTCAAGAACCTGCAGCAAATCGATTTTCGAAGGATACAATGACGCAGCACATTGAAACTGTTTTAGCAAATTTGCGTAACGATCAAGATCTATTCACGTCACTTTTGGCAAGCAACCCAAAGGAAATTCAGGCTGTCTTGGAAGCCAATGGCGGGAACACCAAGTTTTAATTGTTTCTCATTAAATGCAGGATTAAATTATCTTTTGTAAGGTATGTCTAGTTTTACTGTACCTCTAATGGTTTAGGCCATGGGCGGGGGGGGGGGCTAAGGTTTATTGGAGCCCCGTACTCTAACATTCTCAACAATGTGAGTAGGGATAATCTTAAGATATATTGCAGCGAAACGCCTGTGGGACGAACAAGGGAAAATACTTTGATATCAGTTCCTGAAGTAAAAAGGCTAATTAAAAAGTTAAAGAGTGGTTCTGCGTCAGGGGTAGATGACCTATCGAATGAGCACTTAAAGTATGCCAATGACGTGGTATGTCTGCATATATCATTGTTCTTATCAGCCATACTTGCTCATAGCCATATCCCACCAGAGTTCATGAGAGTATATATCTTGGCCCTGGTCAGAAACAAGTATGGAGACATTCTGTCCAACAGTAATTACAGGCCTATTGCTGTCGCTTCCTGCTTCTCGAAATTACTAGAAAAACTCTTGTACTACGATTAAATGATTACCTATGGACATCTCCAAATCAGTTTGGTTTTAAAAGGTCCCACCCAACTGACCTGTGTCTCTATATACTTAAAGAAACAATATCTTAATACATTGACAGTAATTCAACTATTTATAGCTGTTTCCAAGATATAAGTAAGGCATATGATAGAGTGAGCCACAATATTTTCTTTAAAAAACTAGAAGACAGGAAGGTTCCCATGTACATATTAAATTTATTGAAATTTTGGTATTCCCACCAATCTTTTACCGTTAGGTGGGGCAATGTACTATCCGAATGTTTTGGCTCCTCTTGCGGGGTGAGACAAGGCTCCTTGCTCTCTCCTAGGTTGTTTAATGTGTATATTGACGGATTAATTGCGTCACTTAATGAGGCAACAGTAGGATGTTGTATAGATACAACAAGGATAAATAACTTAGTTTATGCCGATGATATGGTGTTAGTAAGTCCCTCTGTTAAAGGTCCGGATCGGCTACTAAAAGTCTGCGAGGTGTATTCGCAGAAACATGATATTCTTTTTAATGTTACAAAAACTAAGGTTATGTAGTTTCATCCTAAAAGCTATAATCAGCCAGCTGACATTAGGTTTTAAATGAGAGGTGAAGTAATTGAGGAAGTACAAGAGTTTAAGGATCACCTGAAGATCAGGGCCCCAGTCTTCTTTAATTAGCTTTATAAGGCTACCTAACGAAAATATCACGACTTAACCTAATCGTTAACCCAATCGTTAGGTCAGCTTTACGTCCTTGACGATTGGTTAGGTTAAGTCGTGATATTTTCGTTAGTTAGCTTTACAAGGCTAACTAAAGAAGCTGGGGGCCCTGATCTTCAGGTGATCCCGAGGTTGTGCACCTGGGTGTTAATAAATTAAATAATTAATTTTAAAAAATTAAATGACCTCATCAAGATAATTACGTTATTGCGTATATATATATATATATATATATATATATATACACACACTCTATGTACGTGTGTATATATATATATATATATAATATATATATATATATATATAATATATATATATATATATATAAAAGACCTAAGAAATGGCAAGGCCCCAGGACCAGATGATGTACCAGCAGAACTTCAGATCTACAGAAACTAAGGCTAACAAAGACCCTAAGATCTACTCTAAGGTTAGCCCGAGAGAAAGAAGAGAGTATGGGAAAGAGAATAAGGGTTAAGTAAGTAGCAAAACCTATCATTCGTGGGTTTAAATTCATCCAGAAAAAGAGAAAGAAAGACTCACCATCATCATCCGCCGGCCACTGCCGACAAGTCAGAAAAATAGACGAAGAGAATAGGAAAGGGGTGAAAGATGAAAAGAAGTAAAATAAGAACGCTTACAAACCATGCAAACTACAGACATGCAAGTAAGGACTCATCCTCGACCATTACCCCCAGAGCTCCTGTTGCTAATTATTTTTTTTATTTTAAATAACGTTAATATTTTTAAAATGCCTATCTAAACGGTTTTTAAACATATTAACGCTGGTAGAGTTCAAGACGGACGCGGGGAGATTATTCCATTTATCAATTACTCTAAACGTAAAAAAGTTTTTAGCGATATCAGTAATGAAACGTCTGCCTCGCAACTTAAATCCATTATTATGAGTATTGCTATTATCGAAAGTGAACAGTTTGTCAAAATTTACGTTATCGATTTTATTAGCGATTTTGAAAAATTCAATAAGCTCCCCCTTAATCTCCTAGTTTCGAGTGAATGCGAGTCTAACTCTTTAATTCTGTCTTCGTAAGACTTGTTGCGCAATGACGGAATTAGTTTCGTGGCGCAACGCTTAACCCTTTCCAACCTATCAATATCCTCACGCAAATACGGGCACAAAAACTGAACGGCATATTCTAAATTGAGGCCTGACTAGGGACTTGTAAAAAAGCAATATAATATTCTTCGATTTAAATTCGAAATTACGCGCTATGAAGCCTAACATCCTATTGTCTTTATGCAAGACTCCAGGCACTGGTTCCTAACTTTTAAATCCTTAGATACACGTACGCCTAAATCTACTTATTCGTCAACGCTCGCTAACTGTCTATCATCCATCGCGTACGTGTAATTGTTGTTACGAGAACCTATATGCAAAACTTTACATTTGTCTACGTTAAATTACATCTGCAATGTATCTGCAGCTGCATCTGTAGTTTATTAAGACTTCTGAAGAGTCTTGAAGGTGATGCTGGAGCGGAGGTGAATGTATTGTGCAGAAATATGTATGAAAGTGGAGACCGGCCTGCTGACTTTATGAGAGTCTCTATGATTACTATCCCCAAGAAACCGAGAGCCACCAAGTGTTCAGAATTTCGAACTATAAGCTTGGTCATCCATGCATCAAAAATAATGCTAAGGACACTAACCAGAAACCTAACGAACAGAGCTGAGCACTATATTGGAGAGGATCAATTTGGATTTAGGTCAAAATGCGGAACAAGAGAAGCTATTGGTATTATGAGAATGATGGGAGAGAGAGTGCTGGAACATAATCAGGAAACGTTTGTTTGTTTTATTGAATTTGAAAAAGCTTTTGACAGAGTCCACTGGAGGAAACTAATGGAAATATTGAAGACTATTAATGTTGACTGGAGGGACCATAGGCTGATAAAAAATCTATATCTTGGGCGGACTGTGAATGCTAGAGTTGCAGGAGGAGAATCGGAGTCTTGATTGGTTGGGAGAGGGGTCAGGCAAGGATGCTCCCTGTCCCTCGTGTTATTTAACATCTATGCGGAAGCAATGATAATACAAGCACTCTCAGACCTGGAAGAGGGAATCAGAGTGGGAGGTAAATTGGCCAAATCTGTAAGGTTTGCAGATAACAAGGCATTTGTTTGTAGTACTGAAGAAGGACTGCAAAGAATGGTCAATAGCTTCACAACAACGGCGGAAGAATTCTGAATGAGAATTAATGAGACCAAGACAAAGGTAATGAAAACTGCAAGAAGGAAAGGAGCACAAATGAACCTAATGATAAGAAATCGGACCTTAGAAGAAACTGAGCAGTTTAAATATCAGGGAAGTTTATTAACCAACAATGGAGATTGCAATAAGGAAGGAAGATCTAGAATTTGTATGGGTAAGGTAACTTTTGAGAGACAGAAAAGACTACTTACAGGTAAAATCAACTTGAAATTGAAGAAAAGGTTAGTAAAAAGCTTGATATGGAGTGTGGTACTGTATGGAGCAGAAACATGGACACTGAAAACAACTGAAAAGAAACTCCTGGAAAGTTTTGAAATGTAGATTTGGAGAAGAATGCTAAAGATAAGCTGGAGGGAACACCAAAGTAACGAGGAAGTACTACGACAGGTGAGGGAGAAAGAAGACTCATTAAGGTGAAAGAGAAAGACAGAAGAAATGGATCGGACATGTGTTGAGAGGAGAAAGATTGTTGAAGGAGGTGATACAGGGTAGATATGAAGGTAGAAGGCCGAGGGGAAGGAAAAGGAAAGCAATGCTGGATGATTTGAAGGCAGGCAGGAGCTACTATGAGATGAAAAGGATAGCTCAGGATAGAACACTTTGGCGGGACACATGAGTTGGAACTGCCTGATAGGAAGAACACGATGAATGGATGGATGGATGGATATATATATATATATATATATATATATATATATATATATATATATATATCGAAACCTATGGTAAAATTATTGAATACCCGGTTAGGTTCATTGAATGCCCGGTTAGGTCAACTGTACGCCCTTGACGATTGGTTAGGTTAAGTCGTGATATTTTCGTTAAAACGCGGGATATTTTTGCTACTCGCACGAAGGGCGGGTTCTCTGCTAGTATACCAATAAATTGACGGAATTGCTGTGGGTTCCCTTCTTGAACCAACATTTTCACGAACTATCTTGAACCTTTGATATTTGAATTTTACCCTAATCATTTCCGATCTTCTTACTATCGTAGATATGTGGATGACATTTCTGCTTTATTCAGTAACCAAGAAGAATCCAACTCTTTTCAACTCCTATTAATAATTTACGTCTAAATATCTTATTTATTGTTGGATGTGAAAATAATGGTTCTTTACCATTCCTGGAGAAAAAGATCACTTTTATACTAATTTATAAAGAAAAGGTACTTTTACAGGAATTTAATACGAACCCTAGTAAACTTAAGTTCTACATACCTTAGTTTTCATAACAAAATCAAATTTCTGAACTCTTATTTTTTTAATAATAAAAGATTCCCTCCGAACTTAATGGATTCAATTGTCTCTAAAACTCTTAATTCAATTTAACGTCCAAAAACTCCCATTATTACTGCGCCAAAAGAAAAAACTTATTTATCGATTTATTTATTTACCTTGGAACTTTGAATACTTCACTAATGAAAGACCTTTCAAAAACTTTAACGGAGTCTTTCCGTGGAAAGATTTTATTTTTTCTCTCAAGAATTCTTTAACTGTAGGTTCTTTCCTTAAATTCAAAGATCTAATTCCATTTCTGATGAAGTCCTCCTTGAAAAGATAGAAAATATATATATATATATTAATATATATATATATATATATATAATATACCTTTCAACCTTTCAACCTTCTTGTACTCTCCACCTCACATAACCTAGTACGCCCGACTCATCGGCGGTTTTTGAGCCAAGCATCTAATTTTCTTTTGAAGATGTCCAGCGCAACACCACTCCTGTTCCTTAGGTATTTGGGCAGCTGATTAAACAGTCTTGGTCCTCTCACAACAAAACTATTTTCTTCCAGGGTTAAGGATGTTCCTGTCTCGCCTTTAATTTGGGAACACGACACAGTCTTCCTTTTCTACTTTCCACTGTTGTATGGGGAGTTACAGGGTTCAGAATAAGCTTAGGGACTAGTTTCTCCATTATTTTCCAAGTGTAAATAATGATGTATCTCTCTTTTCTCCCTTCCAATGAATATACGAGTAGGTTTAATTCACGTAACCTTTCCCATTAATTTAGTTCTTTGCACCCATTGATCTTAGCTGTGAAGCTTCTCTGAATCCTTTCTAGCTGTCTAATGTCTTCTTTTTTATATAGGTATGTTATGACCGAGCAGTATTCCAATTTGGGTATGATCAGTGTTTTTAGTAGAAGAATCATTATATTCCTATCCCTTCTTTTAAAGGTTCTCAGTATCTGCCCAGTTATTCTCTTTGGTCTATTTACTGCTATTTTATTTTGTGTTTCAAATTTCGTATCATCAGTCATTAAAACCCCTAAATCTTTTGCTCTAGCATTTCTCTGAATTTCCTGTCCATTTGGAGTATAATATTCCATGGATTTTAGGTCCACTCTTTTTCCGTACCGTAACAGCTGAAATTTCTCAGTGTTAAACTTCATATTGTTGTATTCCGTCCACTTGTAGATTCTGTTCATGTCGGGTTGTAGAGCTCCTATATCTTCTGGGTTTCTTATTTTTCTAGTGATCTTTGTGTCATTGGCAAAGGATGTTACTGTGCTGTTTCCAGTAACGTCCTCATGTAGCATGATTATGAAGAGTAGTGGAGCTAATATTGTTCCTTGTGGTACTGAGCTGAGGACCTCTGATTCTGATGAAGATACTCCTTGTACTGTAACGACTTGCCGCCGCTCACTAACGAAATTACATATCCATTTCCCTACTTTTCCTGTTACTCCCATATATTTCAGTTTATGTACTATAATTCCAGGGTCACATTTGTCGAACGCTTTGGCAAAGTCTGTGTATATTACATCATAATTTTCATTACTTTCCAGTGCATCAATAATGTTGTTGTAGTGTTCCATTAGTTGTGATAGGCATGATCTGCCTGACCGGAACCCATGAATATACAGTATATATATATATATATATATATATATATATATATATATATATATATATATATATATATATATGTATGTATGCACTAAAATCACAAAATAACACGTGATCTTATTAATAAGCAAACAACCACAGGGAAAAGGAAACACGAAGTCCGAGCGCTTTCGTGATATATTCACATTATCAAGGAGGAACAGAAAATAGACGGAGATTACAAAGTAAATGAGTTAAATAGACAAGCAAAAAATTCACAATCGGCACCTCAAATTAAAGGCCTTAAAGCCCTCTAAAGATTTTTTCAATTGATAACATAATCTGTAGGCTGCTAAATTACTAAATATAAAAGAAGTATATAGATGAAATTAGACAAAAAACCAATACAGAGAACAAAAATTATTATAATGGTTATTAACACTAATATTTAATTAAAGCAGGCAATTAAGTAGCAAGAATTTAATGAAAACAAATAGATAACAAATAGATAACATAATCTGTAGGCTGCTAAATTACTAAATATAAAAGAACTATATAGATGAAATTAGACAAAAAAACAGTACAGAAAACAAAAATTATTATAATGATTATTAACACTAATATTTAATTAAAGCAGGAAATTAAGTGGCAAGAATTTAATGAAAACAAGGGAATGGTGCCATCGTCTTACAGAATCTTACACAATTTCTACAAACAGGCTGGAAAAATTGTTTTCCCAAAAGCAACCCAGTTGAAAAGTCCAATAAACCCCCCAGCAACCAAAGATTATACACGAAAGAAATATTACAATTAAAATAGACACACAAGAATGTTAACAGTTCTTAAAATAATATTTATTTATTTAACCAGGGCAAACCATTAAGGGGCAAGAATGCGGTCAAGAAAACAGTAGGCCCTTCGCCAGCTTTCTGACAATGCACGAGTCTAATTTATACAACCCAGGGCTAATATTAAGGGCCAAGTCCGCATTATTCTTAATCACACTTGATTCTAGTATATTTCTGCTAACAATAGATTTACTAAACCTTAATTTGGAAGCGTTTTTCCAGTCAATGGGATGATTAGTATCTCTTACGTGAATGAAAATGGCGTTAGATTCCTGGCCACTTCTTATACTGTATTTGTGATAAATCTATCAGATAAAGTGTTAAATAAAAATATGGTTACGGCTCTTGGATATGGAATAAATTTTTCAGCAGCTAAAAAGGAGGTGAACTATGTAGAAATAGCTAAGGCTTTCTGTAATTTAGAAAAATATAATGATTTACCTATAGAGGATGTGAATATTTGTAAAGGTATAGTATATAGTGCCATGTCTAAACCCTCTATTCCAAATTGTCCACAGAGGTTTTTCGACTCTTATGAAGCTTTAAGAAAAGATCAGAATCTACATATAACCAAAGCTGATAAATCAAATGCCTTAGTGATCCTCAATAAAGACGTTTATCTAGGAAAAATGTATGATCTTTTGAATGATGCGGACACTTACGTGAAATTAAGGAACAATCCCCTTGAAACTGTGAACAGTGCATTTAACAAGAAAATTAAACAACTTTTGAAGGGTAATGAAATATTACCTAAACAGTTTTTGAGTACTTCACCGTCATTACCCTATATGTATGGCCTGATTAAAACTCATAAGCCAAATAATCCTGCAAGGCCTATTGTTAGTTCTATAGGATCTATCTCATATAAGCTTTCCAAATGGCTTGTCTCCATTCTTAATCCTCTCCTCGGCACAATTTCACAATCACACATAAATAATAATGTAGACCTTGTGGAAAAATTAAATAGTATCAGTGTCAATTACAATTTTAGATTGGTAAGCTTTGATGTTACCGCTTTATTTACAAGAGTCCCGGTGGAGGATCTATTAGTGTTTCTTTCGGAAGAATTGGTTAAGCATAATTTGCCATTACCTGTGGCTACAATTATAGAATTAATTAAGCTGTGCATAGCAGACTCAAAATTTGTGTTCAATAATGAATATTTTAGGCAGAAATTTGGTATGGCGATGGGAAATCCTCTCTCCCCCATTTAGAGTAACTTATATATGGAGTTTTTTGAAAGTAAGTTATTAAGGAAGATTCTGCCAAATTATGTTCCATGGTTTAGATATGTAGATGACGTTCTTTGTCTTTGGCCAGTGACTTTAAATCTCAATGAATTCTTACCCAAACTTAATAATTTAACTCCCTCTATCAATTTTACAGTTGAAATAGAAAAAGATTCTTCGATCCCTTTTTTAGATGTTTTAATATATAGGTCTGGAAAAAAGTTTAAGTACAATATTTACAGAAAACCCACTAATAATTGTTCCTATATACATTATTATTCTGATCACCACATTAATGTAAAACGATCCGTTCTTTCTACTTTGTTCCTAAGAGGCCTACGAATTTGTAGCCCAGAGTTCATTGACGACGAAATTAGTAAAGTATACAAAATTGCTTTTGATTTAAAATACCCAAAGAACTGCATAGATAAGTCCTTAAAAATGGCAAAGAAAACCTTCTACGAAGTAAAGGATAAGATTCCTTATAACACAAAAAATGTTTTAGTGTTACCATTCAGAGAAAATTTCCTTGATCTGCCGAATCTGCTGAGGACTTTTAACGTAAATATTGCGTTCAAAAATTTAGATGTAATTAAGAATTCATTGATTAAGAACTCCCCTTTAAGTGAACAGGGTTGTGTATATAAAATCCCTTGCACAATATGTAATAAATTTTACATTGGCCAAACTGGTAAGACCCTTGAGTTACGTATTAAACAGCATCAATACAGTATAAGAAGTGGCCAGGAATCTAACGCCATTTTCATTCACGTAAGAGATACTAATCATCCCATTGACTGGAAAAACGCTTCCAAATTAAGGTTTAGTAAATCTATTGTTAGCAGAAATGTACTGGAATGAAGTGTGATCAAGAATAATGCGGACTTGGCCCTTAATATTAGCCCTGGGTTGTATAAATTAGACTCGTGCATTGTCAGAAAGCTGGCGAAGGGCCTACTGTTTTCTTGACCGCATTCTTGCCCCTTAATGGTTTGCCCTGGTTAAATAAATAAATATTATTTTAAGAACTGTTAACATTCTTGTGTGTCTATTTTAATTGTAATATTTCTTTCGTGTATAATCTTTGGTTGCTTGGGGGTTTATTGGACTTTTCAACTGGGTTGCTTTTGGGAAAACAATTTTTCCAGACTGTTTGTAGAAATTGTGTAAGATTCTGTAAGACGATGGCACCATTCCCTTTGTTTTCATTAAATTCTTGCCACTTAATTTCCTGCTTTAATTAAATATTAGTGTTAATAACCATTATAATAATTTTTGTTTTCTGTACTGTTTTTTGTCTAATTTCATCTATATAGTTCTTTTATATTTAGTAATTTAGCAGCCTACAGATTATGTTATCTATTTGTTATCTATTTGTTTTCATTAAATTCTTGCTACTTAATTGCCTGCTTTAATTAAATATTAGTGTTAATAACTATTATAATAATTTTTGTTCTCTGTATTGGTTTTTTGTCTAATTTCATCTATATACTTCTTTTATATTTAGTAATTTAGCAGCCTACAGATTATGTTATCAATTGAAAAAATCTTTAGAGGGCTTTAAGGCCTTTAATTTGAGGTGCCGATTGTGAATTTTTTGCTTGTCTATTTAACTCATTTACTTTGTAATCTCCGTCTATTTTCTGTTCCTCCTTGATAATGTGAATATATCACGAAAGCGCTCGGACTTCGTGTTTCCTTTTCCCTGTGGTTGTTTGCTTATATGTATGTATGTATATGGGATAAATTTCACAATTAAATACGTGAAATGAATGAATGATGCAAACCCACAAGGAAAAAGAAAAACGATTGCAAGGCGTTTCGTGTATTCAGAGCTACACCCCGTCAGGGAATGACGAGGTGTAGCTCTGAATACATGAAAGGCCTTGGAATCGTTTTTCTTCCTCCTTGTGGGTTTGCATCATATATATATATATATAAAAATATGGGATGAATTTCACAATTAAACACGTGAAATGAATGAATTATGCAATCCACAAGGAAAAAGAAAAATGATTCCAATGATATCCAATGATATTTTCGTTAGTTTTAACGAAAATATTGTGTGTGTGTGTGTGTGTCAAAATTGAAGTCTGGGGTCCAGGATAACAGGAAAGTACCCTAATATATATATATATATATATATATATATATATATATATATATATATATATATATATGCAGAAAGCAACAGACAAGGAAAGAAACATCCATCAAGTTGGAAAGGGACTATATTTTGTATATTGCAACGTTTCAAGCACAAACTATGCTCATCCTCAGGCAAAAATTCTAAAAAGTTAAAAACATAATATTAAAAAACCATAATGACATTAACAAATTAAAATAGGGAAAAAATCCACAAGCATTAAAAACAAAGTCACACTAAAAAAAATTCTAAAAAGTTACAATTAAAAACCATAATGACTATTATGAAACAAAAGCGAACAATTAACAAGCTTTAAAACAATAAAAGTGACACTAAAAACGAACAATGAATAACAGCTATAAAATACAAAATGTAAAACTCAAAAAACTAAAAATTCACAGGCTATCTTTTAAAACACTAAAAAATTAAAAACCCACACTAAAAGGAACACACCTTAAGTCTAAGCAGCACAGATTCCGAGGCAAAACTAAAAAAACAAACATCTAAAACCAAGTAAAGGTTGGTTGTTCAAGATGTTCAGTTTAGACGGAGGGGAACGGATGAAATATCAGAGTTAAGCGAAGGGGAGTTTTTTAATATACAGGGATTCTAGAAGTCTTAACGTTTGCTCACACGGAGCGGAATCTAAAATGTTAAAATTAGCTAAAGTTATATCGACTTTGCATAGAACAACATGGCTGCGTATAGCTGAAGCTTCTTTAGTTTTCAAAGGTTTGTCAGTTCTATGGCTTATGCCCATATGGGCACAGAAACGCGACTCGAGGCTCCGCACAGTGCTACCAATATAGCTCCGATCACATCGGGGACACTTGAATTCATAAACGACAGCACTGCGCAGAGCATCCGATACACGGTCTTTAACATTAAAATATGAGCCAATAGAACGACGGTTGACAAATACTAGTTTAAAATCTATTTGACAATAAAATTTACTAAGAAGTGGCAGAAGGTTATTACGGCAATAGGAATTCAGATATCCCATTTCTGGGAGCACAAGATAATATACATTTTTAGGAACGTTAAAATTATACTTTTTAGGTTTGTAAATGTTAGCGTTTCTGTGCCCATATGGGCATAAGCCATAGAACTGACAAACCTTTGAAAACTAAAGAAGCTTCAGCTATACGCAGCCATGTTGTTCTATGCAAAGTCGATATAACTTTAGCTAATTTTAACATTTTAGATTCCGCTCCGTGTGAGCAAACGTTAAGACTTCTAGAATCCCTGTATATTAAAAAAAACTCCCCTTCGCTTAACTCTGATATTTCATCCGTTCCCCTCCGTCTAAACTGAACATCTTGAACAACCAACCTTTACTTGGTTTTAGATGTTTGTTTTTTTAGTTTTGCCTCGGAATCTGTGCTGCTTAGACTTAAGGTGTGTTCCTTTTAGTGTGGGTTTTTAATTTTTTAGTGTTTTAAAAGATAGCCTGTGAATTTTTAGTTTTTTGAGTTTTACATTTTGTATTTTATAGCTGTTATTCATTGTTCGTTTTTAGTGTCACTTTTATTGTTTTAAAGCTTGTTAATTGTTCGCTTTTGTTTCATAATAGTCATTATGGTTTTTAATTGTAACTTTTTAGAATTTTTTTTAGTGTGACTTTGTTTTTAATGCTTGTGGATTTTTTCCCTATTTTAATTTGTTAATGTCATTATGGTTTTTAATATTATGTTTTTATCTTTTTAGAATTTTTGCCTGAGGATGAGCATAGTTTGTGCTTGAAACGTTGCAATATACAAAATATAGTCCCTTTCCAACTTGATGGATGTTTCTTTCCTTGTCTGTTGCTTTCTGCTTAAATTGAAATTGAAGCTTGCCAGAAGCGGCCTTCACCAATATGTATATATATATATACATATATATATATATGTATGTATATATATATATATATGTATATATTTCAGACATTTTAAAAAGGGCCATGGTGATAACGCGCACACTTGTAATTTATATTTCATAAGTCCAAATATCTATAAGTCTTCCTTCACTGTCAGATAAATGGTTGTGCTAAGGCCAGGGGTCCCCAACCCTGTGCCCGCGAGCACCATGGTGCCCGCCGACCCTTTTGCGTGTGCCCGCCACTGACTGACTACGATTGATAAGTTTTATTTAAATATTTAATAAAATGTTAAGTATGTTACATATTTTAAATATTTAGTTACTAAATATTTAAAATATGTAACATACTTAACATTTATTAAATTTTAGTCGTTAATTACAGAAATAGATGCTCATTTATTTGAAAATAATTATTTCTTTATAAATAAATTAAGTTATCGTTTTGATAATTTTTCTAAGATTCTTAGTTAGCCTCTTAGTTAGCCCATCCTTGTTCATCGTACTGCCTTGAATTTGCCTTGAAAAAGTAAATGGTGCCCGCCGCACTACCGGTAGTCTTGAATGTGCTCTTCGGCACAAAAGGTTGGGGACCCCTGTATCTAAGCTATACAGATAAATTTGTTGGTTTACGTCGTCGTCGTCGGCCTAGGCAAGCTACGGCTTGGGACCGTAGCGCATCTATCCGGTATAGGTTAACCTGGATGATGTAGCCATAAGCACTGCCGCTAGTTAAGTGCCAACCAGTGATTATCTCACTAGCCGTATTGAGTCCGTTAGGCGAAACTGCGACAGTACCAAAGGTGGAAAATATAACCTTGGATTTCTATTATTTATTTGTAAAATGGACATGGTATTAGATTAAAATAAATATTTGAATATAAATAATTAACTGACAATTGTGATATATAATTAATTATGTTTACATACAATAAAATAATATAGTATACATAAAATTAGTATTAATGTGGTTCACAATTGAATTATAATGGGGTAACTAATTTAAAATGAATTTATACTATCCGAAATTCAAGACGGTAAAATTAACATTTATCTTGAAACTAAAATAAGAGTATTCACTACACACTCCCCCACCAGAGAGGAAGTTCAAAGAGTTCCGAACGACACAGATTTCCGCTGGACCTTTTGGTAGCTACATGTACCTCGCTTAAGGTTGATTCCAAAAACGCAGGCTTAAGACGATCGATAGAAACCTTGTCGACCTTGGAACCGCGCTGGATGAGAAATGATTTGCGCGTACGTCGGAGAACTTCATAGGGCCCGTCATATGGACATTGGAGAGGCCGTTTTGGGAGAGGTACACGAACGAAAACGTGGGTGCAAGATTGGAGGGCTGGGGAAACAAAGATGTTCTGTTGGCTAGTCAATCGAGGGGGAACAGGCTGAAGGGACTGCATGTGAGAGGAAAGTGTTTGAGCGAATTCCGTAGGATCACATGACTTATCCCCTGCAGTGAAGTAGCCACCTGGTAGCCGCAGTGTTGTTCCATAGACTAGTTCAGCCGCTGTAGTCTTCAGATCACTCTTAAATGCAGAGCGAATACCAAGCAACACGAGTGGAAGCTTATCCATCCAATGGGAGTCTTCGTGACACATAAGGGTAGACTTCAGCTGGCGATGGAAGCGTTCAACGAGAGGCCGTTAGCTTGCGGATGATACGCCACAGGTATGCGCATGTACTGTACCCAACAAGCTGGTAAACTTCTTCCAAAGCGAAGACTCAAATTGGCGACCTTGGTCAGTGATGACTTTTGTCGGCAATCCAAATCTTGATACCCATCCATGAAGAAAGGCTCTTGCAACAGTGTCCGCTTGGATATCAGGAAGTGGGATGGCTTCAGGCCATCTGGAAAAGCGGTCGAGACAGGTGAGCAGATAACGTTGGCCTTGAATCACTGGAAGAGGGCCAACAATGTCTACATGAATTACCTCAAATCGCTGGGATGGGGGCGGAAATGCGTCAAAGGGGGACCTGGTGTGCCTTTGGACTTTGGCACGCTGGCAGGCAAGGCACGTTTTGGTCCAATGTTTGACATCCTTCCGCATCGAGGGCCAAACAAAGCGAGAGGTAACCAGGTGTGCGAAGCACGGATACCAGGATGGGAGGGCTTATGAAGATCCGTGAAGACTGCTTGTCTGTGACATGGAGGGACATAAGGGCGAATAGCAGCTGTTGATACGTCGCAATAGAGGGGCACAGACAATCCTGGCATACTCATTTTCTTGAGGGAAAGTGAGTGAGTGGAGTCTTCTCTGAGCAGGTCTTGTAGTTCCATATCCTTATCTTGATCCTGTGCAATAGCATTCCACAGTGTAGAGCTGAGGGTAACAGAAGTAATCTCTATTCTTGAGAGTGCATCCGCTGGAGTGTTCAAGACACCTTTGATGTGGCGGATATCTGTGGTAAATTGCGAGATATAATCGAGTTGCCTGATGACTCTGGGAGAGTGGTTACAGCTGTTTTTATTGAAGACAGTGACCAAAGGTTTGTGGTCGGTAAAAACACAAAACTCTCGGCCTTCAAGGAAATGTTGAAAATGCTTCACGTTTAAGTAAATAGCAAGAAGTTCACGTCCGAAAGCACTATAACGCGTTTGGGCTGGCTGCAGCTTTTTCGAGTAAAACGCGATGGGTGCTTGTTGACCGTTAATGGTTTGTTCCAACACCCCACCGATCGCAACATCTGAGGCATCGACCGTCAGAGTTAGGGGGGCATCACTGATAGGAAATGACAAAGACAATGCACTATTGATAGCATTTTTGGCATTGTCGAACGCCTGTAAACTATCGCTACACCATACCAATTTCGTTACCTTGCGTTTGTGTGTGATCATAGCGTGTAGAGGAGCAAGAACACTGGCACAGTTTTTGATGAACTTGTGGTAATAATTGACCAAACCTAGAAACCGACGTAACTCACGCTGATTATTTGGCATAGGGTAATTTTTTATCACTTCACACTTGTCCTGAAGGGGGGTAATTCCGTGCTGCGAAATCGTGTGACCAAGAAATTCCAAGGTTGGCTGTGCAAACACACACTTAGATGCATTAATAGTAACACCGTATTGTTCTAAGCGTTGAAAGAGGAGTGAAAGATGTTCCTTATGTTCCTCTTCCGTTGAGCTGGCCACAAGCAAATCATCGATGTAGGCATAAAACAAAGTCTAAGCCTCTGGTGACCTCATCTATAAACCTCTGAAAGGTTTGCGCAGCATTCCGTAGCCCGAACGGCATCTTCACAAATTCGAATAACCCAAATGGTGTACAAACTGCAGTCTTGGGAATATCCGAAGGCTCTACGGGAATGTGGTGGAAAGCCTTAACGAGATCTATTTTACTGAAGATAGATTTGCCGTGGAGAAGAGAAGTAAAGTCTTGGACATTTGGTACCGGATATCGGTCCGGGATGGTTGTCGAATTCAAAAACCGGTAATCCCCACATGGTCTCCAGTCTCCTGACTTCTTCTGGACCAGGTGTAGGGGAGAGGACCAACTGCTTTTGGAAGGTCTTATTATCCCAAGATCCAGCATAAGCTGGAATTCCGATTTGGCAGCTTTCAGTTTGTCCGGGGCAAGACGTCTGGGTTTTGCAAACACAGGGGGACCTTTTGTTGTAATGTGATGGGTAATGGTGTGCTTAATGGTATCACCCATCTGCATAGGTTGAAGAATTCCTGGATATCGTTGGAAAAGGCACTGGTACATGGAATTAGGGGGAACGAGGGAAAGTGCAGAGTTCGAGGCGTCCGGAAGGGCAACCTGTTTGGCAAGAACAGAAAGCAGTGTGGCCTGGTCGCATAAGCGTCGCTTGTCAAGATCCACCAGGAGTTTGAAATGCTGGAGGAAGTCAGCGCCGATTATGGGATGCCGCACTTGAGCACAGATGAAAATCCACTTGAAGGATCGGTGAAGGCCCAAGTTTAGTTCACGCGACTGAGTACCGTACGTGGGTATGCGTGAACCGTTAGCAGCGTATAGAGGCGGAGATTCCGAGTGCGTATGACCAGATTTTTGAGGGAATACACTGACTGACGCTCCGGTATCGACCAAGAAATTGACACCAGAGTTCCTGTCCTTTATGAATAACAGGTTGGCAGTGCGAGTACTAGACGCCATTAGGACTCGCTGCTGGGGTTTTCCGACGAAAAATTCCAAGGGGAGATGCACTTCCTAGCCTTCTTTCCAAATTTGGCGTGGTAGAAGCAGATCTTCCCGGAACTCGAACGATGCCTCTTCGTAAATCTTGACCGAGAATGGCTTCTTTGCCGTTGATTTTGTAGCAGAGAACAAACGTGGTTGAGTCGTTGACTTAACTCTTTCACTTTCAACTCCAGTTCCGATTGTGTGTTCACGTTGTTGACCGGAGCTGTGTCAATCTCCACTACTTTGTCGGCAGTTTCTGCTAGTTTATCAACTAGAGTAGCAGGATCCATAGTGGCCAAGACACGCTGAGCTGATGGAGGAAGTTTCTGCAAGAACAACTGTCTAAAGATGTCCTTATCGAAGGTTTGTGCGCGTTCGCCTAGAGCGCACTGCATAGCCCTCAGCATTTGAGTGGGCTTACGGTCTCCAAGTTCTTCTTTTGAGATTAACTGATGTAGTTTCTCACGCTCGGAGACAGTGGTGCGGCACAGGATGGCAGACTTCAGATCGTTGTATGGGTCCTTACTCGTGGAAGTAGACACGATGACGTCACGGACTTCAGAGATGATGCTCGCTGGTAGAGAGGACAAAACATGATCGTATTTTGTCCTGCTAGCGGTGATCCTTCCCAAGTTGAATTGTGATTCCACTTGGTGGAACCAAATAAATGGATCACCCGGCCAGAAGACGGGGAGCTTTACGCTCAAGTGGGAGATGGCACCAGCGTCGTCAGGCATCTTCTCCTAGGCTTGCTGACGTACAAGCAAGACGACAAGTTCCCAACGAAGGAGTGGAGGTTGAGACGAGCGCAGGCACAGAGCGCACGGGCAGGGGTGAGGGGCAGAGGGCACGAGCGACATTACAGTCTGATCCTAGTCGCTCGGGTGAAGGGGGTGATGGGCACGAACGACGTTACAGTCTAGTCCTAGTCGCTCGGGTGAAGGGGGTGATGGGCACGAACGACATTACAGTCTAGTCCTAGTCGTTCGGGTGAAGGGGTAATCCAGCTCCGGAGTCACCAATTGTTGGTTTACGTCGTCGTCGTCGGCCTTAGCAAGCTACGGCTTGGGACCGTAGCGCATCTATCCGGTATAGGTTAACCTGGATGATGTAGCCATAAGCACTGCCGCTAGTTAAGTGCCAACCAGTGATTATCTCACTAGCCGTATTGAGTCCGTTAGGCGAAACTGCGACAGTACCAAAGGTGGAAAATATAACCCTTGGATTTCTATTATTTATTTGTAAAATGGACATGGTATTAGATTAAAATAAATATTTGAATATAAATAATTAACTGACAATTGTGATATATAATTAATTATGTTTACATACAATAAAATAATATAGTATACATAAAATTAGTATTAATGTGGTTCACAATTGAATTATAATGGGGTAACTAATTTAAAATGAATTTATACTATTCCGAAATTCAAGACGGTAAAATTAACATTTATCTTGAAACTAAAATAAGAGTATTCACTACAAATTTAAAGAAATTCTAGCACTAAATCAAACATACATCCAGCCATGTAATGCAACGTTTAAACCATGAAAATACATTTGTGGTAACCAGTCTAGTCATGTTGGACAGATTCAGAAACATCGAATCCGTTTTTTAAATATACGACTAAACATTATTATTATTATTATTATTATTATTATTTTTATTATTATTATATACACAATGTAAGCGATTATTTAAATTAAACATCAGATTTCCTTCGCGACAAAAAACAGATGGTAACTCAATCTTTTAAGGTAGGCATGCTTCTATTGTGTCTAATTTATTGTTTCCTGCATCGATAACTCGTTGTTGTTATTGTTACATGTTTCAGGACATGAGTTTTTATTTTATTTCGATCATAATTTTTTTTTACTCAGGTAGGGAACTATGACTATGAAATAAAAACCCACTCTAATAGACAGAGTTTATTTTCACAACAGTTTCGATGCCCACTGGCATTCTCTTCGTTTTTCTGTATCCACCCGAAGAGGATACCAGTGGGCATCGAAACTGTTGTGGAAATAAACTCTGTCTATGACTATGAATTCCATCTCATAAGGGAAAATAGCGATCACACGAACATTGTGCTTTTTTATGCTTCTAATTCAAATCCTATGGTCCTACTAAGCTTATCAACATCATCATACCGTTACCAATATATAATATAGATACACACACACACACACACACACACACACACACACACACACACACACTATATATATATATATATATATATATATATATATATATATATATATATATATACACAGGGTGTTTCAGGAGGAAAGGTCAACACATCGGGAGGTGATAGTATCGGTCATTGTGAGAAAAATAGTTCATATGAACATGTGTCTAATTCTGAATGGTTACGGAGATAGAGCTGTTTCAATCTACAAATACAAAAACCAGGGGCGGCTCGTGACTAAAAATTCTAGGGGTGCTGTCTCTAAGAATGGGTTGAAATAATTACTGAAATAAAAGGATGAGCATTGAGCAATGAATAAAAGTTTCAAAAGTTATTGAAAAGTTATTCAGTGAGCTCATCCTTATATTGTTCTTGATTATTTCAATTGTAAATACAAAATTTATGGGTACTGCAGTTCCGCAGTGCCTACCGACGAGCCGCCACTGAGTCAAAAACATTGTTAATGGTAATCAAGAAAGAGAAACCAATTACTGTTTCTAACATTTATTGTTTAAGCATTGGCATTTTGAATGGTATCAGATACACAAATGACAAATTTGTTACAGTTTACAATACGTTTTCGGAAATCCCACCGTCAACCTCAATGCACTTTGCAACTCGTGTTCGAAGATCGCGTGTTGTTCGTCTGAATTGATCTTGACGTTCCTTCATGCGGGCAGCAGCATCCAAAATGCGCGCGAGCAATTCGTCTCGTGTATCCACCTTTCTTTTGTAAACTTGACTTTTCATCCACCCCCACAAACAATAATTTAACGGAGAGAGGTCTGGAGACCTTGGTGGCAATTGAATGGGACCACCGCAGCCGATGCATCAACCAGGGAAAGTTTGATTTAGGTATTGCATCACCAGACGGGTAGAATGTGGAGGAGCTCCGTCATGCTGAAAGTACATACCATCGCGTGTAGCCAAAGGAACATCCTCCAATAGTCCTGGCAATTCATTTTGCAGAAATTCTAGGTAACTTTGTCCTGTCAGACGATTCTCTAAAGTAACAGGGCCAATCAGTTGATCATCGATGATACTGCACCACACATTGGCAGAGAAGCGATGTTGAAAATTTATTTCCACAGTGGCATTTGGATTTTCGTCTGACCACCGATGAGAGTTACGAGTGTTGTTGATACCGTCACGGATGAAAGTAGCTTCATCGGTGGACAGTATTAATTGAAGCAATCGGCGATTAACATTTACCCAATGACAAAATTCCAGTCGCATGGCAGCGTCTCATAGTTGAAGGTGTTGTACACGCTGTACATGATATGGATGCAAGCCTTCCTCACGTAATGTTCGCCATACTCTTGTGTGTGGTACACCGAGACGTGTAGAAATTCTTCGTGAGCTAGTAGTAGGGCTACGCTCTACCGACTGAAAAATGTTTTCCACTTCATCCATAGCTTGTTGACTTTCACGTTCAGATGAAACATGAGCGCTGGGAAGTGTTGAAAACCCTGGTAAACACACTTCGATCCGGAATTTTGCGGTTCGGAAACCGTCAACTGTATTCTGCAACAGCAGATGTTGCACTTCCATCGCAAAAACCGTAGACATACACCATATCTGCATATTCGGCATGTTTGAAGGTGTGTGGCATTCTTAACACTGCTTCAAACATCAAACAATGTCACTCACAACAGTCAGCTGTCGATTGGCTTATGTTACATGCTTACATTACAGCTTGCATGGTTCAAGGTTATAGGGGAGGGAAGGGGGAGGAAGAGCTGCGCGCGCATCAGATTCAAACAGCTCTATCTCCGTAACCATTCAGAATTAAACACATGTTCATATGAACTTTTTTTCTCACAATGGCAGATACTATCACCTCCCGAAGTATTGACCTTTCTTCCTGAAACACCCTATATATATATATATATATATATACAGGGTGGGCCGAAAGTCTGGATCCATAGGAAAATATTTATTTTAATTCATAAATTACAACAAATGGTAAATACTTAAAATGAATATCAACTTTAACTCGTAAATGCGTATCCGTGATACTGTACAGTAGTTCGTACTCCAGTATAAATACTCAAATACTTTTTTTATTTCAGCCCAGAAATGGCTTCGAATCTAACAACAGAAGACCGGGTAGAACTTGTGTTCATGTACGCAAGACAGGGCGCTACACACAGAGAAGTTGCTAGCGAATTCAATAGAAATCATCCTGATAAGCATCCAGTAACACATGCGACTGTTGGCAAGAGTTGTTTAAACGTTTCAAAGAAACAGGAAGTGTACATGATCGACGGCGTTCTGGTCGTCCAAAAACTGCAACTGATGAAAATACCCCTGCAATGGTATGTGAAACGTTAACGAATAGTCCAGTAAAGTCAACAAGAAGATTATCGAATGAAACACGCATCTCGAGAACGTCAATTCGAAGAATTATTAAAAATCATAAATTCCATCCTTAAGTGTCTCGATGTCAGAGGCCGCCAATTTGAGCATTTGTTATAATTTGTTGTTTATACTGGAGTACGAACCACTGTACAGTATCACGGATACGCATTTTCGAGTTAAAGTTGATATTCATTTTAAATATTTACCATTTGTTGTAATTTATGTATTAAAATAAATATTTTCCTATGGATCCAGACTTTCGGCCCACCCTGTGTATATATATATATATATATATATATATATATATGTTAAACACAGACCGTGCATGGAACAGGGAACTCTTCTGGGAAAATTAAATCCACTATAGTCCGAATAAGTAATGGTAAATGACAAATACCATAGTTTTTCTTTTTCATGATGTTAGCCCGACGTGGGCACGGGTCTCTCGCAAAGAGATCTCATAAATATAGCTTCCCTCACCAGCTATCTGCAAAGCAGACAGGATCCAGCTTTGGGACATGGATCTAGGGTTTAAAGCAAGCCTAGACCCCCTACATTCAGAACCTCTATATAAGTAAAAGACTCGTTGCATTCACGTCGGATTGAATAAATCAAAGAAAAAGGGGGTAACTATTGTATTTTTAGCCAAAAAAACCAAAACTTAAACCTCAACCGGGACATTGAGCGTCCACTTTTCAAGGCACGTAACACGTAACACCCTAGATCCATGTCCCAAAGCTGGATCCTGTCTGCTTTGCAGATAGCTGGTGAGGGAAGCTATATTTATGGGATCTCTTTGCGAGAGACCCGTTGCCCACGTCGGGCTAACATCATGAAAAAGAAAAACTATGGTATTTGTCATTTACCATTACTTATTCGGACTATAGTGGATTTAATTTTCCCAGAAGAGTTCCCTGTTCCATGCACGGTCTGTGTTTAACATATAATTTTCTCAGGGAACCATTCTGAGTTTGAGTATATTAAACGGACGTGTTACGTGCCTTGAAAAGTGGACGCTCAATGTCCCGGTTGAGGTTTAAGTTTTGTTTTTTTGGCTAAAAATACAATAGTTACCCCCTTTTTCTTTGATTTATTCAATCCGACGTGAATGCAACGAGTCTTTTACTTATATAGAGGTTCTGAATGTAGGGGGTCTAGGCTTGCTTTAAACCCTAGATCCATGTCCCAAAGCTGGATCCTGTCTGCTTTGCAGATAGCTGGTGAGGGAAGCTATATTTATGGGATCTCTTTGCGAGAGACCCGTTGCCCACGTCGGGCTAACATCATGAAAAAGAAAAACTATGGTATTTGTCATTTACCATTACTTATTCGGACTATAGTGGATTTAATTTTCCCAGAAGAGTTCCCTGTTCCATGCACTGTCTGTGTTTAACATATAATTTTCTCAGGGAACCATTCTGAGTTTGAGTATATATATATATATATATATATATATATACAGGGCTATTCAAACTGATTCATCCGATTTCAACTGAGAATACTTCCGTACCTATCAACCGTGCATCAACTGGGCATACACCACATGAAAGAGGAAATCTTCGTTTTACAAGATCTCCGCGAGAGGGCTCCAAAGTCAGGCCGTGGCCTAGCCTAGCAACAAACAGTCAGTGTGAAAATGGCGTCCGCACAGCAGAAGGCGTTTTGTGTGTTGCAGTTTTCGAGCCCCGTAGGTCGCCGGATCTTACACCGTGCGACTTCTTCCTTTGGGGGTACGTTAAGGATACTGTGTACGTGCCACCGTTGCCCACATCTTTGGATGAGCTCCGAACTCGCATTGTTACTGCCGTAGAGTCAGTGACAACGGACATGCTGGAGCGAGTATGGGAGGAATTCGACTATCGTGTCGACGTTGCTCGTGTAACTAGGGGAAGTCACATAGAGCATTTATGATGTGAGAGACAAAATTTGGAGTTTTTCTTTTGGTTGATGTATCACAAATCACTCTGTATTTGTAACATTAAAAAATATTCTCATTTGAAATCAGGTGAATCAGTTTGAATAGCCCTACATATATAACCAGATAAGTAGGTTTGTGCCAAAAAAAACAGTCTTAATGTATCCAAATAATAAAAAACGACTACTGAGTTTTACAAGCTATACTCTGGTATTTAAGCTCGTATTAGCTATACTATACATTTAATCAACTTTTGACTCGAAACAGTTATTCCATCAATATTATACACATTAAACAACAGAGCTGCGAGCAAATAGACGTACAAGTTAATTTTCCATTCCACCATTGTGACACTAATTCTATTCTCAGATTCTAATGAAACGAGTTGTTTTTATAAACTTTCACCTTCTATCCGTCAGGTATATTGTATACTTCAATTAGAACATCTTTTGCAGAAAAAAGGATTATGGTGATTTGCTTGCGTCCGACCATATATGATGATTGTTGAACAAAGTTTGTTGGCTGAAAATATCGCACAGTGTTTCACGTGTAACCGGTATGAGCAATACCACTAAAGTAATTGAATACATATTTTCAATAATAATTGTTCATGCAACAAAGTTCCTTCAATGCACGGTCGCTTCCCATCGATGATTATTTAATCAACCCTGAAAGTTGCATTCTTTGCTAATTCTGGTCGCTTTGTTCAACAAACCGGGGCGAGACCATCCTTGTTTATTACAGCCTCTTTCAAAGCAGTCCTAAATCCTCTAGTGTTTCCTCCAAAGCAGGAGTCACACCAAACTATTTTACGATTTCTAACATCTACATACTGACAAAAATGAGGAGGCCGTACCTATACAGCTATATAAATGTAGTACAATGGACGAATTTCATCAGTTTGGTTAATACGTCAACGTTTTTGCATCAAACATTTCTATCTGTATTACTTAAAATTAGTTAGCTAGTTACCAGCTCTCTCTCTCTCTCTCTCTCTCTCTCTCTCTCTCTCTCTCTCTCTATATATATATATACACACACATGTCAGTGGAATAGCTAGCACTTTTTAATGTGTAAGCACCGAGTTGTGAAGCACAGAGCTGGGGTAAGATGTGGAAGTGGGCTGTCCCACCTTCCACTGCTGCAGGAGAAAATTAAATACAGATTCCTGTAAATGGTCTCAGGTGCACTAAAATTAGGAATTAGGGTAGAAGTCAATGGTTGTTCAATCAACTGAGATGGAAAATTCACTTTTATTCAGAGCACTGGATAGAAACACACTGTATTGGAACAATGTAGTGTATTTTGCAACTTGTAATACTGTAATTAATATTATCCTTTACCATCTTATAATTATAATAGCCTATTATAATGATAAATGATTTCTTGAGAACTTTATTTAAAATATCATGAATTTCCAATTCAATATGTAAGCACATGCTTTTTTGCTTACGCCTATCTACGCTCCTGTATGTATATATATATATATATATATATATATATATATATATATATATATAGAGAGAGAGAGAGAGAGAGAGAGAGAGAGGCATATATATATATATATATATATATATATATAGTTTTACAATCATGTACGCTACTTTGTTCCAAAACAATTACACTGGTATGCATATGAAATGTTTTGTCTGCTGTGAGGGTTTTTTCAACTCATATTATATAATTCGACCATGCTGAATTCGAAAATGACATTGGTTTTCCTCAATCAGGTCAGGTTTTTTCTCTATTGGCCATTTATTATAAGTTCAATTTTATCCCCAAATTTATTGATTTTTTTAGCTTAAACACTGTAGATACGAGTAATATTATAAGAACACTCGTGAAAATGAAAACATTGTGTGAATAAATACTTTTATTCATACAATGAATATGGAAAAAAGTTTATTGAGGAAGGAATGAAGTTTTTTTGGCTTTCCGTCTGTGTTTTTCTTCGGGCACGTCTCGCTTCAAACACCAGCAATAGTCCGCCAGCATATTGATATCCCAGTTTCCCTGGTACCTCTCTTCCATTATTTTGATATCTTGGTGAAATCGTTCACCCTGTTCCTCACTATAATCCCCGCAATCTTCAGGAAAATAGTCCAAGTGGGACCACAAAATGTGCATTTTTTTGGACATGCGCGACCCATGAGCTTTGAAAGCTTCCATCAAGTTTTCGACAACGGACTCGTATTCTGGACTTCTACGCTTGCCAAGAAAATCATTGACAACTGATTTGAATGCCTGCCAGGCATTCTTCTCAGTTGGAGTCATTGCCTTTTCGAACTGAGTATTTCGTGTATCCCCCTTGCATTCCCAATACAAATGCCACAATCTGAAAAAAAATGAAAATATTTAAAGAATTTAGAGAATTTGTTCTATCAGATAAAAAAATCTATGCATTGGACTGTATCACTTCTGTGGGGAAGTTAAGTGTTCTTATACGCTCTCAAATAACCTTTGGAAAAACAACATAGTCAATAGCAATATTTTACTTATGATATTAGTATTACCTTCAAATCTCCACAGATCCTCAAGTTATGTTGGTCGTATACGAGAGCATCCAATAAAATTTTCATGTTATCGTAGCTCTCAGTAAGTTGTACGGAATGTGCTACAGGGACTGATGCAACCCTATTCCCAATGTTGAGAAGTACTGCTTTCAAACTTCGTTTAGACGAGTCTATAAATAGCCTCCATTCTGATGCGTTATATGGTAGGCCCAAGGATTCGATTAGCCCCTCAACATTGCAGCAGTACACTAAGGAAGAGGTATTTTCGTGCACTGCAAAAAACTTGCGGAATTCTTCCTCTCGTTTCCTATACCAGGAGAATGTTGTTCCCGGAGCCAGCAAGTTGTCCTCTCGAAGTCGTGAGCCCAAGATCTCGGCAGCTAATTTGGAAAGTCCTAAATCCCTGGTAAGATCATTAAGTTTGGCCTGGTTGAGAGGCCTCGGCTCATTTGAAGCGGTATTTTGAGGTATATACGACTGGGACTGGTCATTGGCATTGGTCATTGATTCATCATCAGAATCATCGAAGTCCAGGGTTTGAGGTGGGTCGGGTATTGGAATTCCAGGACCATGGGGTACAGGTCTCATAGCAGAAGGAATGTCAGGGTATACAACAATGTGTTTATTCTTCTTGTTAACTCCTGAAAATAGAAACACAGAAACATGGATATAAAACTTGCATATGAAATAGAAGAAGCATTCAGACAGTGGCAGCTCGTGAGGGAAGGCTGCGGTCTGTAAGATATGAAATAGGTCGATGGAGTCTGTATATTTTCTTTCTTTTTCATTCATATTGTCCCTTCGGGGACAATATGAATG
Organism: Bathynomus jamesi; assembly: GCA_023014485.1. Taxonomy (NCBI): domain Eukaryota; kingdom Metazoa; phylum Arthropoda; class Malacostraca; order Isopoda; family Cirolanidae; genus Bathynomus; species Bathynomus jamesi. The sequence continues at coordinate 100,896 of JAJOZX010004006.1, read as the reverse complement.
AAAAAGAAAGAAAATATACAATCATTGTATATGTAAATGTAACTTGTATAACAATATGTATGTGTAAATGTATTTTCTATAACAATATGTATATGTAAATGTATGATTACCATTATGGTGAATATTATGCTATATATGGCGAATATTACATTATGGTGAATATTATGTCAAGTTTCATACGAGGATTTCAAAATATTTAAGAAAAATAAATTTATAAGCCCACCTTGGAGGTTTGTCATGCAGAAATAGCAATCTGTCACGTGATCCTTTCCTTCTCTCCAAATCATGGGAATTCCAAAAGGCAAAGATTTCGCTCTGCCTTTGCTCCGTCTTCTCAAATTTTCAATGCACGTCTTGCAGCACATATGAGGGGCGAAATTTTTGTCCTGGTCCCCTAGCTTAATTCCAAAGTATGCTCTATACATTGTCTTCACAAATTTAGTGATTTGGGACTGGTTATTTGGCATGGTAACCGTCCCACATATGTAGCAGAATCTATTGGGATCATTTTTACACTCTCTATTCATTATGAAATATTTTATCTGTATGCCTGAAAAGTAAAAAAAGATATTATACAAGTGAAACAAGTGATGATAGATGTTACTGTTCCAATTCCGCTTTGACAAAATCACGAAAAATTCTATTTTACTTATGAGGCCATAGCCGGATAACCTGAGCTGATTGAGAAAAACGGATTGCAGATTCGAAATCAGCAGAAAAGACTCTATAAGAATCACTTACAAAACCCTTGACAGCAAAATTGATGCATACCAGTGTTATTCATCCATTAATGTTATCATATTTGTTCAAATAAATTTCGATAAATAAAAGTTTTATAAGTTTATTCACGTCAATTTTGTGTTTATGTACAATACTTTGGGGAGCCATTGGACGGGAGAAACCCTATATAAAGATTTCACATAATTTAACTCTATTTGCACAAAACACAGTTCTTTATATACATATCTGCTCTAACGTTGAAGGGACTGGGTAGTTGTCTGTTTATAATACATCATTTATTCAAAGAAATAACAGAGGCACGGTCACCCTGTTAACTTGTGGCATCTTCCACATGAAAACTACCCAACCTACCAAAAATTTCTACCAGGAACGTCACACATAGGGTATAGAATTACATAATTCGGTACTGATGAATCAATTAATAAACTCTCATTCATGAACATAACCAACATTTTCTTAAAACAATCTTAACAACTATTATTTATTTCCATATCACTTCAAGCTAAATTGCTATCCTCGATGGTTAAAACAGCGCTTTCAACTCTTCAGTTGAGGGATGTTGAAAAAGTTTCTCATTCTACCATATCTCAAGAAGTGAAATTTCTCGATGTTAAATGTCATGTTGTTGTCTTCTGACCATTTGTATATTTTGCTTGTGACCCTCTACAAGGCCTCCACCTCATTTGCAACGCTGATTTTTCTGCCAATCTTTGTATCATCTGCATACGCTGTTGCTATTACTGTTGCTGTTTGCCTCATAGCATGATAATGAACAGGAGTGAGGCCAGTACTGTACTTTGTGGTAATGCTCTGCGTACTTCTGATTCTGATGGTGATATACCTTGAATTTTGGCGACCCGTAGACGCTCTCTGAGAAAGTTGTAGATCCATTCACCACTTTGCCTATTATTCCCTTATGTTTCATTTTATTTACTATTATACCATGATCACATTTGTCGAAAACTTTAGTAAAACCCATGTATATGACATCCTAGTGTGTATATATATATTTAGGGTGGTCCAAAATTTGGGTTAAAATTTCAAAATACTTGGAAATGCTCTCCACATGGCTGCTATTATTCCTTTAGATATGAAGTGATTTTGTACAAAATATCTGTCGATTCAGAACATAATAAGAGGTCGCTATGATTTTCACATATTCAATTAATTAATTGCTAATCATTTTCTACCCGCTTCATTTTTAGAGGACGCGGCAGTCACGCCACATTGACTCCGCACACCTTTCAGAGGATGATGCAATTGTTCGATTTCTTGTTTAATGTTGTTGTGAATCAGACAAATCATTTACTCATGCATCATTTCAAGTTTAAACTTGTTGGAGGACGGTTTTAAGTTCGTTCAAACTTCAAGAGCTTAGGAATAGTATCTCATGTAAGTATTAATTCATATATATTAATTATTAATTCATATATATAATTATTAATTCATATATATTAAGTATTAATTCATATGTATTATATTTATTCAGTATAAATATATATATATATACTGTATTATATATATATATATAATATATATAAATAATTATGTTCTTTATATACAAATTTATAACCGGTAAGGATGTTGGTATTAAATTAAATGATAGAAAACTCTAAGGTTTATATCTTATGTCTCTTGAAGTTTATTATTTACTTATTCTTAAATATTTTAAAAAATTTGGCTATCTTCCTACCCATCAACCACTACCCACTGTAACCAATTTTTTTACTTTATTTATTTTGACTTTGCAATTTTTTACTTTAACACTTATATAATTGTGCTTTGATGCTACACGGTTAATGCATTATTTTCTCTCATTTTTCAGGTTATGGCTAGAAGTACTCGCTCATCTGCAGAAACGTGGGTTCTAGGAAAGCCCAGCAACGAGTTATCAACTGCAAGGCTACCCACATGTGGTGATGTGCTTCGGTTGGTTCAGTTTCACCACCATGAACAGTCCAAGACCTTGAAAGAGAGCTAAAACTTGGCCTGCAAAGAGGCCCTGTAAGTATGGCAGAGAGCAAGGCTTCCTACACAGCTAGTCGATTCCTGCGTTAGGAAGCTGTCAAAGCTGTACGAAGAGTTCCTTGCGTTGAAGAAAAACCGCAAGACGCACCTACAAAGCTGCAGAGTGAAAGAGAGCATGTTCCAAGAGACTCTTCAGAGCTTTTCGACATTGTCTCGAAGGCCGCCTTGAAGGTGATAGACAATGAAAAGACCGCCAATTCCTGATGATGTAACGAGGAGACGTCTTCTCCAGCTGTATGGCAGGCCCTGACAAGATTAATTTTGCCAAGGAATACCGCAAGAGATGTCGACAGGAGAAAGATGCTGACAAAGCTCTAAGGTACAAAAAAAGAGAGGCTGCATTCCAGGATAGAGCTGCTGCTCTTCCACCATCCAGCACATCCACTTCATCCTCTGAAGAAATCAACGCTGAAGACGATGATTATCGTCCGTCAACTTCGACCGGAAGAGCAGATATACACTCTCATCCTCCGAAACGAAACAATATCTTCACATCTCTCGAGCTAACCTTAGAGTGGATCTTAGGGTCTTTGTTAGCCTTAGCTTCTGTAGATCTGTAGATCACCAGATGTGGTTGCTGCTCTTGATCGCGTCAACCTTACCGATCGAGGAGCAGTCTTCGTTGCTGGATCAATCGCTCAATCCCTGGGGCTATGATATTTCTACAATTACTCTTTCACGCAGCTCCATCCGTCGTTCAAGAAGGCAAGCAAGGCAACAGCCAAAGAGGATCAAGCTTCATTTTCTGTCGAAGGACCCCTTCTTCTTGACTGGGATGGGAAACTACTTCCCTACATTGGCGGCGCAAAGGAAACAGCCGAACGAACCGCGGTAATCGTTACGGGAAATGTGATGGGTAAAATTCCTAGCCGTGCCAAAAATACAACGAGCTACAGGACAAAAACAGATCAAAGCTTGCATTTCGACGATTGATGACTGGAATCTTCGCGGTGAGATCCAAGGTCTCGTATTTGACACAACTGCGTCTAATACTGGCTTTCACAGGGGAGCCTGTACTGTGATTGAAAAAGCAGTAGGGAGGGAACTTGTCTGGATCGCTTGTCGACATCATATCCTTGAAGTCGTCTTGTCAAATACCTGCAACGCACTCCTTGGAGCAACAGGTGACCCGGAAATGACTCTCTTTAAACGTTTCAGAAAAAATGGCCATCACTTCAGAAGGAATCCTTCATGAAGGCTTCAAACAACCTATTCAGAGATCCAAAGATGTTCCTGCTTCGAGAGGAAATGATCCAGTACTGGAGTCTAAACAATCGCGTGATGACTACATGGAATTGCTACGACTCTGCCTCACCTTCCTCGAGTGCCGTGGTGAGAAAGAAGTCAAGGTCCACGCTCCAGGACAACTCACCATGCACGCTGGATGGCCAAGGCCATCTACGTCCTCAAAATTTATCTGTTCAAGCATCAACTACAGCTGACAGCTCGTGAGACGGAGAATATCACCGAGCTCTCTCTGTTTATCGCCTTGGTCTACGCACGTTTTTCGAACGAGGACCCCCTCGGAATCAACGCTCCTTTCAACGATATTCTGCTTCTTAAAATCTTGCAAAACTACCCAAATTAGACCATTTCCAGAGCTGCATCCACAGCTCTTCAACGGCACCTGTGGTATCTTGGAGAGCATCTCATCGGCCTTGCATTCTTCGATCCTAGAGTCGATGCCAAGACCAAACGGAAAATGGTCGTAAACCTCCAACATAACGAGAATACCACTGTTACTCGTCGATTAAAGCTTGAAGGAAACATTGAAGATTTGAATTTGTATGAAATGGTCACCAAAAGGACCCTGGGAATCTTCGATCTGTTAAGAAAGAAGGAAGGAAAGCAATGGAGGATACCTTCCTGAGGACCGATCCTAATTCCTGGACGGAGGATGATTGCTTTCAAGAGTTTCGACGCATAGCGATCAACCTAAAAGTTGTGAACGATTCGGCGGAGAGGGGTATCGCCCTTATCAAGGTATATAATGTATCTTTGATGAACAACAAAAACAATTCATCCTCCGATTAGTAGCAAAACATCGCCAAGACTACTCATCGTCTTCGAAGGAGTCAGTGATGAAGCGTTAATCTAAGTAATGATGTATATTATAAACGAATGATAAATGTATTTCTCTATCAAACATATCATTTTTGTTCTTTAAAAATTAATCTGTTTTCTTTAAGAGTTATTCTGTTTTCTAAAAAAAAATAAGCTGTTTTTTTTTTTAGATTTAATCTGTTTTCAAACAAATAAACTAGTGTTTGCCCTTGTTTTTTCATTTTTTAACCAAGAAGATCAATCTACTAGAAAATGAGTTGTAAAATGAAATTCATAGCGACCAGTAAATATCATTCACTTAGGCTGAAATTTGGCATGGAGATGTTTGATAGATATAGGAACAGGAGCACCCATGTAGAGGTAAAAAATTACAAAATATATATATATATATATATATATATATATATATATATACACACACCTTTCCTTTCAAACTTTCAAATATTCTGTGCAATGATTCCTCATTTCACTTAGGTCAAGCTTGTCGCCCCTTCTCTAGAGTTGATCTGGTGAAGCAGTGAGTTGGTTTCTTGTACTCTCCACATCACATAGCCAGATACACTCGGCTCATCGGGGATTGTTCTGAGCCAGGCATCTAATCCTCTTTTGAAGATGTCCACCGCAACACAACTCGTGCTCCTTATGTCTTTGGGCAGCTGATTAAACAGTCTTGGTCCTCTCACAACAAAACCATTTTCTTTTAGGGTTAAGGATGTTCCCTCTCTCGCTTTTAATTTCGGAACACGACACAGTCTTCCTTTTCCACTTTCCACTGTTGTTTAGGGAGTTTTCGCGTTCAGAGTAAGATTAGGAACGTTTCTCAATTATTTTCGAAATGCAAATAATGGTGTATCTCTCTCTTCTCCTTTTCTGTTTGTAGAGATCCTATATCCTGTCAGCAAACGATGTTACTGTGCTGTCTCTGGTAACGTCCTCTCCTCATCTATGTCAGTTTGCATGATTATGAAGAGAAGTGGAGCTAATATTTTCCTTGTGGTACCGAGCTGAGGACCTCTGATTCTGAGGAAGATATTCCTTGCACTGTAACTATGATACTTGCCGCCGTTCATTAAGGAAATTATATATCCATTTCCCTACTTTTCCTATTATTCCGATATATTTCAGTTTATGTATTATGATTCCATGGTCACACTTCTCGAACGCTTTGGAAAAGTCTGGGTATATTACATCATAGTTTTTATTACTTTCCAGTTCACCAATAATGTTGTTGTAGTGTTCCATTAGTTGTGATATGCATTATCTGCCTGACTGAAATCCATGTTGATTGTCATTTAATTTTTTCTGAGTTTCCAAAACGTCACAGATTTTCTGTGTAACTATTCTTTTAAATATTTTAGTGAGATGAAATGTAAGCGACACTGGCCTATATTTTTTGGCTCGGATCGATCTCCTCCTTTATATATTGGGACTATGTTCGCACTCTTCAGGATGTCCGGTATTTCTCCCGTGTCTAGTGATCGTCTCCATATTTAGTATAGGGGCTTAGCGATTGCATTCTTGCAGTTTTTGATGAGTGTGGCATTGCATTTGTCCGGCCGTGTCGCTGAGGGTGCTTTTAGTTCCCAATTGCTTGTGTAATATCACCTGTCGTAAAGTTAAAGTCCGTTATACTTTCCCCCTGTAGTTCTTCAAAGAATACTTTTCTGTCGCATATCAGTTTGTCAGTTTTTGGGATACTGAAAGGTGATTCGTACTGAGCTCTTAATATTTCACATACTTCTGTTAGATCATCAGATAAAGCACTGTCTTCTTTTTTCAAAGGTCCGATAATTGTGTGATTTTTCGACTTCCTTTTTACAAAATTATAGAAGTACTTTGAATTAACCTTTATCGCTTCAATAACGTAATCTTCCTCTTTTTTGTATGCTTTTCAATTAGTTACTGTATGACGCATTCGATATTCTGCAGTTTATCATTAATATTTTTCTGATGTTGTTTTCTCCGCAGTTACTTAATTTTGCAGACACTTTTTCTCTTTCGAAACAATGACCTCTTTTGTCTTTCGAACCTGCTTCTCTTTCCTCTTTGTTGTATTTTTGGGACATGTCTTTCCACAATTTCCAGCGTCTTCTCCTCTCAGTTCATTAGCATCTCTTCCGTTGTCTTTGCCTTGAAGATGGCTTTCCAGTCTATTACTTTTATGCTGGATGTAACACCTTCCCAGTTTATAGCTTTGTATTATGTATATATATATATATATATACACACACACACACACATATATATATAATATATATATATATATAATATATATATTATATATATATATATATATATATATATAATACCACTAAACTACCCTGGGATGTTGATCGGGAAACTGTGAGTTTGAATCCGCGTGAGGACTTTCGTATTTCATAGACCTGTGGTGGTGTGTGGTTTGTATTCCACGTTCAACTGTGACCTAAGGTGGTGCGACAAGCATGACTTTCGTCAGAATGAAGAATTCGGGAAGTAGCATAACGCGTAATTTATCTCTATTCAATTCACCACCACATTACAACATGTGAGTAGCTTCATACAAATTTTGAGCCATTGAGACTTCTGCACTTATTTTAAGTTCACTCTTCGACTAAATTTTGAGATGCTTCACGAATTTGAGTTTTATTGGCTACGGTTATGAAGCTTAAAATCTTGACAGTTTTGTTATTTTCATAAATTAACGATCTCGCTAACTTCTTCCCTCGATTATTTATACATGTACATATTTATGTATATATTGAATGTGTATATTTTTGGGAGCACACACACACACCACACACACACACACACACACACACACACACAGCTTGAAGATTTATCACATCTCATAATCGAGTGTAATCAAACACTTTGTACAGAATCGGAAGTTACATTTAATCATGTATACTTTAGCACAAAGACTTCCATATTGTTTTCTTATATCTGAGTCATCACTGAAGTACTCTTGTTTTTCGCCAAATTATGTTTTTATTGTACGCAAGTTAATTTTAATGGATCACCTGAAGATCAGGGCCCCCAGCCTTCTTTAGTTAGCCTTATAAGGCTAACTAACGAAAATATCACGACCTAACCTAACCAATCGTTAGGTCAACTGTACACCCTTGGTGATTGGTTAGGTTAGGTCGTGACAGTTCGTTAGGCTTGCCTATAAAGCTAACTAAAGATTGCTGGGGGCCCTGATCTTCAGGTGATCCATTTTTATTATTGTTTAGTAACAATATATTGTTTCATTCAATCTATAAATATAATTTTCATTATGGAGTCACCTAGACCCGACTGCAATCATTATATGTGCGATCCCACACTAGCCTTCTAGAATTAATTTCTTGTACTTCCTCTTTTGGTTTACTGCTCATTTGAAACTAATATCAGTCAACTGATTAGGGCTTTTGACTGGAATTTCCCCAACTTTGGTTTTATGACATTAAAAGGATATGTTAGCTCTGTGCACATAATTCGCAGATTTTTCGAAGACAATCCAAGCCTTTTACAGAAGAACTTATTAATAACATATTATCGGCGTAGACTACGTTATTTATTTTCATGTTATCTATACAACATCCAACTTTTACCCTTAAATAAAGCAATTAAACTATTAATATACACCTTAAATAGCAATTTATATATATATGTGTATATATACAGGGTGTACGAGAATTATCTGTACAATTTTTGGCTGTTATTAAAAGTCAACCATGAAGTGTAGAAATTCCAGTGCTGTCCCATTTTACAGAGAATCTCATTAAGTTTTTTCTGATACCACGTTTTGACAAGTTTTTTAGAAATGTACGCGGGTGACAGACATTGATGATTTAAAAGCAAGAATCACAGCTGCTATTGAGCGAATTGATGTGGATATGCTGCAGCGTACATGGCATGCAACATTTGGAGTATCGATTGGGTGTTTTGCGAATCACTAATGGTGCACATATCGAATGTTTGTAACAACGTTACTTTAATAAAAGAAACTTTTGAAAATACAGATTCTAAATAATCTTGTTTAAGAATTTTACGTGTGTTATCAAGAATTTTATTAAAAGATGAAATTGTACAGATAATTTTCGGACAAACTGGAATTTCTAAAAAACTTGTCAATACTTGTGTTGGTTTACGTCGTCGTCGTTGGCCTAGGCAAGCTACGGCTTGGGACCGTAGCGCATCTATCCGGTATAGGTTAACCTGGATGATGTAGCCATAAGCACTGCCGCTAGTTAAGTGCCAACCAGTGATTATCTCACTAGCCGTATTGAGTCCGTTAGGCGAAACTGCGACAGTACCAAAGGTGGAAAATATAACCTTTGGTTTTCTATTATTTATTTGTAAAATGGACATGGTATTAGATTAAAATAAATATTTGAATATAAATAATTAACTGACAATTGTGATATATAATTAATTATGTTTACATACAATAAAATAATATAGTATACATAAAATTAGTATTAATGTGGTTCACAATTGAATTATGATGGGTAACTAATTTAAAATGAATTTATAGCTATTCCGAAATTCAAGACGGTAAAATTAACATTATCTTGAAACTAAAATAAGAGTATTCACTACACACTCCCCCACCAGAGAGGAAGTTCAAAGAGTTCCGAACGACACAGATTTCCGCTGAACCTTTTTGGTAGCTACTTGTACCTCACTTAAGGTTGATTCCAAAAACGCAGGCTTAAGACGATCGATAGAAACCTTGTCGACCTTGGAACCGCGCTGGATGAGAAATGATTTGCGCGTACGTCGGAGAACTTCATAGGGTCCGTCATATGGACATTGGAGAGGCCGTTTTGGGACAGGTACACGAACGAAAACGTGGGTGCAAGACTGGAGGGCTGGGGAAACAAAGATGTTCTGTTGGCTAGTCAATCGAGGGGGAACAGGCTGAAGGGACTGCATGTGAGAGGAAAGTGTTTGAGCGAATTCCGTAGGATCACATGACTTATCCCCTGCAGTGAAGTAGCCACCTGGTAGCCGCAGTGTTGTTCCATAGACTAGTTCAGCCGCTGTAGTCTTCAGATCACTCTTAAATGCAGAGCGAATACCAAGCAACACGAGTGGAAGCTTATCCATCCAATGGGAGTCTTCGTGACACATAAGGGATGACTTCAGCTGGCGATGGAAGCGTTCGACGAGGCCGTTAGCTTGCGGATGATACGCACAGGTATGCGCATGTACTGTACCCAACAAGCTGGTAAACTTCTTCCAAAGCGAAGACTCAAATTGGCGACCTTGGTCAGTGATGACTTTTGTCGGCAATCCAAATCTTGATACCCATCCATGAAGAAAGGCTCTTGCAACAGTGTCCGCTTGGATATCAGGAAGTGGGATGGCTTCAGGCCATCTGGAAAAGCGGTCGAGACAGGTGAGCAGATAACGTTGGCCTTGAATCACTGGAAGAGGGCCAACAATGTCTACATGAATTACCTCAAATCGCTGGATGGGGGCGGAAATGCGTCAAAGGGGGACCTGGTGTGCCTTTGGACTTTGGCACGCTGGCAGGCAAGGCACGTTTTGGTCCAATGTTTGACATCCTTCCGCATCGAGGGCCAAACAAAGCGAGAGGTAACCAGGTGTTGCGAAGCACGGATACCAGGATGGGAGGGCTTATGAAGATCCGTGAAGACTGCTTTTCTGTGACATGGAGGGACATAAGGGCGAATAGCAGCTGTTGATACGTCGCAATAGAGGGGCACAGACAATCCTGGCATACTCATTTTCTTGAGGGAAAGTGAGTGAGAGTGGAGTCTTCTCTGAGCAGTTCTTGTAGTTCCGTATCCTTATCTTGATCCTGTGCAATAGCATTCCACAGTGTAGAGCTGAGGGTAACAGAAGTAATCTCTATTCTTGAAAGTGCATCCGCTGGAGTGTTCAAGACACCTTTGATGTGGCGGATATCTGTGGTAAATTGCGAGATATAATCGAGTTGCCTGATGACTCTGGGAGAGTGGTTACAGCTGTTTTTATTGAAGACAGTGACCAAAGGTTTGTGGTCGGTAAAAACACAAAAAACTCGGCCTTCAAGGAAATGTTGAAAATGTTTCACGTTTAAGTAAATAGCAAGAAGTTCACGTCCGAAAGCACTATAACGCGTTTGGGCTGGCTGCAGCTTTTTCGAGTAAAACGCGATGGGTGCTTGTTGACCGTTAATGGTTTGTTCCAACACACCACCGATCGCAACATCTGATGCATCGACCGTCAGAGTTAGGGGGGCATCACTGATAGGAAATGACAGAGACAATGCACTATTGATAGCATTTTTGGCATTGTCGAACGCCTGTAAACTATCGCTACACCATAACAATTTCGTTACCTTGCGTTTGTGTGTGATCATAGCGTGTAGAGGAGCAAGAACACTGGCACAGTTTTTAATGAACTTGTGGTAATAATTTACCAAACCTAGAAACCGCCGTAACTCACGCTGATTACTTGGCATAGGGTAATTTTTTATCACTTCACACTTGTCCTGAAGGGGGGTAATTCCGTGCTGCGAAATCGTGTGACCAAGAAATTCCAAGGTTGGCTGTGCAAACACACACTTAGATGCATTAATAGTAACACCGTATTGTTCTAAACGTGAAAGAGGAGTGAAAGATGTTCCTTATGTTCCTCTTCCGTTGAGCTGGCCACAAGCAAATCATCGATGTAGGCATAAACAAAGTCTAAGCCTCTGGGACCTCATCTATAAACCTCTGAAAGGTTGCGCAGCATTCCGTAGCCCGAACGGCATCTTCACAAATTCGAATAACCCAAATGGTGTACAAACTGCAGTCTTGGGAATATCCGAAGCTCTACGGGAATGTGGTGGAAAGCCTTAACGAGATCTATTTTACTGAAGATAGATTTGCGTGGAGAAGAGAAGTAAAGTCTTGGACATTTGGTACCGGATATCGGTCCGGGATGGTTGTCGAATTCAAAAATCGGTAATCCCCACATGGTCTCCAGTCTCCTGACTTCTTCTGGACCAGGTGTAGGGGAGAGGACCAACTGCTTTGGAAGGTCTTATTATCCCAAGATCTATCATAAGCTGGAATTCCGATTGGCAGCTTTCAGTTTGTCCGGGGCAAGTCGTCTGGGTTTTGCAAACACAGGGGGACCTTTTGTTGTAATGTGATGGGTAATGGTGTGCTTAATGGTATCACCCATCTGCATCGGTTGAAGAATTCCTGGATATCGCTGGAAAAGGCACTGGTACATGGAATTAGGGGGAACGAGGGAAAGTGCAGAGTTCGAGGCGTCCGGAAGGGCAACCTGTTTGGCAAGAACAGAAAGCAGTGTGGCCTGGTCGCATAAGCGTCGCTTGTCAAGATCCACCAGGAGTTTGAAAGCTGGAGGAAGTCAGCGCCGATTATGGGATGCCGCACTTGAGCACAGATGAAAATCCACTTGAAGGATCGGTGAAGGCCCAAGTTTAGTTCACGCGACTGAGTACCGTAGGTGGGTATGCGTGAACCGTTAGCAGCGTATAGAGGCGGAGATTCCGAGTGCGTATGACCAGATTTTTGAGGGAATACACTGACTGACGCTCCGGTATCGACCAAGAAATTTACACCAGAGTTCCTGTCCTTTATGAATAACAGGTTGGCAGTGCGAGTACTAGACGCCATTAGGACTCGCTGCTGGGGTTTTCCGACGAAAAATTGCAAGGGGAGATGCACTTCCTAGCCTTCTTTCCAAATTTGGCGTGGTAGAAGCAGATCTTCCCGGAACTCGAACGATGCCTCTTCGTAAATCTTGACGAGAATGGCTTCTTTGCCGTTGATTTTGTAGCAGAGAACAAACGTGGTTGAGTTGTTGACTTAACTCTTTCACTTTCAACTCCAGTTCCGATTGTGTGTTCACGTTGTTGACCGGAGCTGTGTCAATCTCCACTACTTTGTCGGCAGTTTCTGCTAGTTTATCAACTGAGTAGCAGGATCCATAGTGGCCAAGACACGCTGAGCTGATGGAGGAAGTTTCTGCAAGAACAACTGTCTAAAGATGTCCTTATCGAAGGTTTGTGCGCGTTCGCCTAGAGCGCACTGCATAGCCCTCAGCATTTGAGTGGGCTTACGGTCTCCAAGTTCTTCTTTTGAGATTAACTGATGTAGTTTCTCACGCTCGGAGACAGTGGTGCGGCACAGGATGGCAGACTTCAGATCGTTGTACGGGTCCTCACTCGTGGAAGTAGATACGATGACGTCACGGACTTCAGAGATGATGCTCGCTGGTAGAGAGGACAAAACATGATCGTATTTTGTCCTGCTAGCGGTGATCCTTCCCAAGTTGAATTGTGATTCCACTTGGTGGAACCAAATAAATGGATCACCCGGCCAGAAGACAGGGAGCTTTACGCTCAAGTGGGAGATGGCACCAGCGTCGTCAGGCATCTTCTCCTATGCTTGCTAACGTACAAGCAAGACGACAAGTTCCCAACGAAGGAGTGGAGGTTGAGACGAGCGCAGGCACAGAGCGCACGGGCAGGGGTGAGGGGCAGAGGGCACGAGCGACATTACAGTCTGGTCCTAGTCGCTCGGGTGAAGGGGGTGATGGGCACGAACGACGTTACAGTCTGGTCTAGTCGCTCGGGTGAAGGGGGTGATGGGCACGAACGACATTACAGTCTAGTCCTAGTCGTTCGGGTAAAAGGGGTAATCCAGCTCCGGGTCACCAATTGTTGGTTTACGTCGTCGTCGTTGGCCTAGGCAAGCTACGGCTTGGGACCGTAGCGCATCTATCCGGTATAGGTTAACCTGGATGATGTAGCCATAAGCACTGCCGCTAGTTAAGTGCCAACCAGTGATTATCTCACTAGCCGTATTGAGTCCGTTAGGCGAAACTGCGACAGTACCAAAGGTGGAAAATATAACCTTTGGTTTTCTATTATTTATTTGTAAAATGGACATGGTATTAGATTAAAATAAATATTTGAATATAAATAATTAACTGACAATTGTGATATATAATTAATTATGTTTACATACAATAAAATAATATAGTATACATAAAATTAGTATTAATGTGGTTCACAATTGAATTATGATGGGTAACTAATTTAAAATGAATTTATAGCTATTCCGAAATTCAAGACGGTAAAATTAACATTTATCTTGAAACTAAAATAAGAGTATTCACTACACTTGGTATCAGAAAAAACTTAATGAGATTCTCTGTAAAATGGGACAACACTGGAATTTCTACACTTCATGGTTGACTTTTAATAACAGCCAAAAATTGTACAGATAATTCTAGGACACCCTGTATATATATATATATATATATTGTTATTGTTGTTGTTTAGCCGATCAGCCCACCCTGATCGAGCAAGCCGGCGCACGCAGGTAACCGATCGCCCTCTCCGGAGTGGACCAGAGGGCGCAGTAGTGATGTTGTGTTGTGTTCTATGTTGTGCTAGAGTCATACAGTCTGTCATAGTGTGTTCAATTGTTTGTGGTGTGTCCTGGCACAGGTGGCAGGTGTCGTCTGTGGAGTTATCTAGTCTGTGTTTATATGTCTGTAAGTTGGGGTGATGTCCACATCGGAATCATGCTCAGTTAACTCGATCCGATCTTCTCAGGCTGATCTCTGTCCTGTTAGTGGGTGGCGGCTTCGCACCCAGGACCGCATTCTGACCGAGTCGTGTCAGTGCTTTGTGGGTTAGGTGTGTGTGTGTATGTGTTTTCTGTACTGTGTGATGTCTGTGGGGCGTGGTATGGAATGGCGTATTTGGTTATAATGTCTCTCTGATGTTACCTTAATGGTGTGAGGTGTCGGTGCATGATTGTACATGTAGTGACAAGGGTGTTGTGGGTTAGTTGTCCCTGCTGCCATGAATTGTGTTCCCCTCATGTCTAAATGTTCTCTAACTTTCAGTATTTTAGTTTCTGTGTGCAGGTGTTCTATTGGTGTTGTTTGAGTGCATCCTGTAATGATACGAAGTGCTTTGTTTTGTATTGTCTGTAAGGTGTTTATGTGTGTGTTTGAGATAATGGGTGCTCAGCATGGGCTAGCATAGTCCATAACTGAGCGAATATATTGTTTGTACATGAGTGATGTTGTTTCCTGCTGGTTTCCAAAGTTTGTGCCTGTTGCTACCCTAAGCGTGTTAAGTCTTGACGTACATTTGTTTTTAATGTCCTGAATGTGGTTTGCAAAAGATAATGATGTGTTGTATGTGACCCCAAGTATTTTGGTCCTGTGAGTGTGTGGAATGTTGGTGTTGTTTAGTGTAAGCTGTGGAGTTTTCTGGTGTTCTTTTGTGTTGCTTGTGAGCAAGGTGATGGTTGATTTTGTGGGCGCTACTTTGAGTCTATTGTGTGTGAGCCAGCCTTGTATACTGTTTATGTACGTATGTAGGTTATTTGTAACGGTGTCGATGTTGTTGTGGGTGGATGTTAGAATGATGTCATCTGCATACGATGATAAGGTAAGCTTGTTATCTATGGGCGCTGGAATGTCATGCATGTATAAGTTGAACAGTGTTGGTGAGAGAACAGAGCCTTGAGGGACCCCGTTCGGAAAAAGCTTGTTTTTGGATGACTTGCCATTAAATGTGACATGTGAGTATCTTCCTGAAAGATAATTGCTGTCACTTTCGGTGTTATTGTGCATGTTTGTGTTGAGTAGTTTGTTTATGAGAGGGAAGCGTGGGATAGCATCAAATGCTTTACTAATGTCTATTGTTGCTAATAGTGTACGTTGAGCTGGTCGTCTGGAGTTGATGCCATCCATGATGTGCTGCGTGAGGTTAGTGAGTAATGTCGTGGTTGAGTGGTGAGGTCTGAATCCATGTTGAGTAGGCGATAGTGGTATGTGTGGGTTGGTGATTTGTAAGATTAGTCTTTCTGTTACTTTGGAAGGTGTGCATAGTAAAGTAATGGGTCTATAGGAAGCTGGTTCTGTTGAATTTTTGTTTGGTTTGAGTAGTGTAATAATTTTACCTTGTTTCCATATGTCAGGAATAATACAGTGTTGGTATGAATATGTGTTGATATTTGTAAAAGCTAGTATTCCCTGTGGGCCCAAGTGTTTAAGGTGTATGTTAGATATGTTGTCTGGTCCAGTAGCCTTCGAATTCTTAATGTTTTTGATGATCTTGGTGGTCTGGTCTGTATTGAAGGGTGTAATGGTCGGTCGAATCTGTAGGTTTTCTTGTGTCTGGCTGTTTGTTTGTCTGCGTGTTTCTGGTTGTTGTCTCTGTTTAAGTGAATTATCTTTGCGTAGTGATTAACTAGAATGTTAGCTTGTGTGTATATGTTGGGATATTATTTTGGCTGCAACAGATAGCCGCGTGTGAGATGTGAATGCCGCTGTTAGAGTGGTAATGCTGTTTATAGTCTTGTATAGCCTGGATGTACTGTATCTGTGGAGTGGTTTAGTGTTGTTATGAATTCCCTAAATGTTTCTGTTTGTTCTTCTTTGAGTTTGTTGTTTATTTCTTTGTTGAGCTGTTGTATCTGCTGTTTTATGGCTTCTGTGTGTGGTGTTTGTGTGTTATGTTTGAGGTTGTTACGTTGCCTTATGAGGTGGCTATTTCTCTAGTGTAATTTGGGTTGTATTTCCCAATGTTGCCCTTGGGTATGTATTTGTTTGCATTATTGATGATCTGATTAAATGTCTTGAATGTTGTATTGATGTTTATGATGGGTGTGCTGTTTAATGTCGTGAATTGTTCCTCAGTCTGTATTTTGAACTGTTCCCAATGAGCATTCTTGTAATTTCTGTAAGTGTGCCTAAGGCTGTTGGGGCACTGATGGGGCAGAGTGTAGAACGTGTTGTAATGATGATGGGCAGGTGGTCTGATGACAGTTGTTTTTCTGTTCTCCAGTGTGTATGTGTTCGTAGTGAGGGGGAACAGAACGTTCTGTCTGGGGAGGAGTTTGAGTATCCTGCTTGATGTGGTATGTGCGTATGCTCTTCTGTATTGTTAAGAATGAAGAGGCTGTTTAGTTGTGTGGCTATGTTGGCGCCTCTGGTGTTGCTTTGATTGTGCAGGTACCAACTAGTGTCTTTAGCGTTGAAGTCTCCTCCTAAGATGACATTAGTGAGAGAGGCCAGATTGTGTAACTGTGGATTGTAATTGGCTGGCACCTGAGGTGAACTATCTGGTGGGATATAAATGTTGATTAGTGTTGTGTTGTGTTTTGCGCGTGTTTTAATGTTAACTGCCTGTATTTCTATCGTGTTATCTGCTTGGATTGTGCTTGTAATGTTTTGGGTGGCATCACTGTAGCTAATGATTTTACGTATGTAAGTGATGAGTCCAACCCCGTGACCCCCAGTACGATCTTGACGGATCACCGTGAAATCAGGGATAGTGGGTGTTTTGTGTGTGCGTTTTAGTTTTGTTTCTTGTATAAGTGCTATGTGAATTTTTTGTTTGTGTACGAATTCCCTAAGCTGCATGATTTTGTTTGTGAGGCCATCTACGTTGTACTGTAATATGTTAATATTATACTTCTGTATGTGTCTCATGGTGCTATTGTGTCTATGTCTGTGTATGGTGACATGTGTAATTTGTAGTGGGGCCTGGATTAGTCTTAATGTCGCCGGAGAGTAAGAGTAGTCCGGGAAGCACGCAATTGCTCCCCGTAAATGAAAAAATAGCACGCTGAGAATAGGTCCGGCCCCGGGAGCCGATCGGCACTCTGCACTCTGACCGTGCCACGCAGCAGGCCGTCGACTGCCAGTCTGGCCAACCGTAGACAGGCCGCTGCAAGGAGATTTGAGGAAGTTTCGCCACCAGCGTGTTCATGTTTCGATTTGACGTCGCCTCTTCTTCGCGTTGACGTGTCCCGCGCTGGAGGATACAGCCACTGTTAGAAGCTTCCTCGTCAGCTGCTAACTCTTTTCTCACGTTGTTCTCGCTAACTGTTCAGAGGTTTTTTATAAACAAATCTCAGTTTTCTGCTCAAAACGGCTCTTTCTAATTTTAAAATTGATTATTCAAGGAAGAAAGATGTTGACTTCTATTTTGCGCAACAGTTGATGATATTTATGTTATTTTATTCATTAATGAAAATGATTAGGCTCTTCAAGTTCTAAAAGATTTTTTTCGTAATAATTGATAAATACGAAACACAAAACGTGCATGGAAACAGGATGATGATGCTTAGACTACTCAAGTTAATGAAGTTTTCTCTTTCTCATATATTGTATCGACGTAATACTGTAAATATATTTCAAGTTTCTGCATAAATAAACTTGTGTTTCACAGAAAACAAAGACTTCCCTCAGTCTTCTATCACATCCATACAGTCCAAACGGTGTTGCTATATATTATATATATATATCAGGGCTGGCAGGTCGGACCCGGACCCAGACCCGGGTTTAACCCGAAAGTGAGTTAAGACCCGGACCCGGACCCGATAGTGAATTAGAAAAAATACCCGGACCCGGACCTGAAAGTGAATTTTAAAATTGACCCAGACCCAGACCCGACCCGAAAGTGAAGGACCTGCACAGCCGGGTTTTTAGTTTACAAAATTTATGTGTGCACCTTTAGATTTGGCAACAATGTATTGAATTATCACTCCACCCTCCAAATGACTCACTGGAAGTGGAGAGTTAACGGTGACGGAAGAATAGCCTAATCCTAATATATTTTATTGTTTGTTTGTGAGTTGTGTACTGTGTACATTGGTTGGTCTCCAGTGCTTCGTTTGCTATTTATTTGAATTTGCAATGCCTTCACAAGGTCTTTTTTTGGTGGGGAGTGGTAGCAAAAAAACTAGCCTTACAAATGAATATTTTAAATATAATAATATTGATTAAACATCTATATGCCAAATTGAAAAGTGTGGAAATGTGTATAGTGGCAATCATGTGACAAACCTAAAGCGACACCTAAAATTGTGTCACCCAGACATATATCGTAAAGTTAAGGATCATGATAAAAGCCTACCTAGCACTAGCAGTACTTTGTTGCAGTACTTTGTTGCAGCCGTTTAGATAGAGGATTTTTAGGTATTTAAGCCCAATATGACTTTGAAAACAAAATTGAAGTGAAAACATTGGCTGTCAAGGAACTTCACTAGTAGCATACAGGTAAAAATTATTTACATTTCACACAAAAAATTATTTTACACTTCACACAAATATATATATATATTATATATATATCGTACAATATTACAGTATATGTAAAAGAATGTTACTTTAAATCTAAATCAGTAATGAATAATTAATTTCATAGATGTTTTGAAACAAACCATTCAGTCTGTGTTAACCGAGTACGACTTGGGATTTTCATAAGTTGTATCCATTGCAACAGACAACGTGTCTGGTATGATCAAGTGCTGTCGCCTTTCCATTTGAGTTCACTCAAAAAATATAGAATTTGTTTTCACAAAATTAATTAAAATTTAGAATAAGGGTGCTGAAGAGAGCAATCATGCATCGTACTTTGCCCCTTAGCAATGCATGTATAACTATACCTAGTTACTATGAAATATTAATACAATTAATACACCTACTTTCAAACATTTCCAAAATGGGATTAATTAATGTATATGGTTAGGCTACTACGGTATAGCCATATAATGTTTTACTATGTTTCAGAAAACATGTTAATGTAGCCATGGTAGCAGTCTTATTACCTATCCTATACCAGATTATAATTATTGCATTTTTAATAATGGACCCGACCCAGACCCGATTCATATACTGAAAGACCCGACAGGACCTGAAAGTGAACTTTCGGGTCCGACCCGGACCCGGACCAGGACCCGAAAGTAAATTAGAAAAATGACCCAGACCCGGACCCGACTCGAAAGTGATAGACCCGCACAGCCCTGATAATATATATATATATATATATATATATATATACATATATATATATGCAGTTACCGTAATTAATATTCATCCCCGTAATTTTCTATATGATTTACAGATAAAGGTATATTTTAAGGATAAATAAAACGCTATTAAGTACTTCAAACTTTTGTTTTCACATTGTTCAGTATTTTGTAGAAAACTCAGTTTCAGAACAGGGTAAAAAAGAAAAAAAATCTGTACACAAAACGATGTAACACAATTAAATTGTTAGCAGTGTCGGGTTTTATATTAGAAATAGGCGTGCCCATATTGCACCACTTTTGGGAGACAAAAGATATTCGTCACCATGTTCTATTAAAAATTCAAACATGCCTTTAGTTACGATCTCACTAGGCCTTTCATTGTGGCAAACGTGAGTGCAGGGATAAGAATATTTCAAGTTATTCATATTCACTAGGTTGAGAGGTTCTGATATTGGTTTATAGTCGTACCATTCGTTAAACAGTTTCATAATCCGAAGTCGCATTCTGCCTCATTGTGTGTACGATAATTTATTTGTGTACTGAACTGCAGTAGTGTGGGCGAAAAAGTAGAGAGTGCAATGCAATTGAAAATGTTGATCAATGTTGCATAAGTTATGCAACAAGGGGGTTGTTGCAAGATATTATGCAACACAGGGAGAGGGAGGAATGTTGCAAGAGCAACAAGGGTTATGCAACTTGGAGGCGGAGTTATCCCCCAAGAGAAAGAGAGGAGAATGAAAGAAAGGAAGAGAGGTGTTCGCTTGGCAGGAGCCAAGCGCTTATTAAGACTTCAGCCGAGCGGCCGTTGTCTTAATATGTTCCTAATCAGCAAGCTGGATTAATTAGCCAGTTGGCTTATCTGGCTGAGCTGCCAGATTGCGCTATTTATTTAATTAAACCATATATTCTGGCTTAACCAGCCAGTTGGCTTATCTGGCTGAGTTGCCACATTGCGCTATTTATTTAATTAAAGCATATATTCTGGTTTAACCAGCCAGTTGACTTAGAAGGCGTAAAAGGCTTGTTCAGGTGTACATTATTGAGTTGCCAAATTGCGTTTAATTATTTAATTAAAGCACATATTCTGACTTAAACAGCCAGTTGACTTAGACGGCGTAATTGGCTTGTTCAGGTGTACATTAATAGGGTTGCCAGATTGTGCTATCCAGATATATTTGTCAGTTGGTTTAGAAATCCGTTTTACAAGGCAGCCATTTGCTGTAATTACATGCCGTGTACAACCAAAAGAATTAAATAAAGCACCATTACATCATCCTGTTTATTTAGACGAAATCATGGATTCAATTTCATGAAATATATAGAAAATAAATATACTGACAATGGAATATATATGATGAAAAATATTAATAGCATAAGAAATACGAATGAGGAGTATATATAATAAAAAAATAATATTATACAAACCCGGACCTATCCAAATTGTTCATTCTAACGAAGGCCAAACTTTTCACCCCAACCTAGACCTACAGTTTAAAGGAGAATCTGGATCTACCCGAATTGTTCATTCTGACAAAGATCAAACTTTTCACCCCGCCATAGTCTTACGATTTAACGGGGAATCCAGCATCCCCAGCATTTTCTCATTCATCTCTTATACAAAATGCCTTCAAAACAAGTTCTCTTTTTATGCCAAGAAAGACAGAAAATACCCGATTTGCTCATTCCGTCGAAGGTCAAACTTTTCACCCCACTCTAGACCTAGAGTTAACGGAGAATCTGGACCTACCCGAATAAATCCCTTATTATTACACACATACACACACACACATACATACATATATAATATATATATATATATATGGGATGAATTTCACAATAAAACACGTGAAATGAATGAATGCTGGAAACCCACAAGGAAAAAGAAAAACGATTCCAAGGCCTTTCGTGTATTCAAAGCTACACCTCGTCAGGGAATGAAGATAAAAGGCGAGATGCCCATAAATATATACAACGTACAGGAAAAACAAAACAATTAGCACATACTTAACAAGGGTTAATGAGAGGCAAAAGAAATTTTAACATGATATCGTCAATTTTATACGTCCCGCACTGTTATTGAAATTGTTTTTAAAATGAATAAATGCACATTCTAGAATATTTCTTTCTATTATATCTCTGTTTTTAACAAGCGCTTTAGAACTATCCCACTTGATGCTATGGTTACATCTATACATATGGTTAAATAAAGCATTGGAAGTATTAGCTGTTCTACAAGCATATTTATTCTGTTTTACCCTAATATCTAACGTTTTACCGGTTTGGCCTATATATACTGAGTTACAGTGTGTACATCCGATCGAATACACACAACCAACAACATTATCAGGGCTATTCTTTATTAGGCGTGATTTAACAGTATTATTATACTTAAAGATTACATTAATGCCAATTGCTTTAAGTACAGTTGGAAGGTATTGAAAATTAACATGGTAAGGTAGGCTAAGGATATTTTTACGCTGAAATTCCTTTACAATTACATTATTATAATACCTATTCTTGGCTTTCTTAAGACAGTTATCTAAAAATGAAATAGGATAACATAATTTAGTACCAATATTCATGATATTGCATAACTCGGAATCTAAAAATTCAGGACTGACAACTCTCAATTCTCGAAGAAACATAGCAGAGAAAATAGAGGATTTAATCGAAGGATGATGGTCAGAATAAATATGCACATAAGAGTTATTATTAGTAGGCTTACGGTAGACTTCATATTTGAACTGATTAGAGCATCTCCAAATTTTTAGATCAAGAAAAGATAGGCTTCCATCATTTTCTTTTTCAACTGTAAACTTAATAGATGGGACTAAATTGTTGAGCCTACCAAGAAATAAGTCCACATCCAAATTATTAGGCCAAAGGCATAAAATATCATCTATATACCTGTACCAAACCAGGTTAAAATTAACAATCGTAGGCAAAATTCTACTTTCAAAAAATTCCATATATAAATTAGCTAGTACAGGTGAAAGGGGATTTCCCATAGCCAATCCAAACGACATAGCATAAAACTTATTTTCAAACTGAAATTTACAATCTTTGACACAAAGCTTAATTAACTCAATAAGAGTGTTGTGTTGAACAGGGAAAGAATATTCAGAGATCTTATCTTTTAAAAAATCAAGTAGGTCATCAACAGGGACTTTTGTGAATAGCGAGCATACATCGAAGCTTACCAATTTGAAATTAGGGTCATTAGGGAACTTCAGTTTGTCAATAAGATCCATGCTATTTACAATATGTGACTCAGAAATAGAGCCAACTAACGGCGTTAATAAACTAACTAACCATTTTGATAGCTTATAGGTTACGGAGCCCACTGAGCTAACAATAGGCCTCATGGGATTATTAACTTTGTGTGTTTTTACTAAGCCGTACAGATATGGTAGTGACGGATTGATACTAAGAAACTGCTGTGAAAGCCCATTATAGTTATTTTTTAATATTTCTCTTAATTTTCTGTTAAACATTTTATTAACATCCTCCAATGGGTCTCTATTTAGAGGTTTGTACGTGTCACGATCACTCAATAACGTATTCATCTTTTCAACATAACTGTTTTTGTCCATGATGACGATCGAATTGGATTTGTCCGCTTTAGTAACATGTAATGAATCATTATTTTTCAGTGTTTTTAGGGCTTTTTCAAACCTCAAAGGATAATTCGATTCAAACCTCGTATTAAAAGCACTATACACACAACTTTTGGCTAAAGTCACCTCACTTTCGGAAATATTTCTATGTTTTTCAAAATTAATAAAAGACTTAGCAATCAATAAACTACTGGGCTTTTTGGGGACTGAGAAACCCAACCCAAAGCCTAACACACATTTCGTATTGAAGTCTAGTTCTTGGGACAAGTTAACAATATTACTACAAATGTTTCTTCGAGCATTGAGAGTTGTCAGTCCTGAATTTTTAGATTCCGAGTTATGCAATATCATGAATATTGGTACTAAATTATGTTATCCTATTTCATTTTTAGATAACTGTCTTAAGAAAGCCAAGAATAGGTATTATAATAATGTAATTGTAAAGGAATTTCAGCGTAAAAATATCCTTAGCCTACCTTACCATGTTAATTTTCAATACCTTCCAACTGTACTTAAAGCAATTGGCATTAATGTAATCTTTAAGTATAATAATACTGTTAAATCACGCCTAATAAAGAATAGCCCTGATAATGTTGTTGGTTGTGTGTATTCGATCGGATGTACACACTGTAACTCAGTATATATAGGCCAAACCGGTAAAACGTTAGATATTAGGGTAAAACAGAATAAATATGCTTGTAGAACAGCTAATACTTCCAATGCTTTATTTAACCATATGTATAGATGTAACCATAGCATCAAGTGGGATAGTTCTAAAGCGCTTGTTAAAAACAGAGATATAATAGAAAGAAATATTCTAGAATGTGCATTTATTCATTTTAAAAACAATTTCAATAACAGTGCGGGACCTATAAAATTGACGATATCATGTTAAAATTTCTTTTGCCTTTCATTAACCCTTGTTAAGTATGTGCTAATTGTTTTGTTTTTCCTGTACGTTGTATATATTTATAGGCATCTCGCCTTTTATCTTCATTCCCTGACGAGGTGTAGCTTTGAATACACGAAAGGCCTTGGAATCGTTTTTCTTTTTCCTTGTGGGTTTGCAGCATATATATATATATATATATATATATAAATATAAATACATATATACAGTGTATATATATATATTATATATATATATATACATATACATATATCCTGGGTTCGATTCCCGGGCGGGTGCCTTATTTTTCATTTGTTTGTTATTTCTCTTCCTCGTGTGCAGAACACTCCTCTATACTTACGTCGTTTCTATACGTTAATATACTGCGCGGTCATTGCAGTTAAATGTATATATATATATATATATATAAAATTCAGATGCATGCAAAGACCCAATAGCAAAATATATACGAACACAATTGGCCTAATCCACTACGGCCTACAGTTTAACGGGGATTCCGGACCTACCCGAATTGTCCTTTCTGACGAAGGTCATACTTTTCAACACACCCTAGACCTACAGTTTAACGGAGATTCCGGACCTAAACGAATTGATCATTCTGACGAAAGTCAGAATTTTCATCCCACCCTAGACCTACAGTTTAACGGAGAATCTGGACTAACCGAATTGTTCATTCTGACGAAGGTCAAATTTTTCACCCCACCCCAGACCTACGGTTTAACGGGGAATCCAGCACCCAGCATTTTCTCATTCATCTCTTATACAAAGTGCCTTCAAAACAACATTTCTTTTTATTCAAAGCAAGACAAAAATACCAGAAATGCTCATTCCGTCGAAGGTCAAGCTTTACACCACGTACTAGACCTACAGTTTAACGGGGAATACTACTTCAATAGATCTAGTTGGCCTGGTGAAGTAGTGAGTTGAATTCTTTTACTCTCCATCTTACAGGTACACCCGGATCATCGGGGATCTTTTCTATTCAATGGAATTTTAGATCCTCCCCTTTTCCGTACCGTAACAGCTGAATTTTTTCAGTGATAAACTTCATATAAAAACCATGCAATATCTCCTAAAACTTACTGCATTATTACCCGTAGCCCATCCTTCATGCATTAAAAAAGTTCTACTTTATCCGCAACCTTTGTTTAGCATCATCCCTGATTGTTCATCTCGGCGAAGGTCAAGCGTGTCACTCCACCTTAGACCTACAGTTTAGCGTTGAATTCGAACCACGTCTAAAATAAAATGTTAAAACACTCCTTAACACAATAAAATCTAATTTCAGAATAAAAAAAATTTAAACAGCCTAACCATACAAAATATCACTCGGAATTGTCTTGAAAATGAAAGAAAAAAATAAAAAACAACAATCAGCCCACCTATAAAAATATAAAAATTGATGAATATATATCAGGTCATCCCATAAGTAATGTTGTTTTTTAGATCGGAATTTGAAGGACAAAAAAAAACTCAACTGAAACTTTTTAATCTAGTATATATTTTCCATCGGAATCAATGACACTCTGCCAACGTCCTAGAAGCTTTTCAATGCCATGTTTATAAAATTCAGGCGGTTTTGAGGCAAAAAACGTACAAAGACTGGTGTGCAGGTCATCTAAAGAAGTATACTGTTTCTCGTCAAGATAGTTTTGCAAGGTCTGGAGAATATGGAGGATATGGAAGTTTTTCCCACCCAAGCTCCTCAATTTTTGCAGAAGTGATCCGAGCGGTATGAGAATGTGCGTTGTCGTGGTGGAACACGATTCTTTTCCGATTAACTAAAGAAGGTCTCTTTTCTTTTAGTGCAGTGTTCAATCGATCCAGTTGTTGACAGTAGACTTGAGCGGTGATTCTTTGGTTGTGTGGTAAGGTTTCAAAGTGTATTACACCACCTTTATCCCACCAAACACTAAGCAACACCTTCCGAGGGTGAAGATTTGGTTTTGGCTGTGGTGTCGCTGGTTCTCCGACACAAACCCACTGTCGACGGCGCTTAACATTCTGGTACAGTATCCACTTTTCATCACCAGTCACTAAACGGTGCAAAAACGGATCTTGGAGTTCACGGGAATGAAGAGCTGTGCTAATGTTTACCCGCACCCTCAGATTGTCGACCGACAATTCATGTGGCACCCATTTTCCTAACTTAGGCACTTTCCCGAGTTGTTGCAAATGTCGATGGATGGTGGACGGGGATGAATTGAGTTTCTGGGCCAATTCTTCGACAGTTATTGAACAGTCTTCTTCAAGTGCGGCTAACAGCAGGTCATCATCAAACTCAGCATGGAGTCCAGAGCGTGCTGCATCTGTCAAACAGCAGTCACCATTCCTAAACTTTTGAAACCATCTTTGACATTTCCTCACATGCAGAATATCGTTGCCATAAACGTCCTGAATGTTTCGCATTGCTTCAGTAGCACTATTCCCTTTATTGAACTCATATGCCTGATATGCTCTTCTGATACCGCCATGTTTATGAGGGGTTCACATAGAGCAAAACACACGTCTTCATTGGTCAAGATCTGTAAAGTATGTAGCGAAACACGATAGATCTCCTCTTAGATATAACCTTCGAAAAATTTATGCTTAAACCGAATAGGACTAGTTTAAACTTAATCTATCGTAAAAAACGACATTACTTATGGGATAACCTGATATATAAAAAGTAAAAAAACTAATTTATCAAAAGAATTTACGAAAACAATTTCTTTATTTCAATTAAACAAATTTTTATCTTTTTATAACAAATTTTGCTTATTTTGAAGTCTCACACAATTTATATACGGCAAGCATAATAAACTTAAACAGTACAAATTTGACACAGTATAAATTAGTGTCTTTAACAATTATTTTTTTACTTTGAACCTTAAAATTAACTTAAAATTATAAAGCGAACTAAAACTACAAAGCGATGCCTGTAAATCCATTATTTACATCCAGTTAAAAAATAATCTTAAAAACTCGACGAGATTCTGGAAAATTTAACTACTTCTTTATTGAATCTCTTAGAATGCGCTACTATATATATATATATATATATAATATATATATATTAATATATATATATATATACATGTGTGTATATATATACATATACATATATATTTTTATTACCTAAAAACGCGACACCATACGCTCAAACATTTAAAACCTTATCGTATAAAAATACATGTCACAATCAATTTAAACAACTAAAATAATTTAATTCATGTAAGTGTAAAATTTATTTACTAATCATTATTATTATTTTTATCATCACAATTATTAATAATTCAGAAAATGTAAACACAAAAAACTTTAAACACAAAAGAGGTAGGCTTTTGACAGGAGTAATAAAAGTCGAAGGAAAGAAAAACGAAACGAGACATCGGACGACCAATACCAATTTTTTTTTTTTTTATTTCGTCTCCCTCTCTCCGACGGAACGAAACAAAATCTAAAGAAAACGGACTGAGAAAAGAATCAACGTGAAGAAAAAGGAAACAAACAACTCTTGAATTTCGACTCTAATTTTTTACTCCACATTATTACGGCTTCCACAAGACGAATCAGAGAAATTTTGAGTCAAAGCGGTTTGGAAATCTAGACTCCAACGAGAAGAGAAAAAAAATTTGATTGCGAAAATTACGAAAATGCTCGCTATGAGAAGAAATTTTGAAAATGATGGGCACCATCTTGAAAAACAGTTACAATGATTTGTTAAGGAATGAGAATCGAAATTTGCTTGCAAATGGGTCAACACAATGCATCTTACTATTTAAATAATCGAAACAGAATATTTATTAATGCTATAATACGGTAGCAACAATTTTTAAAGAAATATAAGGTGACGTGGGAAAGCCCTTATATTTATGTAAAGGAACACCGCGTAGCCACCAAAATGATGTGTTTAATTTCTTTAAGGGCACATTCCTTCGTTATTATAATTCATTATTTACTCTACTTTTCTCTCTATCTTTCATTTATCGTTCTCTTAACACTCGTTTCACTGTACTTTATAAATATGGTAGCACGTGACCGAATTTGAGGCGCCATTATGATTCGAACAATGCAAAAGAGACCGGGGAATTAATTATACACTAATTACACTTTACTAACTTTTATTTATGCCGAAACGCGTTTAGATAAACGGGGTAATGCGAGGGGGCCGTAACGTTAACATTTTAAGTCGGAGAAAGACGTTATACTATTCTAAATTTACAACTACGCCCAAGGCCGTCCGATGACAGAAGGGCATTTCTGCCCTGCCTCTAGACCATGTTCAGGTGTTGCCAACTAGTATAGCCAATTATGTAACGTAATTACATTTTTATTAAATATTATTATCTTCTTTATGAAACAATCATTATTAAATTCTTATAAACAAAGATTTAATTCTTAATTAGACATTACTACACAACAGTACGGGGGTGCGGGGCAGAAATTACAATGTCATCGTCCGGATTCGTCTTCTCAACCTTAAGCACCAGGATATCTAGGGCATCCATTTATGTACCACCCAACCAGGCATTCATTTTCACGAGCTAAACACATTTTTATTCACACTCCGTCTAATTCTGCGTATTGTCAAAAATATTTAAAAACATAGAAGATTGGGTTCTATCCAACAATAAAGAATTATTAAATGCTTCGCTATATATAGAGGGTGTCCCATAAGTCCGGCATCATATGAAAAATAATAAAAAAAGGCAAAACAAAAGCTTTTATTTACAGAACATGCTCAATATATCCACCATTGTTTTCAATACACAAATTCAGACGTGATACCCAGTCAGCAAGCACACGGTGAATGATGTCAGGAGTAATGGTGTTACATGCCCCAGTAATGCGCTGCCGCAAATGTTCAACACTCCTAATTTTCTGTGCGTATACCAGCGTTTTCAAGTGGCCCCCAGAGATAAAAATCTAGTGGCGTGAGATCCGGGCTTCTAGCTGGCCATTCCACAGGCCCTCGACGTCCTATCCAATGACCAGGGAATTGTTGGTACAGGTATTCCCTTACTTGGGTGCTGTAATGTGCAGGAGCGCCGTCTTGCTGGAACCATGTTGGGAAATTTCCTTCTTCGTTCAAGACACTGGGAAATGCTTCTTCCTTGAGCATACGTAGGTAGGTGCCTCCAGTGACATATTCATCGAAAAAGAGGAGGCCTATGATGCGATCCTTCCAAATGCCACACCATACCATCACCCGAGATGCACCTTGTTCCTTTGAATAGGTATACCAGTGAGGGTTGTTTTGAGACCAGTAGCGGGTGTTCTGTCGATTTATCTCACCATTTCCATAAAAAACAGCCTCATCACTGAACAGAATGGTAGACGGGAAATTGGCATCCCGAGCATATTGTTCCGTAGCCACAAAATTCCATCCGCCGGTCGGGATCATCTTCGCTTAATTTCTGTAGGATCTGAAGTTTATATAGATGCCATTTGTGAGCCTGAAGAATGCGGTGGATGCTACTTTTCGACACTCCTGTCTCGGCGGACAATCGCCGAAGAGACTTATTGGGACTTTTGTTAAAATGAGCCAGGATAGCAGTCGCTGTATCATCGTCGGTGGACCTCCTTGAAGGTTCACTGCGTGGTTTATCTTCTATGGATCCTGTTTCCTTAAACTTTGCAACAAGTCTGCTAACACAACTCTGTGTTATTGGCTCGCGGTCTGGATGCAGTCTGTTAAATTCAGCAGCGGCCTCTCTTTGACTCCGATTTCTTATGAGTAGAATTATCTGGATTCGTTCTTCCTTGCTCACAGACATTATGGCCTGTGGAAAGAGAAAAATATGAATTATGGTTTGTAGAAATAGAAAAATATGAATTTCTCCTATGATGCCGAACTTATGGGACACCCTGTATATATAATATATATATATATATATATATATATATGGGAATGAACTCAGAATGGTTCCCTGAGGTTTTTTATGATACATACAGACCGTGCATGGAACAAGGAACTCTTCTTGGAAAATTAAATCCACTATAGTCCGAATAAGTAATGGTAAATGACAAGTACTATAGTTTTTTTCTTTTTCATGATGCGAGCCCGACGTGGAAAACGGGTCACTCGCAAAGAGGTCCCAAAAATATAGCTTCCCTCACCAGCTATCTGCAAAGCAGATAGGATCCAGCTTTGGGACAGGATCTAGGGGTTAAAGCAACCTAGCCCAGCTACATTTAGAACCTCAGTATAAGCAAAAGACTCGCTGCTTTCACGTCAGATTGAATACATCAAAGAAAAAGGGGTAACTATTATATTTCAAGTTTTGTTTTTTGGCATATTGCACCCAGGTGAAGGAGCGACATGCTCTCTTGCACTCTCATCCGTACATAACAAGGTACACCCGGCGCATCTGGTATTGTACTGAGACAAGCATCTAGCTTCCTTTGAAGACCTCAACGTTGACTGTTGTGGCGGTCCTGAGATACGGTCATTTAAGTCTCTGATAATATATCAGGATGTATCATTATGCCCCAGGTTAGTGTTACTATTGTGCTGCAGTATTACGGCTTTTCGCCCAAGAGAGTGCAGTAGTCCCCAAAGCATGATAGGGGCGTAGGCCGCTGTGAAGCTGGCTACAGGTATATTTGAGTTATTCCTTGCGTTTCCCAAACCCCTCACAACTTCTAAGAATCACAAAAGGGACCTTTATTAGCTATACTTTAAAACTTGGTGCACAAGTTTTAAAGTATGACAAGAAAGATCCCCGATTTTATGATTCTTAGAAATTGTGATGGGTGTGAAAGGCAAGGGTTAACTCAGACATACCTGTAGCCAACTTCACAACGGCCTACGCCCACATCAACCTTTGAAAACTACTGCGAGTTGCTCTCTCGCGCTCTCCACCGCACATAGTCATGTACACCCGGTTCATCTGACCTAATATGCAGTCTGATTAATTTCTTCATTTCTACCATATCTCCAGAGTTGAAATTTCTCGGTGTTAAATGCCACATTATTGTCTTCTGACCATTTGTTAGTGTCCCTCTCTGCTCGGCCTCTCTTAACACGGAGGTCAAGCTGGTGATCCCCGTCTCTAGACCTGGCTTAGTGGAGGAGCGATCTGCTCTCTTACGCTCTCCGTCACACATGACCCTTGGTGGAGGAGCGAGTTGCTCTCTTGCGCTCTCCACCGTGCATAGTCATGTACACCCGGCTCATCTGGCCTAATATGCAGTCTGTTTACTTTCTTCATTTCTACCTTATCTCAAGAGTTGAAATTTCTCGGTGATAAATGCCATTTTGTTGTCTTCTGACCATTTGTTAGTGTCCCCCTGTGCTCGGCCTCTCTTAACACAGAGGTCAAGCTGGTGGTCCCGCCTCTAGGCCTGGCTTGGAGGAGGAGCGAGTTGCTCTCTTGCGCTCTCCGCCACACATAACCGCTTGGTGGAGGAGCGAGTTGTTCTCTTGCGCTCTCCGCCACTCATGCCCGTTTGGTGGAGGAGGGAAATGCTCTCTTGCAACGCGTTTGACACTCAATTTTGAACTTTAAACAAATGAGACGGAACAGGTGAAAATGAATGTATTCTTTTAACTACCGGATGAAAAAGGATTTAGTAGATCTTATATATATATATATATACTGGGTGATCCAGATAAAGGGGACCCATAAAAAAAAGCCAAATATTCTTAATATTTAATTCCTTTCATAAAAACTATATATCATTCGAAAGAGTAGAGTTACAAGTTTATTATGAAATATTTATTTTTTTAAAATGACTCCTTTCAAATGTGCTCCATTAGTTGCCAAGCATTCCAGTGTTCTCGCTTGTAAGTTCTGCATCACTTTTGCAAGAGTGTGCGGTGGTATGGCCTGTATCTCATTTGTGATGGCGGCCTTCAATTCTTGCAAGGTCGTTGGGTTATTTCTGTAGACCCTACTCTTTAAATATCCCAGAGATAATAATCTAAGGGAGAAAAATCCGGAGACCTTGGGGCATTCAACGTCTCCAAATCTTGAGATTAACTCGCCTGGAAACGTTTGACGCAAAACTGCCATGCAGTTCTCGTGGTATGGCAGGTAGCTCCGTCTTGTTGGAACAGTGGTTTTCTAGACAAAGATCTCTTAATTTAGGAATAAGGAAATCGGTCAACATTTTTTCGTACGATCACCATTTACAGTGACGTGTTTCCGGTGGAATCCTCGAAAAAGTACGGCCCTATGATCTGAGATGCAGTAAGACCACACCAAACAGTTACACGCTGACTATGCAACGGGACTTCGGTAAATTCAATGGATTTTCTGTTGCCCAGAAACGACAATTTTGTTTGTTTACAGTTCCATTCAAGTGAAAATGGGCTTCGTCTGACATAATCAAAGTTGCTAGCAAAATTGGTGGTGTCATTTACCTCCTCTGTTGGATCCATTGACAGAAGTGTCGTCTTCGTGCGAAATCTCCATCGTTTAGTTGTTGCACTGTTTGAATTTTATATCGAAAGAGCATTAAATTTTGCTTGAATATACGGTGTGGTTGTTCCATATCCAACTCCTAACAGCTGAGAAGCACGTCTGATGCTTATGTTAGGATTATACCTGTACAATTTCATGAGTTCTGTTAATGATCTCGCTATCCTTGCTGTGCGCACTCTTCCAGTTGGTTTTTTTTTCCAATGCTGCCAGTTAGGGAAAATTTCTGACACACCGACGGATTACTTTCTTAGAAGGTGATTTTGACATCTGAAAAATTTGTCTTGAAAGATCTTTGAGCTGAAACTAACACATCTTCCCATGCTCATAATATTGCTCAGTTATGAAAACGCAGCTGTTCCACAGTCCATGCAGTCATCTTGAAGGGTTAGTTTTAACTAACACTTTATTTTGTTTGTATCTTATCTTGTCCTTGTATTGTCAAAACCTATACAACCCTGTACAAACTTGTAACTATCCTCTTTCGAATGATGCGTATGATTTTATAAAAGGACTTATACTTTAAGAGTTACAGGGGTTTCTTTTGGGTCCCATTTCTCTGGATCACCCTTTATATACCGAACCATTTCATAATTCTTTATTGTTGGATAGATCCCAATCTTCTATGTTTTTAAATATTTTTGACAATACGCAGAATTAGACGGAGTGTGAATAAAAATGTGTTTAGCTCGTGAAAATGAATGCCTGGTTGGGTGGTACATAAATGGATGCCCTAGATATTTTGGTGCTTAAGATGCTGGGTGTTGATCGTAGGTTGAGAGGACGAATTCGGACGATGACATTGTAATTTCTGCCCCCCACCCTCGTGCTGTTGTATAGTAATGTCTAATTAAGAATTAAAAGTTTCTTTATAAGAATTTAATAATGATTGTTTAATAAAGAAGATAATAATGTTTAATAAAAATCTAATTACATTACATAATTGGCTACACTAGTTGGCAACGCCTGACCATGGTCTAGAGCCTTGGCAGAAATGCCCTTTTGTCATCGGACGGCCTTGGGCTTAAGAAGGTGTGTTTGTGTGTTACGATATAGTTGTAAATTTAGAATAGTATTACGTCTCTCTCCGACTTAAAATGTTAACGTTACGCCCCCCTCGCATTACCCCGTTTACTTAAACGCGTTTCAGCATAAATAAAAGTTAGTGAAGTGTAATTAGTGTATAATGTGTATAGTGTATAAAGATAAAGAGAAAAATAGAGTAAATAATGAATTATAATAACGAAGGAATGTGCCCTTAAAGAAATTAAACACAACATTTTGGTGGCTACGCGGTGTTCCTTTACATAAATATAAGGGCTTTCCCACGTCGCCTTATTTTTCTTTAAAAATTGTTGGTACCCGTATTATAGCATTAATAAATATTCTGTTTCGATTATTTAAATAGTAAGATGCATTGTGTTAACCCATTTGCAAGCAAATTTCGATTCTCATTCCTTAACAAATCATTGTAACTGTTTTTCAAGATGGCGCCCATCATTTTCAAAATTTCTTCTCATAGCGAGCATTTTCGTAATTTTCGCGATCAAATTTTTTTTCTCTTCTCGTTGGAGTCTAGATTTCCAAACCGCTTTGACTCAAAATTTCTCTGATTCGTCTTGTGGAAGCCGTAATAATGTGGAGTAAAAAATTAGAGTCGAAATTCGAGAGTTGTTTGTTTCCATTTTCTTCGCGTTGATTCCTTCCTCAGTCCGTTTTCTTTAGATTTTGTTTCGTTCCGTCGGAGAGAGGGAGACGAAATTAAAAAAAAAAAAATATATTGATATTGGTCGTCCGATGTCTCGTTTCCTTTTTCTTTCCTTCGACTTTTATTACTCCTGTCAAAAGCCTACTTATTTTGTGTTTAAAGTTTTTTATGTTTACATTTTCTGAATTATTAATAGTGATGATAAAAATAATAGTAATAATGATTAGTAAATAAATTTTACACTTACTTATATGAATTAAATTATTTTAGTTGTTTAAATAGATTGTGACATGCATTTTTATAGGGTAAGGTTTAAAATTTTTGAGCTTATGGTGCCGCATTTTTAGGTAATAATATATATATATATATATATATATAGATAGAGAGAGAGAGAGAGAGAGAGGAGAGAGAGAGAGAGAGTAGAGCATTCTAAGAGATTCAATAAAGAAGTAGCAAAATTTTCCAGAATCTAGTGGAATTTTTAAGATTACTTTTTGACTGGGTGTAAATAATGGATTTACAGGCATCACTCTGTAGTTTTAGTTCGCTTTATAATTTTGAGTTAATTTTAAGGTTTAAAGTCGAAAAATAATCGTTAAAGACACTAATTTATACTGGGTCAAATTCGGACTGCTAAATTTATTATGCTTGCCGTATATAAATTGTGAGACTTCAAAATAAGCAAAATTTGTTATAAAAAGATAAAAATTTGTTTAATTGAAATAAAGAAATTGTTTTCGTAAATTCTTTTAATAAATTAATTTGTTTTTTTACTTTATATACATATATATATTCATCAATTTTTATATTTTTATAGGTGGGCTGTTTGTTGTTGTTTATTTTTTTCTTTCTTTCATTTTCAGGACAATTCCGAGTGATATTTTGTATGGTTAGGCTGTTTGAAATTTTTTTATTCTGAAATTAGATTTTATTGTGTTATGGAGTGTTTTAACATTTTATTTTAGAAGTGGTTCGGATTCAACGTTAAACTGTAAGTCTAAGGTGGAGTAAGTTTAAGGAGATGTTGCATAGTTTTTATATGAAGTTTATCACTGATAAAATTCAGCTGTTACGGTGCGGAAAAGGGGAGGATGTAAAATTCCATGGAATAGAAAAGAAGATCCCCGATGATCCGGGTGTACCTGTAAGATGGAGAGTAAAACAAGTCAACTCACTACTTCATCAGGCCAACTAGATCTATTGTAGCAGTATTCCACGTTAAACTGTAGGTCTAGTACGAGGTGAAAGCTTGACCTTCGACGGAATGAGCATTTCTGGTATTTTTGTCTTTCTTTGAATAAAAAGAAATGTTGTTTTGAAGGCACTTTGTATAAGAGATGAATGAGAAAATACTGGGTGCTGGATTCCCCGTTAAACCGTAGATCTAGGGTGGGGTGAAAAATTTGGCCTTCGTTAGAATGAACAATTTGGATAGGTTTGTATATTATTCTTTTTTTATGCTATTATTATTTTTCTTCTTATATATGCCATTGTATATTTATTTTCTATATATTTCGTGAAATTGAATCCATGATTTCATCTAAATAAACAGAATGGTGTAATGGTGCTTTATTTAATTCTTTTGGTTGTACACTGCATTTAATTACAGCAAATGGCTGCCTTGTAAAACGGATTTCTAAACCAACTGACAAATATATCTGGAGAGCACAATCTGACAACCCTAATAATATATACCTGAACAAGCTAATTACGCTTTCTAAGTCAACTGGCTGTGTAAGTCAAAATATGTGCTTTAATTAAATAAATAAACGCAATCTGGCAACTCAATAATGTACACCTGAACAAGCCATTTACGCCTTCTAAGTCAACTGGCTGGTTAAACCAGAATATATGCTTTAATTAAATAAATGGCGCAATCTGGCAGCTCAGCCAGATAAGCCAACTGGCTGGTTACGCCAGAAAATATGCTTTAATTAAATAAATTAACGCAATCTGGCAACTCAGCCAGATAAGCCAACTGGCTGGTTAATCCAGCTTGCTGATTAGAAACATATTAAGACAACGGTCGCTCGGCTGAAGTCTTAATAAGCGCTTTGCTCCTGCCAGGCGAACACCTCTCTTCCTCTCTCTCCTCCTCTCTTTCTCTTTGGGGATAACTCCGCCTTCAAGTTGCATAACCCTTGTTTCTCTTGCAACATCCCTCTCCCCCTTTGTTACATAACATCTTGCAACATGCCCCCTTGTTGCATAACTTATGCAACATTGATCAACATTTGCAATTGCATTGCACTCTCTCCTTTTGCGCCCATACTACTAACGGCTCTGAAATTAGGTAAGGATAGTTTATTAGATTACGATAGGTTAGTTTACTCTTGCATAGTTGTAGTTAGTGTTAAATGCGTTTATGTTACGCTAGGGCAGGTTAGGTTATTAGGTGGACTGTGCTATTATGATGTTAAATAGGACAAGTTAGACGAGGTTACTATTCAATCTACAATATGTACAAAATCCTCTCAGAACTTCCTGCTTCAAGATTTTAAAATATAAGATTCACCACCCCCTGACTCGAATGTAGTATAAAAATTTGTGTATGATACGTTTATGAACGGACTGTTGCAACTAATATTTTAGACCATTTGGATAGTTTTAATCTTATTTCCTGAAGAGTGGCCTTCAACTGTGTTTCTGTATAAAGAAAGTAAAACTTTGAGTGCAATAGATTGCATTATTTGAATTTTAAGGTGTGCTTTCCTAAACATTAACAGTTAGTAGGGAAACATCTTTCGTAATTAACAATCTCAGAACTGGAAAACCCGAAAAGTTGTCGATGAGGAATGAACAATGCCTATAGTCATTATCTTTAAGGAATAGAAAGAGGTGAAGCGATGAATTGAGAATAGAACAGGTAGATGGTTTGGACATCATTGCAAGCCATCAAAGTACGAATAACATTTTTAAATCAGGATTTGAAAGATGTTTAAAAAAACATTATTAAGAATTGGGATACGTGGTTTAAAGGCTGAATTATATACAGGGACGTTGAAATTGGACTATGGTAGAAGTGATCAAAAATTATTTGGAAGGATGGGTCATAAAGAGTTTCAATTATTTGAATGCAACTGAAGACGGTATGTGTGGTGGACAGACAACGAACATATGAAACCTATAAGGATCCTTGCTTGAGGTCGCTAGTTAAGCATGGATGTGGCGCAATTCAATTTTGATGATTGTAAGGCTTAGTAAACTGTCATGATTGCATTAAAGTAATTAAATCTCTGAAATGGGTAATGAACGGCGTATAAAAATAAATAAAAGATATGTAAGAAATAAATAACTGGAAAAATAAATAAGTAACCACTAAGTCCACAAAGAAAGGGCAGACCATGATTGGGAAAATTAGTTCTAAGTAAGCAGATTGTAACTTGAGTCGTAAATTGACTGGATATGTGATACCTTTAAAAATAAATGAAGTTGTACTTGCAAGCCTGTTGAGTCCCTTCAGTTAAAATACAGGGTGTCCCAGAAGTGTTGAAGGGGTTTTATTTGGCTATAATTTTTTTCTTTTTTGATTAATTTATTTATTTTTATTTTTCAATTAAAGTACCCTTTCTGCGATTAATGAAAATAGAATCCTGGACAGTTCAACAAAGAATGGCTATTGTAGAACTTTATTTGACAAACAATTCTTCCATCGTTGTCGCTCAAAGTGCATTTACATTAAAATTCAACACACGTTCTGCTCCTTCTGATCGCGCTATTCGACGTTACTTCACTAAATTTCATATGGGAAAGGGTCAGGGAGACGAACCACGGACTGGGCGTCCTCGGACAAGTCGAAGTCCAACTCGGGTTGAGATGGTTCGTGAAAGCGTTGAGGAAAATCCACATCAGTCTGAAGACGCAGCCAGGATTTAAACATTTCAAGAAGTTCCTTACATCGAATTTCAAGAGAGGATATCAATCTTTACCCGTACAAAATTCAAATTGCTCAAGAAATTAAACCACAAGATCATCAGAGTCGGATAACGTACGCTAATGCGATTTTAGATTTACACAATGAAAATGGAGATTTTTACCAGATATTAAATTTGTAATTAAAATCGCAATAAATATATTTTCAAGTGTTACAAACCTTTTTTTATTTGATCCCCAAACAAAAAGTTATAACCAAATAAAACCCCTCCAAGACTTCTGGGACACCCTTTAGCATAACTAAATGGTCATGGATATCGCTTATTTATTTTACACGAGATATGACGTTTCTGTAAGTCAATTCAAGTTGATATACGAGTACCACATCTGACAAATTCCTCATATTAACCTAGGCGAAGGTTAGAATGGAAATATAGCAACTGACAAATTCTCATGCTACTGCTATAAACCGAGGACCTGCTGATCATTGTCGAGATTCAATTCATGGGTTGTTGGTGGTGAAGTCTTTGTCACTATGGTTCTTAAGATAAGGTTTAATAGTCTCACTTACAAACAAGTGTGAAATAGACAGACAGGAAGAAAGGCGAGGGCATTGGGGTCTCTGGTGTAATACACTACGGTACATTTCAATTGTTGGATAACGGATAATAAAAAAGAAAAAAGAAAAATCTGAAAGTTGTTGGTATATTGATGCTTGGTACAAAGCGCTTTTGAACCTTGATGCTCGCTCTAACAATGCATGATTTATTGATTCAAATTTTAACCTACGGCAAGATTGATTTATTGATTTTATTGATTTTAAAGCCAAACAGATTATTTCTATTTTGCAGTACAAAGAGTAAACTGCACATAATGGATCTGCAGACGAAAAAATATTTTATAATATACAGCTCATCATTAATTAAATTTTGCCATTTTCAACAAGTTTGTTAAAGTTATGAATGAAGAGCAACTTGTAAATTGTGTAAATAGTGTTATATACGTTACTTTGGTAATTCAGGCAAACTATTCAAGCCACAATATGTACAAAATCTTGTCAGAACTTTCTGCTTTAAGGTTTTAAAACATAAGATTCAGCCCTCTGACTCGAATATATAAAAATCTGTGTCTGGTACGTTGATGAATGGACTTGCTTGGAAATGCTATAAAAAGCAGCTAATATTTAAGGACATTTGGATAGTTTTAATCTTATTTCAAGTTCACGAAATGGATTTAGACTAAGAAGGGTTTTTAAATTTTCAATTTCTTTATCTGATCAGGTAGATGATGGACAGAATCTAGCCTACACATTACTTATTTGGAATTTATTAAGACACTTGACAAGGTTCCACATAATTCCAAACCATCCTTACTGATAAAATCCTTCTTATTAAAATTATTCCCCAAATCTATGATACAAAATATTTTATTTTATTATTTAAGGTTAAAATCCTAATTATAAACTTCTGTATTTTATCTATTTTATGATATTTTCATACATTTCTCGGTACCAATATTTAATTTCTTCTGAATTTCTATGTAACTTAAACTTCTCATCTTCGTTGTTACTTGCCAAATCGATTATATATTATACGAGTATACAGTAAGTTTATCTCAGCTCTCAGACAACTTCTTCACTGTCTGACTGGGATACGTTGTGTATAGTGAGAGGTCCAATATTCTTATTTTTACAGCTAGATGATTCACATCAAGGACTGTTAAGTAAAATATCTAAAATTTACAAATGCTACAAAAAGTAGGATACCTAATCATTTCCAGTTATTTATATCTGTTCTCTGGATACAAGTAAGAAAACAATATTGTTGTTAAAATTTTTTTGTATCCTTCATGGTAAAAAATAATAATTAAAAGATACTCTGGTTTGAAAGCCTGTCAGTAAAAACCAAGAGATTTTTGGGAAGAATTAAAAGTATTAAATAATAGTAAAGTGTCTCGCCCTTTTAACCTTGGTATCAAAATGGAATATAGTACTGGCATGTGTTTATATATACTGGGTGTCCATAAATGTTTACCCTGAAAACAGTATGCTCTCATGTTTTAATGACGAATCTTACATCCGTTTTCTTTTTACAGGTGATCTCGTACACGCATAGAGTTTCTGTGCTGGTGTGTTTCGTCTACCGCATTCGCCGCTAGGAGCGCTGTAGTAGCTGTTCAGTTAAGATGGTATCTGTGACAGAAAAGGCACAATGTGTTGTGTGGCTTGCAGAAACAAAATCTCCTGTCAATGTTCAGCGAAGGTTGAGAACAAAGTATGGAAAAAATCCACCTGATGTGAAGTTAATTAAGTCGTGGATGAAAAAATTCTTGGAAACTGTTTCCGCAACTGTGTACCTGGATATGCTTACCAATTACGCCATCTCCCAACTGCAAGACAGGCAGCCAACTGTCATCTTCCAACAAGATGGGGCACCCCCTCATTGGGCGCATGTTGTTCGTGAAACTCTCGACGCAATATTTCCAAATCGATGGATTGGCAGGGACGGGCCAATCCCATGGCCCCCAAGATCACCAGACATTACCCCGCTGGATTTCTTTCTCTGGGGTCATGTTAAAGATTTGGTTTATGCAACAGTTGTTCCAGATATCAGGACATTGCGAGAACGCATTACGGATGCAATTGCAACAGTTAACCCACAAATGTTGGAAAATGTGTGGCGTGAGTGTGAATACCGTTTAGACATTTTACGTGCCACCAGGGGTGCACATGTGGAAGCTTAATAAGTTCATTAACTATGTATCAAAACTTTCTATGTTTATCTACTTATGATTAAAACTGTTTGAATACGAGTGTTTATTTAAAAGTTATAGTATGCTTTAATCAGGGTAATCATTTATGGACATCGTGTATATATATATATATATTATATATATATAATATATAATATATATATATATATAATATATATATACAGTGGCGTTTAAATGTCTGCGTCCACCTTATAATCACCCAATTTATTATAAATTGTAGAAATATATATGATAATTACAACAAAATTTGATTTTTTATTGTTACATTATCTGCTTCTAAATGTAGTTATTATAAATTAATAAAGAAATTACCAATTTAGTAGCATAATCTTATTAATAATCGATATGACCTCCTTTTGCTTTAATGAAGGCTTCCACTTTGTGAGGCATAGATTCGACAAGTTTCGGGATAACATCTTGTGCTATGCCGTTCTAGCATTCTTCTACATTCTCCCAAAGAGAATCAAGAGAAGTTATATTCTTTTTAGCTTTAAGACTCTTCAAATGATCCCAAAGATACTCTATTGAATTGAGTTAGAAGTGTGCTTTGGGTCGTTATCCTGCTAGAAAATGAATCCTTGACCACAAAGCCTCAATCCTGATAGTATTGTATGTCTCACTAGTAGGGAGTGGAACTTCTCTTTTGTGAGAATGTAAGTGATTCTGTGAAGATCAACTCCAGAATAACTGAAACAACCCCAAACTTGAATGTTGCCTCCATCATGTTTTAGTGAATGTTTTATACAGGGATCTATCAGTTTTTCGTTGGTTCTACGTCCAATATAAACTCTTCTATGAGACCCAAAAAGTTCCACTTTTGATTCATCAGTAAAAAAAACTTTATTTCCAGTCGTCTACAGTAAAATTTCGATATTCTCTTGCCCACTCCAATCTTTTAGCCTTATTTTCTTTCCTCAGTAGTGGTTTGGACACAACAACTCTGCCATGGAGACCAGCTTTTATGAGTCTTCTTTTTATAGTACTTGTACTTATTGGAGAGTCCCGTTGTTCATTCAACTGTGCCCAAATCTGTGTAGCTGTGTCTTTTCTGTCACACAGTGATGTAACCTTGATGTAATGATCCTCAGAATCAATAGTCACATTAGGTCTGCCAGATCTTGTCTTTGAAGAGCACGATCCAGATTCTTTATATCTGCTTATAGTTCTTTGGACGGCCCCTTTTGAAACGATAATTTTTGCCGAGATCTGGCGTTTGGACATTCCCTCTCTTGAAAGGGCAATTATTTATCCTCTCTGGGATAAACTTAATTCC
Organism: Bathynomus jamesi; assembly: GCA_023014485.1. Taxonomy (NCBI): domain Eukaryota; kingdom Metazoa; phylum Arthropoda; class Malacostraca; order Isopoda; family Cirolanidae; genus Bathynomus; species Bathynomus jamesi. Next base: position 58,719 of record JAJOZX010004006.1, on the reverse strand, counting down.
TTAGACATTTCAATTATGGCCTGTAAAGGGAGAATAAAGAAAATTATTAATTATTTTTTAATCAAATTGCTATAATGTCATTGACTAATTGGTTTTATCAGTTATAATAGACCATTTGTTAAAATTACTTTATGAATACACTATTTTGAGGATTAATAACATTTGGCTATGATCTGTCACCAATACCTGGGTTAAAATCGGTGTTATTATACTGCAAAGAAAAAAAAACGTTAACAGGACCAAAAAAGACCATTTTCATTAATGTGTCCTTTCTTATGAAATAAAAGCTACATTACTTACACATGTAGTAGAATATATGAAATGCCATTTCCTGTAAAAGAAAATACCTTAATATAGCGGACATACTTTCTCAGAGTTGTATTATTTTCTAGAAATTGTCGAAAACTGAGGTGGACGCAGACTTTTCAACGCCACAGTATATATATATATATATACTCTTTTATGCAGGAAGGACGGGTCAGGGGCAAATGTCCTGCAAAAGCGGCCCTCCCATAAAAGAAGAAGAGCCAAAATCAAGGACAGGGGTTTCCGAGATGCCTAGACACTGCGTTTGAAAGCTGGTCGGTCATAGACAAGAGGAACGATGGATTGAGGAAGATTGTTCCTGAGTTAACCGGTAGAGTAGATGAAAGACTGAAAATATCGATTAACCCTTGCATTAAATAGTTGGATAGAAAAGGAATGTGTACAAAGTCTGGTACTGCGTGCTCTCCTTAAAGGAGGAGGCATGCAGTAGAGAGTTCAGAAGAGCATTGTCCGTTATGATAGCGATAGTAAAGAGAAAGTGAGGCAACATTGCGGCGAAGAGAGAGAGATTAAAGAAAATCAGAAAGAGGTGGGGAATTGATGAGACGAAAAGCCTTTGATTCTACCCGGTCAAGTACTGCTGTGTGGGTGGAACCATCCGCACACATGAGAAGCATACTCCATACAGGGGCGAACAAGACTCCTGTACAGAGAGAGCAACTGAGTGTGGGTGAAGAATCTGCGGAGGCGGTACAGCTGTTTTAGAAAGAGAGTATATGTGATCTTTACAGGAAAGATCACGATAAAAGGAAGCGCCAAGAATGTTAAAAAAAGAAGAAGGATTGAATTGTATGTTATTGAAGGTAAGGGGATAGTCGTGTGTAAAATTGTGACGAGTAGACAGTTGGAGAAACTGAGTTCTGCGGCACTGAAAGCCACAAGGTTTTCTCTGCCTCACTCAAAGATAGCAGAAAGATCAGAGGTCAGGTGCTCAGAGTGGAATCATCGGCATAGGAGTGAATGGGGCAGGAAGTGCGAATTAAAAGATCATTAATAAATAAAAGGAAAAGAGTGGGTGACAGGACAGAACACTGAGGAACACCACTGTTAATAGCTTTAGGAGAAGAACAGTGGCCATCTACTACTGCAGCTATAGATCGGCCAGAAAGGAAACTAAAGCTGAAGGCACAGATAGAAGGAGAGAAGCCGAAGGAGGGCAGTTTGGAAATTAAAGATTTGCGTCAGACTCTATCATTAGCTTTTGATATGTCTAGCGCAATAGCAAAAGTTTCACCGAAATCCCGAAAAGAGGATGACCAAGAGTCAGAGAGATATGCAAGAACATCACCAGTAGTGCGTCTCTTGCGGAATCCATACTGACAATCTGAAAGAAGATTGTGAGAAGAGAGGTGTTTAAGAATCTTCCTATTAAAGATAGATTCAAAACATTTGGAAAGGCAAGAAATCAAAGCAATTGGACGATAGTTAGAGGGTTGAGAGCGGTCGCCCTTCTTTGGGGCAGGCTGAATGAAAGCGAACTTCCAGCAGGAAGGAAAAGCACCAGGTGAGAGACGAAGACGACGAAAGATAAATTTTTTATGTGTTCGTTCCAACATAACCGAAATTTAACATCAAATAAAGTTATATGAAAGATAGAGAGCAACCATTTAAAGTTAAGCGTCTTCAGGCCTAATTTCATATATATAAATAAATAAATATATATATATATATATATATATATATATATATATATATATATATATATATATATATATATATATATATATGTGTGTGTGTGTGTAAAAATTAACAATGAATAATCAATATTCATTTTTTCATAAGAACCAAAATCGCTTACCGCGAGTTGGGATAAAATTTTATTTGTTGCTTTCTGTTTTTTTTCAGTGTCACAACCATGCGACCAACCATTTCTATGGTTTAGTCGTATCCATATTTTCATTTTTCATTTGGTAGAGAACTTATAATTAATTATGGTTGTCCTGCATCTAACCCTCATCCCTAAATTTTATTAGATTATGCATACACATTGCATATAACAGGATTGGAACCCGTAGTTGTACTTCTTAGTCCTTAATACCCACTCTTTGTCTCTAATTTGTTTCTTTTAAATCCTCCCAATAATGACTTATACAGGTTATACTGTACGTATGAAGTAAATAACTATGACGTCATACAGTAACTTAATTCCCTTCACATTTTCCCGTCATTAATTTCCCTTCATCATATCTCTAGTATACAATGTATGGAAATTCTTTAACATAATAATAAAAACTGTACACTCTATACGTCATTAATTATATGTTGTTCATTCATACATCCATGTCCTATCTTGACCATTATCATATATCAATTTTATTAAATATTCATTTTTACTCGTGTCAGTCTACGAAATGGTACGAAACTTTATACCTCCGTACCTGTTCGTTCAAAATCGTCCAAATACGTTCGCATGTATTATTTTTTTTTATATTTTTTTTTTCAAGTGCGTTCACCCCTCGCAAGATATTCATAAATGCTTTGGCAAGTGGTCACATTCCGCTAATCACAGCATAAATCGAACATCTGAAAACGTGGGCACCGAGTTACTCGCATTCTGAGTTTGTGTATATTAAACGGACGTGTTATGTGCCTTGAAAAGTGGACGCTCAATGTCCCGGTTGAGGTTTAAGTTTTGTTTTTGGCTAAAAATACAATAGGTACCTCTTTTTTCTTTGATGTATTCAATCTGACGTGAATGCAATGAGATTCTTGCGTATATTGAGGTTCTGAATGTAGTAGGCTAGGTGTAAGCTGTAAACTCTAGATCCTGTCCCAAAGCTGGATCCTATCTGCTTTGCAGATAGCTGGTGAGGGAACTATATTTTGGGGCCTCTTTGCGAGTAACCCGGTGCCTACGTTGGGCTTTCCATCATGAAAAAGAAAAACTATAGTATTTGTCATTTATCATTACTTATTCGAACTATAGTGGATGTAATTTCCCAGAAGAATTCCTTGTTCCATGCACGGTCTGTGTTTAACGTATAAGTATATATATATATGTGTGTGTGTGTGTGTGTATATATAATGTAGGATCACAGAATTCTGAACTCGCAGGCACCTCACATGAACATGATGTCGAGATTTTCCATTTCTGAATCTGAATTTTTAGCGACTCAGCATTCCAATTTGATTGTGTCTATAGCTATAACGTCTCTTTATCTATTTACCTATCTATCTGTTTATCGATGGACAGGTAGAGAGATAAAATGAGGTAATTTGGATGATAGTTAATAATATATTTTAAGTGAAAATTTTCATTCGGTGCATTGATTGTTTTAGGGAAATTTAGTCGTAATGATGGTAGTATCATTGTTAGCTAATATTTCTTACTCTGTGCAGGTTGTATGAATTACCTTTGGTGTTTATTAAAGAATAATCATGTTTGCACGCTCATACATCAGAAACCGGTGGAAACTTTTGGGTATTTCAGATATACTACATACCGACGTCGGTACAGTGAATGCTTACCTAGCCAGTTTTGTAGAAATGAAAATAAGTTTTAAAATACTGCTACTACTGCTACTACTACTACTATAATAATAATAATAATAATAATCATAATAATAATATTGCCTCCTTCGACCCCCAACTTCTAACTTCCAACAGATAAAGAGTGTAAAATCTAAAAACTTCACTTTTCTACGTGACGGTAAAATTATGATAATAAAAACCCACTCTAATAGACAGAGTTTATTTCCACAACAGTTTCGATGCCCACTGGCATCCTCTTCGGGTGGATACAGAAAAAAGACTGAAACAAAAACAAGAGGGAAAACAGTCCAGGGAACATTAAAAAATTCGCACCTAGGTTAGATCCCGTTCTCCCGACACCGGAAGGGCATTTTATGAAAGGGTCCCGCTTATAAGCACATTCGCACAAATTTAAAACTATCTTCTTGTTCGAATTTCTTAATGGCCCCTGGACTGTTTTCCCTCTTGGTTTTGGTTCATTCGTTTTTCTGTATCCACCCGAAGAGGATGCCATTGGGCATCGAAACTGTTGTGGAAATAAACTCTGTCTATTAGAGTGGGTTTTTATTATCATAGTGTAAAATCTGTTGAAGAATGGGTAGAAATCACCTTCAAACACAAGTAAACAGTCATACTATATATATATATATATATATATATAATATATATATTAAAAGACACAAACAACACAACAGTAAACTGCAAAGACTAGAAGTAGAAAATAGAGTTAATTCATTGGCATTCAGAAGCACTGTTCTAGTCGAGCCGCCATGTTCAACTGACTCATATAACCAATGTACGGTAGATGGCAGCAGAATCGACGTGCAGTGTTGCCAACAATGATTAACGAATTCACCTGATACAAACATAATCAGTGTCGGTCCTTTAGTTATGAATTTATACGCCATTTAAACTTATTTTCTGACCGCCCCTCGTATATCTGTATAGATGTGGCCTTCTCATTTCTGTCAGTATGCAGATGTTAGAAATCGTAAAATAGTTTGGTGTGACTCCTACTTTGGAGAAAACACTACAGGGTTTAGGACTTCTTTGAAAGAAGCTATAATAAACAGGCGTGGGCTCGCCCCGGGTTGTTGCACAAAACGACCAGAATTTGCAAAGAATGCAACTTTCAGGTTTGATTAAATAATCATCGCTGGGAAGCGACCGTGCAGTGAAATATCTTTGTTGCATGAACAATTAAATTACACTGGTATGCATATGAAATTTTTTTGTCTGCTGTGAGGGTTTTTTGAACTCATGTTATATAATTCGACCATGCTGAATTCGAAAATGACATTGGTTTTCCTCAATCAGGTCAGGTTTTTTCTCTATTGGCCATTTATTATAAGTCCAATTTTATCCCCAAATGTATTGATTTTTTTAGCTTAAACAATGTAGATACGACTAATATTATAAGAACACTCGTGAAAAATGAAAACATTGTGTGAATAAATACTTTATTCATACAATGAATATGGAAAAAAGTTTATTGAGGAAGGAATGAAGTTTTTTTGGCTTTCCGTCTGTGTTTTTCTTCGGGCACGTCTCGCTTCAAACACCAGCAATAGTCCGCCAGCATATTGATATCCCAGTTTCCCTGGTACCTCTCTTCCATTATTTTGATATCTTGGTGAAATCGTTCACCCTGTTCCTCACTATAATCCCCGCAATCTTCAGGAAAATAGTCCAAGTGGGACCACAAAAAGTGCATTTTTATGGACATGCGCGACCCATGAGCTTTGAAAGCTTCCATCAAGTTTTCGACAACGGACTCGTATTCTGGACTTCTACGCTTGCCAAGAAAATCATTGACAACTGATTTGAATGCCTGCCAGGCATTCTTCTCAGTTGGAGTCATTGCCTTTTCGAACTGAGTATTTCGTGTATCCCCCTTGCATTCCCAATACAAATGCCACAATCTGAAAAAAAATGAAAATATTTAAAGAATTTAGAGAATTTGTTCTATCAGATAAAAAAATCTATGCATTGGACTGTATCACTTCTGTGGGGAAGTTAAGTGTTCTTATACGCTCTCAAATAACCTTTGGAAAAACAACATAGTCAATAGCAATATTTTACTTATGATATTAGTATTACCTTCAAATCTCCACAGATCCTCAAGTTATGTTGGTCGTATACGAGAGCATCCAATAAAATTTTCATGTTATCGTAGCTCTCAGTAAGTTGTACGGAATGTGCTACAGGGACTGATGCAACCCTATTCCCAATGTTGAGAAGTACTGCTTTCAAACTTCGTTTAGACGAGTCTATAAATAGCCTCCATTCTGATGCGATATATGGCAGGCCCAAGGATTCGATTAGCCCCTCAACATTGCAGCAGTACACTAAGGAAGAGGTATTTTCGTGCACTGCAAAAAACTTGCGGAATTCTTCCTCTCGTTTCCTATACCAGGAGAATGTTGTTCCCGGAGCCAGCAAGTTGTCCTCTCGAAGTCGTGAGCCCAAGATCTCGGCAGCTAATTTGGAAAGTCCTAAATCCCTGGTAAGATCATTAAGTTTGGCCTGGTTGAGAGGCCTCGGCTCATTTGAAGCGGTATTTTGAGGTGTATATACGACTGGGACTGGTCATTGGCATTGGTCATTGATTCATCATCAGAATCATCGAAGTCCAGGGTTTGAGGTGGGTCGGGTATTGGAATTCCAGGACCATGGGGTACAGGTCTCATAGCAGAAGGAATGTCAGGGTATACAACAATGTGTTTATTCTTCTTGTTAACTCCTGAAAATAGAAACACAGAAACATGGATATAAAACTTGCATATGAAATAGAAGAAGCATTCAGACAGTGGCGGCTCGTGAGGGAAGGCTGCGGTCTGTAAAATATGAAATAGGTCGATGGAGTCTGTATATTTTCTTTCTTTTTCATTCGTATTGTCCCTTCTGGGACAATATGAATGAAAAAGAAAGAAAATATACAATCATTGTAAATGTAACTTGTATAACAATATGTATGTGTAAATGTATTTTCTATAACAATATGTATATGTAAATTATGATTACCATTATGGTGAATATTATGCTATATATGGTGAATATTACATTATGGTGAATATTATGTCAAGTTTCATACGACATACGAGGATTTCAAAATATTTAAGAAAAATAAATTTATAAGCCCACCTTGGAGGTTTGTCATGCAGAAATAGCAATCTGTCACGTGATCCTTTCCTTCTCTCCAAATCATGGGAATTCCAAAAGGCAAAGATTTCGCTCTGCCTTTGCTCCGTCTTCTCAAATTTTCAATGCACGTCTTGCAGCACATATGAGGGGCGAAATTTTTGTCCTGGTCCCCTAGCTTAATTCCAAAGTATGCTCTATACATTGTCTTCACAAATTTAGTGATTTGGGACTGGTTATTTGGCATGGTAACCGTCCCACATATGTAGCAGAATCTATTGGGATCATTTTTACACTCTCTATTCATTATGAAATATTTTATCTATATGCCTGAAAAGTAAAAAAAGATATTATACAAGTGAAACAAGTGATGATAGATGTTACTGTTCCAATTCCGCTTTGACAAAATCACGAAAAATTCTATTTTACTTATGAGGCCATAGTCGGATAACCTGAGCTGATTGAGAAAAACGGATTGCAGATTCGAAATCAGCAGGAAAAACTCTATAAGACCCACTTACAAAACCCTTGACAGCAAAATTGATGCATACCAGTGTTATTATTGAAATTACGTAGTCAATTACTTTAGAGGTATTGCTCATACCGGTTACACATGAAACACTGCGATATTTTTAGCCAACAATCTTTGTTCAACAATCAACATATATGGTCGGAAGCAAGCAAATCACCATAATCCTTTTTTCTGCAAAAGATGTTCTAACTGAAGTATACAATATGCATGAGGGAAGAAGGTGAAAGTTTATAAAAACTTTCATCAGAATCTAATAGAATTAGTCACAATGTGGAATGGAAAATTAACTTGTACGTCTATTTGCTCGCAGCTCTTTTGTTTAATATGTATAATATTATGGAATAACTGTTTCGAGACAAAAGCGATTAAATGTATAGTATAGTTAATACGAGGTTAAATACCTGAGTATACCCTGTAAAACTCACTAGTCGTTTTCTATTAATTGGATATATTAAGAATGTTTTTTTGGGGGGCACAAACATACTTATCTGGTTATATATATATATATATATATTAGGGTGTCTCTTATTTTCGAAGTGTTGATTTTTTTAGGTTGCGCCCCCTCAGCCAGTTCCATTGGTTGAAAAAACATCACATATAAAATTTTTTTGGATTGAACAATTTTTAGAGGTCGCCCCCGCTTATTAAAGTTCATAAAATATAGCTATTATTTATGCAATTAATATTTGAAATTACTAGCAGTTGTCAAGTATACTAAACATATGTTTTTAATTAATTAATCATCATATTTATGATGAATTCAATTAAATGAATATATTAGAGATAATTGTCAAGTTTGTAGCTGAAAATATTGCTTGATAAGACAAGATCAACCTGTTTAAACATGTTTCATCAAGAATGCTCCAGATTATGTTGCAATTGTTTATTTGTCATCATTCAGTGTTCTGCTGTCATCACTATACTTCTTTTTTGCTATTATCAGATAATAAACTATGTTATTTATATTTTTCACAATTATTTATACTGATTTTGTTATTAGTGTTTGAAAAAAATTTAATGAATTTAATGAAAAAATTAGAATTTATGCTCTTATACACATATTATGAAGTTTTAAACAATGTTGCTATTTGTCACAAAGAATTTAATTTAGTTCAATGGAAATTTTACCTGACATGTGTTTCATGATCTGTGTTTCTATCAGTGGCGTCACTAGAGGGGTGCGGGGGGTTTTTGTGCAGTGTTTGAGCAGAAATTTATTATTTTTTATAAAAATATCCCTGTAGTTAGTTATAACAACAAAAACATTTTTCGTAAGCCCAGCTTACATGTATCAATATACCTACAAGGCTAAAACTCTATGCTAATTTACTTTTTGAACCTTCTAATGCGCTCCGGTCAGAGCTGTCATTATTACCCAATTACAATGACGCTTCGAATCACGTGGTTTCGTCTGCACGCTCTACAAGCACGCGCTGTTGTTTTCGTTGCTGCTGGTGTTTTTATAGTCGCTGATTTTGTCAAATTTTCTGTTGTTTTAGCTACAATATTGTGGTAATTAGTATTTGTGAACCTATATCAATAACTTTTTTGAGAATGAAGTAGTAATTAAAGGAAAAGAAGGAGAAAAATAAAAAAAGGCTTCCGCTCAGTTGTTGCAGCCTCTGTCTTTATGATGTTGCAGCCTCAAATTTATGAGTATATTTCCATATGCATTTGTCTACAACTTCTACATTATTTGGGCCGTTATTGATTATGCAAACCTAATCCATTAATGTATCTCATGTAACGGTAAAGTTTAACGTTAAAATGAACATAATTTTGATGTAGTTCTTAAACGTTTTTACTTCGAATTCTATTGTTTTCTTACCGAATTTTCACTTTAACCACATGAAACTATGTAAATGTAAATACATTTAGGCTGTGCGTATGATATTGTAATTTAAAGGAGTAATTTTAATTTTGCTAGTTGTTTATGTCACTACTATTGCCATTACATTCAGTGATATACGGGAATTACGATTTACGAGTAACATTAGTACAAAAAACATTACTAAGGATTCTGTATGGTCTGGTACGGGAGGAGGTCCATGGGGGGGGGGTGACACCATGAGTTACCGCACTGGGTGACACCAACCCTAGTGACGCCACTGTTTCTATTTCCAATAAAATAGCAAAATATAAATTTCTACTACAAAAATATTTATTCCTTGTTTCTTAGATTAAAAAATAATAGGAATAATAATTGAGAAAAATACGTTAGATTTATAAAATAGACCAAATTAACTTTGTCTACCAAATTTTTTTTTTTTTGTAATTTAAAAAAGTCAAAACAGTGATTTAGCCCTGCTCTACAAAACCATAACACTACATTAATATTTTGTTTTCTTATTTTGCAGATGAATACAAGAAGACCATTCTATTTGCTCGGATCTACAGTAGATGATATTAAAGGCTCAAAGCTGCCCCCATATAGGCAAGCTTTTGGTTATTTTATGCACCTCCACAGAGAGAAAAACATGACAATCCGCGATGCTCTGCGTCAATCTATTCGAGCCACAATAGTTATCTGGGATAAGGCCAATATTCCTACTCAGCAGGAACCTCGTGCCATGAAGAAGTTAGAGAATTTCTTTAACGAATGGACTTGCTTAAAGAAGCATGCTTCCAGAACAAGCCAGAGCCATAAAACCAAGGAGGCTGATTTTGTAGAGCGATTGGAAGATCTCTTTGACATCGCCCATGGAGACGCTGAGAAGCTGATCAAGAATCGTGAGGACTGGGAGTTCCTTCAACTGCAAAGACAAAAAGGTCGTCCTGGCTCAATCGGTGGTGTGGACACTGTACATCTTCACCGCACAAAAAATGCAGTCAAACGGTTGGAAGCTGAGGCAGAGAGAAAAAGAAAGTCAGAATCTTTGATGGAGGCGTCTACTAGTCAAGTTGTACTGGCTTCTTCCACATCTTCCAGCAACACTGATGAAAGTGAGAATGAGGAGGAGGAGCCCAAAGGAGCTTGTGCTTTACCAAAATCTAAGAAAAAACGAGGCATGAAAAACATCATGACTATTCAGATGTCTGCTGCCCTGGATCGTACACAAATTTCCTCTAGAAAGGCAACATTTATCCTCGCAGAGGCAGCTAAAAGCTTTGGTTTGGACGCTTCAGATTACAACATAAACCAACATTCTATCCATCGCCTTCGAAATAAGAACCGAGCTCGTCATGCTAAAGAACTTAAGGAGCATTTCCATGGAGAATGTTCTATGACAGTCCACTGGGATGGCAAGATGATGGAGGACCTCACCTCGCACAAGCACATTGATCGTCTCCCAGTACTTGTGTCAGGACCTGGTGTTGAACAGCTGCTTGGTGTCCCCAAAATCCCAAACTCAACTGGAGAAGCACAAGCTGAAGCCGTCTTTAACTGCCTGAATGAATGGGGAATTACAGAGAGAGTAAAAGCAATTTGTTTCGATACAACAGCTTCAAACACGGGTCAATATAGTGGAGCCTGTGCTCTCATCGAAGCAAAATTGGGACATGATGTTTTGTACTTGCCTTGTAGACACCATGTTTTAGATTTATTGTTGGGAGCTGCATTTGAAGCAACATTGGGATCTACATCAACTGGTCCAGAGATATTGATCTTTAAGCGTTTTCGTGACAATTGGACTTCTGTTGATCAAAGCCAGTTCCAAACAGGTGAGACAGACACGATTACTAAAGAAGCAATTATCCAGTCTAAAACTGAACTAATTCAGTTTGCTAGATCCCAGGCACCTATGCTACGGGATGACTATCAAGAACTTTTGGATCTGTCCATCATCTTTCTTGGAGGTGTCCCCAATAAAGGCATCAAGTTTCGTGCACCAGGTGCCATGCATCGAGCTCGCTGGATGTCCAAAGCGCTCTATTCTATCAAGATGTGGCTTTTTCGAAACCAGTTCAAGATGACTAAGACTGAAGAACGAGGAATTCGAGATCTTTCCCTTTTTTCTGTTCTCATCTATATGAAGGCTTGGACAACATCCTCACTCCCTATTGAAACCCCATTTAATGACTGGCTCCTTATGAGGTCATTGATTAATTATCCTAACAAAAAGATTTCTGATGCAACTAAAAAAAAGCTCTCTAACCACTTATGGTACCTGTCTGAAGAAGCAGTTGGTCTTGCTTTCTTTGATGAGCGAATTACTACAGATGTAAAGAAACGCATGGTAAAGGCATTAGAAGATGAGTCCACTGATAGACCACCCAAGCGTCCTCGGATTCCTGAATCGACCTTCTGCTCTGGTGAAGGACTACACCAACTTGTTACAAGAAATACTAGAGAATTCTTTACTAAGCTGAATTTGCCAGAAGGATTTCTGAACAAGGCACCCAGCACTTGGACATCCAACTGTGAATATTTAAGGGCCAGAGCTATTGTTGCAGCTCTATCTGTTGTAAATGACCGGGCAGAACGTGCAGTAGCTTTAGTTCAAGAGCTGAATAAGAAATTGACAGTGGGGGAAGAGCAGCTCCAGTTCCTGCTCCAAATTGTTGCAAAACACCGCCAGAGTCACCCAGTTCCATCAAAAACTGTTCTTCTCAAAAAATAACCATCAATGAGGTCGCACCTTAAAATACACCATATTGTATAATCATTGTATATTAAATAAATGTTGTATAAGGAAATAATGCTAATTAAAGTAATTAAAGTATGTAAATAGCACTGGCATTTTGAATTTATCTCTATATAATAAACTAATGGTTTTTTTTTGTAGCAATGCTTCATTGCTGATTGTATATAAAAAAAGAGCCAGGAAGGATTTTGGATAGGAGAAAAAGGATTGGGATAAAGAAGGATTGAGGACCAAAGGATGGATTATAACAACATCAAGGATAGGTTAGAAAAGGATCAATGATAAATAAGAAGGCCTATACTTATAAAAACGAATCAAACTAAAAAAAGAAGGAAGGAATTATGTGTATAATGAGCATAATCATATGTCAGGAGCTATTATGCCATGGTCACCATTTTTATTAGCCGGGGGCGACCCCTAAATATGAGCCAATTTGTGTCAAACTTTCAAGTTTTAGTTTTTATGCTAAATGGAACTATTTTAGGGGGCGCAGATAAAATAATTCAACATTTCAATTTTTGACTACCCAATAAGAGACACCCTAATATATATATATATATATATATATTATATATATATAATATATATATATATATATCGGCTATTGATTGGTGGCTCGGAAAACGCAGTTTAATAATAAACAGGAACACCAGAGAAAATACAAACATCCTTCAAGATTTAATAGTACCAACGTTTCGGAATGCACTAATTCCATCTTCAGGGCTAAAACAATAAAATTCCAAATCACATACAAAATACAAATTGCTTAATAACAATTTAAAATAAACTTAAAAAATTATAAAAAGTAGCTAAGAAAATGTAAAACATTAAAACTAAAAGGTAAATAAATGTGAAGTTAAAAAGTTAAAATTATAAAAAAGTAAAAGCATTAAAACTGAAATGTAAATAAAATAAACTAGTACCTTAACCAAAACATAGCAGATCTATCGATGATTCGTCAGAATTTAGGTCTGGTTTTAGTTTATAAATAAACAGAGACTCCATAATTTTAAGCTTAAGGTCAGAGCTTCCGGCAGCAAGTACGGTGAAATTAGACTGTGAAATTGGGTGGTTATTGTTGTGCGAGTGATTACGTATGAGAGAATTAGGTGGTTTGCCAAGGGGTAAATTTGTACGGACCGATTTACCGAGATGTTCGTAAATACGAGATTTTAAATGTCTTTTAGTTTTACCTATATATGACCCCATACAGTGGTCACACTTGTATTGATAAACTATAGATGACTTAAGAAGTGTAGGAATAACATCCTTGTATTTAAGTAAATGGTAAATCGATTTAGACGGGGTGAATATAATTTTTATACACAGTTGTGGGTAGAATTCCTTGAGCAATTTTAAAAGTTTGTTTCTAATGTTAAAACTTGAGGTTCGCATATAAGGCAAAGTGAAATACAGGACATCTTTGGGGACTGTAATTAAGTCTCTAGTTGTAGGGCTTATTAGTCTATTTAAGGTTCTGCCTATTGTAGTCTCCACCAGTCTAGAAGGGAAATTATTCTTGGCAAGGAGTTTTCGGATGAAATCTAGTTCATCGTGTAGTTTGAAGTAATCTGAACAGATATTGAAAGCTCTATTGGTCAGAGTCGAGATTAAATTTCGTTTGAAACCTAAAGGGATAAAGGAAGAAAAGTTCGTAGTAAGATTGGTGAATGTCGGCTTTCGGTAAACGGAAGTTTCAAAAGAGGAATTAGTTTTTATTATCTTAATGTCCAAAAAGGACAGAGAGCTATTAGATTCAACTTCTGAAGTAAATTGAATGTTAGGGTGCTTAGAATTAAGGTAATTACGAAACAAAGGGATATGGTCTGGTGATTTAAACAGGAGAAAAGTGTCATCAATATATCTTCTATAAAAAACCGGTTTAAAGTTGGAAGGACACTCATTCAACCATTTGACTTCATGATGACACAGAAACGCGTTAGCTAAGGTGGGACCAAGAGGCAGACCCATTTGAACACCTTCAGTCACAACTAGAGACTTAATTACAGTCCCCAAAGATATCCTGTATTTCACTTTGCCTTATATGGGAACCTCAAGTTTTAACATTAGAAACAAACTTTTAAAATTGCTCAAGGAATTCTACCCACAACTGTGTATAAAAATTATATTCACCCCGTCTAAATCGATTTACCATTTATTTAAATACAAGGATGTTATTCCTACACTTCTTAAGTCATCTATAGTTTATCAATACAAGTGTGACCACTGTATGGGGTCATATATAGGTAAAACTAAAAGACATTTAAAATCTCGTATTTACGAACATCTCGGTAAATCGGTCCGTACAAATTTACCCCTTGGCAAACCACCTAATTCTCTCATACGTAATCACTCGCACAAAAATAACCACCCAAATTCACAGTCTAATTTCACCGTACTTGCTGCCGGAAGCTCTGACCTTAAGCTTAAAATTATGGAGTCTCTTTTTATTTATAAACTAAAACCAGACCTAAATTCTGACGAATCATCGATAGATCTGCTATGTTTTGGTTAAGGTACTAGTTTATTTTATTTACATTTCAGTTTTAATGCTTTTACTTTTTTATAATTTTAACTTTTTAACTTCACATTTATTTACCTTTTAGTTTTAATGTTTTACATTTTCTTAGCTACTTTTTATAATTTTTTAAGTTTATTTTAAATTGTTATTAAGCAATTTGTATTTTGCATGTGATTTGGAATTTTATTGTTTTAGCCCTGAAGATGGAATTAGTGCATTCCGAAACGTTGGTACTATTAAACCTTGAAGGATGTTTGTATTTTCTCTGGTGTTCCTGTTTATTTTATATATATATATATATATATATATTATATATATATATATATATATATATATTTGTGTGTGTGTGTGTATCTATATTATATATTGTTAACGGTATGATGATGTTGATAAGGTTAAGAGGACCATAGGATTTGAACTAGAACAATGATAACGAACCACTGACCCGTGGGTCAAGTACTGACCCACGAGGCAATTTTTAGTGACCCACGAACTCTTATTTAAATAAAATATGACTTTAATTTTTCATATTTTCTGCTTTACAGTTTTAAAATTATTTTATTCTCCCACCGAAATAAACATTTGATACACACTGAAACATTTTTAAACGTATAGTATACGTTTAAAAACGTGCGTGTATGTATGACAACCGACTCATGATGCGCGCCGCGCGGTCATCCGCCTTTTCAGTTTTGCAGTTCAAGTCCTTAAGTTTGGGAGAGCCAAATTATTAGTGTAGAAATTATCACCCACAAAAAAATGGCTACAAAAATACGAAAAACTAGTTCTGAAGCTAGTGGAATTGGAAGGTTATTTCATGAAGAGTGGACTGTGAAATACAGTGTTATTAAACGAAATAAAGTTTTTTGTTTTATTTGCAAAGTGGACATTGTTGCTTGCTTTTAAATATTAAGCGACATTTTGAAAGTAACCATAAAAATTTGTGCTCGATGTCAGATGAGGAAAGGAATGAAATTATTATGCGGCAATTAAACCAACAGCAACAACAATCTGCTATTTTAGTAAGAATTTTGAAACCAAACAACAATATTACAGCAGCTAGTTTTCAATTATCATCTACCATTGCTCAACACAGAAAACCACTTTCTGATGGTGATTATTTAAAAGAAGCTTTTATGAGCTGCTCAGATTATTTATTTGAAGATTTTCAGAATAAAGATCAAATAATTGAACGTATTAATGAGTTGCCTCTGGCCAGAAATATGGTCAAAGATAGAATAATTATTATGGACAAAGATGTATCTGATCAACTTTTATTGGATTTGACAAATGCTGGAATGTTTTCAATTTGTTTGGATGAAAGTACAGATATCACATCACAGCCCTGTCTAGCAGTTATTGCAACATTTTATTCCGAAAATATAATGAAGGAAGAGCTAATTAAATTGATGACACTGCCTGAGAAAACCACAGGACAGGATATTATGAATGAATTGAAGAAGGAATTCATCCAAATGGGTATTAATTTCAGAAATATTGTATCTGTGACGACTGATGGAGCTCCGAGTATGATTGAAAAAAAATGTTGGATTTGTTTAACTACTTAAACAAGAAGTGAAACACCCTTTAGTTGAATTTCATTGTATTTTACACCAAGAAGCTCTTTGGGCAAAAAAAAGTTTAAAATCACTTGAAAATGTGATGTCTCTTGAGACAAAGATTGCCAATTTTATAGTTGCTCACGATCTTAACATACGTCAATTTACCAAACTATTAGATGAGGTTGACTCTCAATTTTCAGGGTTAGTCATGTATAACAATGTCAGATGGTTAAGTCGTGGTCAAGTTTTGAATCGCTTTGTTGAATTGTTAGAAGAAATAAGATCTTTTTAGAATAAAGAGGAACATGAATATCCAGAACTGAATGACATGAATTGGTTGAATGACTTACATTTTTTCGCTGATTTCACATTGCATTACAATGCTTTAAATAAAAAGTTGCAAGGTCGCGGCTGTGTTGTATCATCAATGTTTGAAAATATTAAAGCTTTTGAAAAAACTAAATATTTTCTCAAAAGATCTGGAAGAAGAAAAATTAAAATATTTACCACTACTGCAGAAACGCTTCTTGACTTCAAAATATTTTGCAGACAATGAAGAAAATAAATCTGACGTGCTCAAAAAGTACTCTTCAATAATAAGAGATGCCAGACAATCACTTTCAGAGAGGTTTTCACAGTTCTGACAAATTGATGCAACATTACAATTCATCCAATTCCCCCATACTATTCAAGTTGAAGATCTTCAGTTATCAGCTTTCCATTGGCTTGACATTGGTAATTTAGAAATGGAATTAGTTGACTTCCAAGAAAGTGCAGTATGGAAGACTAAATTTATTGATCTTAATCTGAAGTTACAAGAAAAAGAATTGGAGTAGTCAATTTTGGGTGTAACCAGAGAACAACAGTCAATAGAAAGAGTAGAAAATCTTATTCTTGCAGAATGGGACTCTTTATCAAATTCTTTTGCATCAATTTCGTCAAATCCACCACTAGGTATCGCCTTGGCACAGATATGAGTGTTGCATGTGTGAGACTAAAGACAACTAAATATAAACCTTGGATGAAAACATTAACAGCTAAACTCCAACAAGTTTCTCACTAAAAATAGTAAGTAAAGAAATTATTGTGACCTAATTTCGTTTTCTTAAAAATCAAAAGTAACAAAAATGACCCGCCAGCAAAAAAGGTTCGCCACCAACGAACTAAAAGCATAAAATAGCAAAATGTTCGCGTGATCACTATTTTCCCTTATGAGATGGAATTCATAGCCATAGTTCCCTAGCTGAGTTAAAAAAAATTATAATCGAAATAAAATAAAAACTCATTTACTGAAACATGTAACAATAACAACGACGAATCATCGTTACATGAAACAATAAATTAGACACAACAGAAGCATGGCTATGTTAAAAGATTGAGTTGCCAACTGTTTTTTATCGCGAAGGAAATCAAATGTTTAATTTAAATAATCGCTTACATACAGTATATAATAATAATAATAATAATAATAATGTTTAATCGTATATTTAGAAAACGGATTTGATGTTTCCGAATCTGTCCGAACATGTATGACGAGACTGGTTACCGCAATTGTTTTTGATGTATGTTTGATTTAGTGCTAGTATTTCTTTAAAGTTATCTATATAGCTTACAACAGGGGTGGGGAACCTGCGGCCTTTTGGGGTACTAGTTGCGGCCTTCTGCCTACTTGACATTCAGAATTCATACCGTACGATAATGGACAGCAACTGATACCCTTTTAGGGCTTTAGGTTATTTCATTAGATCATGGTTTCAGCTTCACTGCTTCTTACACATACAAGCCTTCTTTATGGCTTGAACAATAGGAAATATGGCAACGCTGCCAGTTGAAACTGGCAGCGTTGCCTTACGGCTTACGCCCTTACCTATCAACGACCAACTCGACTGGCTGACTGGATGACAGTTACTGACGATTCTCCGATAGTGACACGCACGCTTGTTTCCTTTAAAACTGTAAATCTTTGATCAATTCGTGTACCATTTTTATTTAAAAATCTTCTGGTATCCTAATTATGTCAAAAACTGTGAAAAGAAAATTAAAGGAAGAGAACAGAGTATTCCATGAAGAATGGGAATTGCAGTATTTCATAGTTGCTGAGAAAGATAAAATGATGTGTTTGCTCTACAACGCCATAATTGCAACAGTGAAGCAACACAATGCATATCAGCATTATGCAACTCATAAGAACCACAAGTATGCTATATTGGAAGGAGAACCCCGAAAGTCTGCACTTACGAAGATGAAACTTCAAAAGCAGCAACAACAGCAAGTATTTAAAACGATGTCAGGCCTAGGGACAGGGTGTTTCAAAAGTCCCTCATTATTTTTAAAATTTTATTTAAATAGCAATTACAAGAGGAACCAAATGACAATTTGGTTGCTGAGTCTACGATTCATGAGAATTTTGGTGGCATCAAACTTGGCTTCATAAGTCTACTGGAAAGTCACTGGTACACCTCAACGTGGGCACCGTCTTTTTCGAAACAAGCGAGCCATCGTTTTACGCATTCTTGGCCGACATTGGACAACATTTCGGGAGTAACAGAAGCACACGCATTCCTGATCCGTTCTTCTAGTGTGGGGAGGACTCGCGGCTTGGTAGCGTACACTTTGCTCTTAATGTAGCCCCACAAAAAGAAGTCGCATGGGGTAAGATCAGGCGAGCGAGCAGCCCATTCGATGGGACCACGGCGACCAATCCACCGATCCGGGAACTGCTTATTCAGAAATGAGCGAACCTCACGCGAGTAATGAGCAGGGGCACCGTCTTGCTGGAAAATGACTTCTTGCATGTCAGCTACAGCTGACAGTTGGGGGATGCAGAACTCCTGAAGCATACGAAGGTAATTGTCTCCGTTGACGTTCACGGAATTTCCATCTTGATCCCGGAAGAAGAACGGACCAATCAGCCCAGCTGAGGAGATGGCACACCAGACGACCAATTTTGGCGTGTCCCTTTCATGTTCACGGATCTCCGCAGGATTGTGAGTTCCCCAGATGCGGGTGTTGTGCCGATTGACGCGACCAGAAAGGTGGAAGAGAGCTTCGTCGCTGAACCACATGTGCTCCAGGATCGATGGGTCTCTTTCGTAGTGATGCAGCAGTGTCTCACACATCTCCACCCGGCAATCGTAGTCTTGAGGTTCCAGCTTCTGAACCACCTGGATCTTGTACGGATACAGCTTGAGACCACGCCGCAAAATCCGTTGGATAGATGTCGCGCTGATGTTCAGTTCCGCAGCAGCTCGCCGAATGGACTTTCCTTGACTCTAATGAGTAAACGCCTCACGGACAGTTTCGACATTCTCCTCACTCCGCCCACTTCGAGGTCTTCCTGATCGTGGTTTGTCCTTTACGGATCCGGTCTCCATAAACTTCCGGTGGGTGGCGACGATGGTGTTCCTATCCGGTGCATAATGCTGTTCGTAGACTGCCCGGAATCGTCGCTGCACTTCGACCACAGATTGAAAAACCTCCTGCCATGCAGCGATTTTACACCTCTGCTCTAGAGTCAGCATGGTAGCAGAAGAAAACGGAGCAAAACTTCAAATGTAGACTCAAAGAAATTCTCAACTACTGAGTAAGAGTTTACCACAAGATGAACGTCGTTGGTCGATTAGCTGCAAAGAAAATTGAAAATCAAATTAGTGAGGGACTTTTGAAACACCCGGTATACTTGGAAAAAGTGGTAAGCCATATAGCGATGTGGAAATCATAAAAGAATGCATTGTTGAAGTTGTAGCCTCTTTAGATTCAGACAAGGTTAACAAATACAAACAACTACCTCTTTCAAGAAGGACCATAACTGATCGGCAACATGAATTAGCCCTCAATATGACTGAACAGCTTCATACAATATGCCAAAGCGAAAATACTTATTATTCGATTGCCTTGGATGAGTTCACTGATATTATTGACTCAGCGCAAGTGTCATTTTTTATTCGTGTTATAACTGCAGATTTTCAATACTACGAGGAGTTACTGGCTTTGGGTACCCTTACGGGGAAGACACGTGGAATTGACGTCTTGTCTCTCTTCAAAGAAAAATGCCGTGAAGCGAAACTGAATTTATGTAATTTATTAAGTGTATGCACAGATAGTGCACCTTCCATGAGAGATAGCTTGATTTCCTTTCACTGTATTTTGCATCAACAGAATCTCTGTGCCAAATCTACTGTTTTAAGTGACACATTAAGTAAAGTTATACGTATTGTGAACTACATTAGAGCAAATGCATCACGACATCGCCAGTTTCGCAATATGTTTATGCTTAATGATGAAACATTCAGTGTGGATCTTCCGTATCATTCTAAAGTGCGCTGGTTGTCACACGGGCAATTCTTTTAAAAACTTTTGTCTTTGCGAAAACAAATCACAAGATTTTTTGAGGAACTCAATGAACCATGTAAATTGTCAAAAAAGGATTTCTGCAGAAATGCTGCATTTTTTTGTGACGTAATGTCAAGGCAAAATGACCTGAATATTTATTTGCAAGGTAAAACTAAATCCATATATGAAATGTGGCAAAAAATCCATGCTTTTCGAAGGAAGCTGCGCTTTTTCAAAACTATCCTTACCCGATCGAAACTTTCAGCTGAACACTTCCCTGAACTGGGAAAGGTAAATGATGAAGAAGATACAAGCAAATCATTAAGGGAATGCGATGTGAAAGAATACACAGCTGTCCTAGACTCCCTGATTGAAGAATACGATGAAAGATTTGAAGATTTTGAGAAACATGACTTCACACTGAAACTAGCTTTCCAACCACACCTGGTTGATATCTCCAAAGCACCTGAACATTTACAGATGGAGTTGATTGAGCTATTAGAAGATAATATCCTTAAGTCTCTATTTGATACTAAGAAGGATCCTGTTGAAATATGGAAAAATGCCGTTCAATACCCACGTCTGCGCCAACATGCTCGTCGAATCTTGTCTTGTTTCGGCACAACCTACTGTTGTGAATCAACGTTTTTGTATGTGAATCAAACCAAAACGCGCTTGAGATCTCAGATGACGAATATGCACCTGTAGGACCAACTAAAACTACGGTTAACGATGTTGGAACCAAATGTACGACTCCTGTCCCGCAATAAGCAGTCACAAAAAAGTCATTAAATGGTTTATCACTTTTTCACTTAATATTAACATCATTTCACTTAATATCATTTTTCACTTAATATTAGTTCTATTGTCAATTATTCCCCCCCCCCAAAAAAAATAAATGCACTTGCTGAATTTTTTATTTATTATAAAAACCCTCACGTATTATCAAGTTTGATTTAAAATTAGTAAATATGTAGATTGTAGACTAAAATATGACATTTTGTTGTACTGTATATGTTAAATACTCAGCATGCGGCCTAATAGGGTCTTGGTTAAATGAAATGCGGCCTAATAGGGTCTTGGTTAAATGAAATGCGGCCTTCCAATGGAAAAAGGTCCCCCACCCCTGGCTTACAACAACAATTTATCTGACAGTGAAGGAAGACATATATATTTGGAATTATGAAATATAAATTACAAGTGTGCGCGTTATCACCATGGCCTTTTATTAAAATGTCATATATATATATATATATATATATATATATATATTATATATATATCAGTGGCGACTCCAGCTCTTCAAGACTACTCGGGGTCTTTTTAAATTTTCAAGTCTACATATGAGCCGACATTTAAATGCATGATAATAACTTAAGATTATCAATAAAATAAATAAATACATACTTCGGTAAAAAAAAATATTTGAATTTTATTTACTTGAACATAAAGTCCAAGCGTCTTGGTTTTAAAGCAAATTCCTTTAATATTCGGTCATGTAATTCCTTTTTGCCCATGGGTGGGCTATACTTCTCAGAATACTTATAATATTAAAAATAAATCAGATTATTTAAGAAAAGCGAACAACCTCACATTGCGGCAAAAATGAAACTGCACCGCCGCCCAAGGCAGTTGAAGGCACGCTTATCGAAACGTAAAAAGTTACCATGTATCGCCAGAATTAAAAATTGTGCCTCTACAAGGCCGAAGGATATAAGCCTGAGTTGAAATGTTTTTTCTTTATAAAAAAAGTTAATAGTAGGAAAAACGTCTTTTATTTAGTGAGAATTAGAAGAAGGACTATTATGTAACCGTATGCAAGCAAATAATTATTCATTAAAAGAACTTTAAATATACGATATTACTTATACTTTCTCGGGCGTAATGTCTTGCGCCCGAGTAAAGGATCTTGAAAGATTACACGAAAACTTAATGTGTCAATATAGTTTTTTTATAGGTAGTAAGGATATCTAAATGCGCTCAAAATTTGTTTGCGTGACGAAGGCTAGACAGAAAAATAGTAACATACTACCAGCCAAAAACCATTTTTACAATTTGTATTTAAAACTTTTTTTAAAAACTTAAATCTAGAAATACACAATTTTATCTCTCATGCTTCTCCTTGCCCCTTGCCTCTCGGGCTCAGCCCGAGAAGCCCGAGTGCAGGAGTCGCCACTGATATATATATATATATATATGTAGAGGACCGACAAGAAATAGACTAACAAGTAGACAAACAAATTCTTTCTTCCACGCCATCATCAAACACTCTTAGAAGACACACGTGGTCAAGAAATCAGAAACAATGAAAACGTCTGTTTTGTCCCAAAATGCCCGCGAAAGCAAGCCCTTAACAACTAAAGGACGCGTGGAAGGCGTCTCAAGATATGGAGGGAAAGTCCGCGTCACAGAGGTTATATAAGCTAGATTCCACTGATACACTTCCTCACTCACTCACTCCTCACTCGCGCTCACCACTTCTCGTTTGCATTTCTCGTCACGTGTCACGTCTCCTTCGTCAGTACAACTCGTCGCATCAACCGCACTCCGGCTTCCCGCCGGAGGAGCGGCCTGCTGTTCCTGCAAAGCTTCCGATCTATCGTCAAGTAAGACCTTCCGCCGTCAGCCTGCAGAAGCACTTCTTCGAAGCCCAACGCCGTTTCGACTTCAGCCGGCTTGTCCCTCAAGTATCATCTCAACTCTACACGAAGCGAATCAACACTTGAGGCGACCGGCGCAAATTGAACAAACTTCAATGGGACGGTAGGCATCACCGCGGGCCTACGTTTTACAAGGTCAACCTTCAAGCATCTTCTCCATCTCAAGAGGCCTAATCGACACGACCAGCGCTCGGTCAACAAGCTTCAATAGGACGGTCAACGACACCTCGAGTCTACAGTAATAGGTTCACCTTCAACACTTCTTCAACAGAGGTTTTCATCGTCCCGGTAAGCTAAGTGCATCTTTTCTAAGTAATTCTCGTGAAGCCTACATCAGCCTACGGCCGAACGGTAGGTTATACTCCCAAAGTGTTTAATTAAGCGTTCTAACTGACTCTCGTTAAAAAAACGCAATAGGCCTATTTCCCAATTCAAGTGTCATTCCAAAACCGTAATCGTGTAGCATCATGCTATTGTGTTCAATCATGTAATCTACAAATACTTTCCATCCGTTTATTTATGTGATTTATTTGAGCACTCATTATTGACAGCCGAATCCACTTCCCGTGTACTAAACGCACGTGCATTCTTATATCATTTACTAGGCTCATTCAGTGTTCTACTTATGCGTAACCCTAGCCTACCTAATCCATTTACATTGTACCAATTTAACATGCATAATTTCCATTATGATTTGGCTGCATCATTTATTCCATGTTCATTCATGTATAACCTTTAGCCTAAGCTCTTAACCATTTCTCTTATTGGCTCAGCTCCATGTCATCTTAGCATAATATAAAAGCAGTTAAACAATTGTTATTTACTTTAATTAATGTCAATCACTTGTTATTCACTGTGAACAAATAACTGATTTATTTTCTTAATTAAATACAAAACAATAAGGTGCTTTTTATAACCTTAACAATATTTGCTTGGGTGTAATCCAAGCTGGTGACCCCGAAGCAATTCGTATCACCCAGAAATATTATAGTAGGCCTACTCCATTAGCCACTTTCAACCGGTGATACTGTAGGACATCATAAATTGTTAACCCTGCCTGTCATTAATAACCATCAATATGCATCAGTTAATCACTAGCATTAAATTAGTCATTATCACCTTAAACCGGCTAAAACTGGGCCCACTATATATATATATATATATATATATATATATATATATATATATATATATATATATATATATATATAATTAGTTATAATAATAATGATAATATTTGTTGATCATGATAATTACCTCGTTACTATACGAATTTTACCGGGTTTGAAATACTGTATATAAAGCTTCTCCTATATTAGATAAATGAAATTTAAATAACATTCGTTAATACTTTCTGGATCTATTTCGTAATACAAGTATTAGACCAAAACAAAATTTGTTTATGAGTTAACTGTATTTATTCTAATTTTATTTTGTGTGGTATAAATTAATATATTAAAGGGAAACGATGAACCTAAACAAAGTTCGCAAATTTTTTTTTTAAGGCCTTCTGCCGTTTTTTTGGTGGTGGTGGGGGGGGGGTGCCTTACATGTCTTCGTATAGGTCAATTAGATAGGTTGTCTTTTGGGTATTATGTAACTATTAACCCTTTCATGCCTGAGTTATGGAATTTATTTTAAGGTTTTTCCTATTTAAGCCAAAATAAGCTCTAATATTCAGAGTGCAAGCTCGTTTGTCAAGATCATGTTGCCATAAGGCAATGGTACTCATTGCGCGGTTCTCGAGCCAAATGCGGCTCGTGATGGCCTAAGTGACGGTTCTCGATGCATGGAATGAGAGAGAGAGAGAGAGAGAGAGAGAAATTTGGATATATTCAATTTATATAGGATCACAAAGGAACAGCTGATGAGCTATGTATAACCTTTGGTTAGCTTCCACCCGAATTGTTCATTCTGACGAAGGTCAAGCTTTTCATTCCACCTTAGACCTACAATTTAACGTGGAATCCGAACCACACCCCATCAGCAGCCCAGCGTCTTAACCACTAGGCCACCTAGGGTACCCATTTATCTACCAATCACTTTCTTTATTGGGTTTTCCTGCACGCCGGCTGCCGTCGGGTCTCGAACCCGGGGCCGATGGATTCGTAGTCAGCGACGCTAACCACTACACCACCGAGGCGCATATATATATATATGTCGGATATGACGATATCCTTTAAGGTATTCTCAGTATGTCGCTTCCTCGCACCAACAAGGAAGTTTATACTGTTTAATTAATCTGACTGCGAGGTTCAGGGACAACACTTTATACCCTTTCTTCAATGGCGTCTTCTCTCTCTCTCTCGGTCCATTGAGAGACGGGAATGCTTTTTCTTGGAAGGATATAAATTACGAGTTTTCCTTTTGTAGCCTTTATTTCCAAGGTTTGGAAACACTTTTAAAATACTAGATTTCTTTTACACTACAGAGTAATTAGAGAATCAAATCCTTAACACAACACTTGCTTAGAGAATTATTAACGAACAAATGCTTACATCAAAAAGCTAAGGGGCTCAGCCGGTTCGGCTCAAAGGCGAAAAACTGACTCCCCCTGAAAGACGAGGCGAGACTGTCTCAAGGCGTTTCCTTTTGTCCTGCAGAAACCCCCATGGTGCCACGTGTTACAAAAGATTATTAAACTTTGCAAAATCCTACTCTAATAATGATATTAGCAAAAGAATTTATATAATTGTAGTTTTACACTTAACTCTTTTATGTGACTTATAATAATCGAAAAGAACATTTAAAATTTAGGAATCTCTGTTTAAGATTATAGACGTGACAACACTGTTTTCGTTAGGGTTAAGAAGAAAGCCAGATGATCCACTGGGGCATCGAGGCAATTTATGCAAATATTAAGAATTTAACGGATTCATATTTTAATTTATACAAACAGAATGATATCTTTAAATTTTAACATAAATTTATTTTCCTGTGGAAACACTTTTCCACATGGCTCCCCTCCCAGAGTTGGTACTCGGGGTTAGTTTGAAAAATCCTCTCAAACAAAAGTAGTTGGATGTAGGGTTTTATAAAGACGAAGATATTATTGAAGAAGTAGTTGGATATAATGTTACATAAAGACAAAAGAAATAGTTAAACAAAATACATCTCCTTAGTACTTAATCCACTCTACTTATCAGTTAAATTTTACATTAAAATTGATACTTATGCACTAATGAACACTTATAATTAAATTAACGGTCACTTGTGTGTCCTTCAGCACTTGGAGTCTGATTTCTTTAGGTCCACTTTTTACACTGGTCTAAGTTCCATGAACTGTTGGAAAAAGTACTTAAGTGAAATTTATACGACTTCTGCAAGGTTTAGAACGGATATTGTCGTTTTGAGAACTTTTTAGAACTTTGGAATTGACTAAACTTTATAGCTTGGAAGGTATAAAATTTCAAAGGTTACGTGTGGACATTGCTGAAGTTTCTGGATGTACGCGTTGGTGGCTAATTGCCTCCGACATCAATCATTCCACGTCTCGAGCGTATTTCAATAATTTATTACGTAGGGCATGAATGCACGGGTATCGCCTAAACGGGTATATGGAGTACGTGTGTGGTAGCACTTGAACTGGAAATATGATAAAAAAACAATTTGTAAATGGGATACACCGACGTTATGATTACTGTTCTTCGTTTCGTGTATTCGGTCTTTTTGGAGTGAAATCAAAGTGGCAGATGGCTCTAGTTTCGATTTCCAAACCCTCTGATTAGAAAGAACAGAATCGAATGAACGTTGTCCTGTAGAGCGATGCAGAGATGCAAAATTCTCTTTGGTGGGAAGAGAAAGAGTGGCAATTTTCTTTCAAGTTCGTCGAGGTCATAAACCGAGCTTGCATTATGTCCGAGGGACATAGGCGAGTTCTCCGTGACCTCACGTAAATTTGCAGAAGAAGGGGGATCTCTCGAAAAATCCGCGTAATGCTCACTACTCTTCCAAGTATGAGCAGAAGTTGCGTGATTAGGGACTTCATCTGGGACCATCTCGTCACAGACCACTTCCTCCGGAAAATTCCCCTCTTCGAGAACTTCCCTCGTGATGTCTGGGGCAGTCTCTTCATAGAGCGCTTCCATCTTCATCGTGTAAGAAGTGAGTAACCATCCGAATCTTCGCGATATCACCGCGAACGTTATAATGAACATAATATCCCTCTAATGCGTCCAACCATTCGTCCACGTATTGGAGTACCAAGTTACCGTATTCTCTCCCCTTAAAAATTGGGACCTTAGGGATATTATTCGTCCGATAATTACAGTATATCTATCCACTTTTCTTCGAAAATGACAAAGGAAAAAAATGGACTTCCAAACGAGGAAGGCGAAGCGAAACAAAAAAAACTTCTCCCTAATATCGTATCTACAACAGAATTTAAGCGAAAAAAAACTTAAGCGTGACATTAGCTCCTTCGGTTTAAATAAACAATAAAATCATCCCAAACGAAAATGTAAAACTTGCCTGTCGATTTCGACATATTCGAAATGTTCGAATTCATTCTAATTTAAATTGAAAAAGCACAAAAAAAACAAAGACAAAATTATTCGCGCTCCAACGCAAAATTCGCGCGCGAAACGAGTCAACAAACAAACCTACGCACGAACGATATCATACGACCAGTTAGGTACAGTTAATTTAAGATTCCACTAAAATGAAACTCAAATCCAAAATTCCGTTTTCTGTTAAAACAATACGAGACAATTCAAATTAAAAAAAATTAAATACTCACTTTAAATTTTTTTTTTCCTCAAATTCCATAAATTACCATATACAGTACTTTGCAGAAATCTTTTCGTTACAAACAATAAAATATATAATTCCCTATACATTTAAATACACAATTACTGCATGCAAAAAAAAACACAAACCTGTCAATTTTTCCCTTACCACAAAACCAAAAAAGAAAGAAAAATGAAATTAAATTGATTGTAAACACAAACAAAAAAGTCGTTTTTAACTCACCAACGAAAAATTAAATTGTTTACAACAACAAATATAGTTCACATATCCATACATACATACACACATATATGTATACCCAAAATACTGCAAGAGAAAAAATCGTTTTACACTCACAACGAACAGTGAACTGTTTACGAACAATAAATATATACTGCAATTCACCTATATATTTATATATACACAAAACTGATCTTTTTACCACAGAAAATAATAATATTTATTTATTGATACTAGTGTTAACCTTACCCGCCGAAAGCAACTTTACTCTAGTTACCGAGTTTTCTCCTTTTTTTTTCGTTATTCCCTTTCCCTCCTTTTTTCCGTCTTGAAATAACGTCTGTTTTCGTTTCTGAGTCCTCTCCAATGCCGACGATTTCGTTGGGCAGAGTCAAATGCGTTCGACTCTGCGATCCGCCAATGTGAAACCGTTTCCGAATGAGATGCGTTTACAGAATCGAATACGTTTGACTTCTGTAATTTCTTATTTCTTTTTTTGAAGAACGTTCTGAAGTTTCTTTCAGTGACCCAACCAAAGTCTTTCAAAATCTCCAAATTTCGATAATTTCGTAGTGCAGAATCGAATGCGTTCGATTCTCCGTAACTTCTCCAACGATCCGTTATGGAGATTTATATCAATGCTGTGCGTTGCATGTGACGTTTCCAGAGAAATTAAATTCTTCTCTCTGCGTGCCCAATAATAATTGTCGTTGTGGTTGGTCGAAACCGACGACAATATAAAGGTCCTCTCTTCTAAACAAGTGAGTGATTCACGGCTCAAATCCGACCTTAGTTTCGGATGCGTTGACTTCCTTGTAGCGGGGTTTCTGACTGAACAAAGGTTTTCAAATCCTGGCATCGGTCGACAATGTCGGTTATGACGATAAGGTATTCTCAGTATGTCGCTTCCTCGCACCAACAAGGAAGTTTATACTGTTTAATTAATCTGACTGCGAGGTTCATTCAGGGACAACACTTTATACCCTTTCTTCAATGGCGTCTTCTCTCTCTCTCGGTCCGTTGGGAGACGGGAATGCTTTTTCTTGGAAGGATATAAATTACGAGTTTTCCTTTTGTAACCTTTATTTTCAAGGTTTGGAAATACTTTTAAAATACTAGATTTCTTTTACACTACAGAGTAATTAGAGAATCAAATCCTTAACACAAAACTTGCTTAGAGAGTTATTAACGAACAAATGCTTACATCAAAAAGCTAAGGGGCTCAGCCGAACCGGCCGGCCAAAAGGCGAAAAACTGACTCCCCCCTGAAGGACGAGGCGAGACTGTCTCAAGGCGTTTCCTTTTGTCCTGCAGAAACCCCCATGGTGCCATGTGTTACAAAAGATTATTAAACTTTGCAAAATCCTACTCTAATAATGATATTAGCAAAAGAATTTATATAATTGTAGTTTTACACTTAACTCTTTTATGTGACTTATAACACTGGGGAACAAATTTCAAATTTTTGTCTATTGAATTAGATTTGACAGTTACTTCTAGGTAATTTGGGTGCGCTGAGCACGAATTTTTACTCGGTTTTGCTCTATCAGGTCCTGATTTTGCTCAACACCCCTCCTCTTTCGTCGTATTCATAAAAAGGTTTTTTTCTCAATACTCGCTAAGTCTTTTTGCAGTTACACATTATGCAACTAGGTTTTTATCTAGGTATTTGTACCTATTGTTATGGTATTGTTGTATTATGTATATTTTTATATGTAACACCCTAAAAATATTTTTAATTTTGTCATTTTTAACCCATTTTAATATTAGTAAATTAAGCTAAAAATATCATAGAATTCTAAAATTTTCTCGAGCGTTCCTGTTCTCTGTAGAGTATTCTAGAGGGACAACTAAATATATAAAAGCGACTCGTTTCCAGAGTTAATCAGTCAATTCAATCAGTCAGTCAGTCAGTAAGTCAGTCAGTCAGTCAGTCAGTCAGTCAGTCAGTCGAGTTAGTTAATTAAGTTTGGGCATTAACATAATTTTGAATTGGCATATGATTTAGTGAGTAATTTTGTCATCGTGATTTAATATAGTTGATTTAATTAGACGTAATTTATATTGTACCTACTCATCCGTGTTTCTAGTTTAATTTCATAGATTGTAAGTACCTATTTCATAATAAGTACCTATTTAAACTAATTTTTGTGTTTATTTTCAGATTTCTTAAATTTATATGAATTAAGGGCTTTAAATACCTTTACAAATTGGCAGAACAATCAAGCAATATGTCATCAAGCACTAGAAAGTTCAAATGCAAAACAACCCTGATTCCTTCTGTTATATATGTGGAAATTTTACACTTCCACATCAACGAGCAAATATAACTGACTTCGTAAAAAGAGCTTACTTAGCTTATTTTGGCATAAAACTGGGGACCAAGATAAATCGTGGGCTCCACATAAAGCCTGCACTATATGCATTGAAAGACTGCGACATTGGACGAAGGGTTCGGATTCAAAAATACCTTTTGGAGTTCCGATGGTAAGTTTATGATTTCATAAAACTACGTAATTTAATCACTAGTATACTGTAACTTACCTAAATGTAATTGTAACTTAGGTACATAAACAAAAATTTACAGAAAATGTTTATAAGAATCTCAAATATTGCATAAGGTTGAAACACATAGAAATGTTAAATGTTTGGGTGATAACTTTTGATAAAATTCATAAAAACAAGTCTCTCGTCGCTTTTGTTAACGCTTTACAATTTTTTTTCCATATCAGGTGTGGCGAGAGCCTACTAACCACGAGACCGATTGCTACCTTTGCTTTGTCAAGACTTCGGGCTTCACTAAGAAAAATAAACATTGTATCGAGTACCCAAATTTCGACACCGCGATACGACCTGTGCTACATTCAAATGAGATCCCCATTCCAAAATTTAAGGGTCTGCCAACTCAAGAATTAGTTGAAGATGTTCCTGAAAATATTGTTATGCACTTTCAGGAGTCAGACACCGATTTTGACCCCAGCGTATTTGAAAGTCAAAACGATCCGCAAAAGTTTAACCAGGCCGAGTTGAATGATCTTGTAAGGGATCTAAATTTGCCAAAAAGGCTGCGGAAATTTTAGCTTCAAGACTTAAAGAGAAAAACTTGCTTACTTCAAACACATACATTTCATTTTACAGAAAAAGAGAAGAAGAACTTGTTAAATATTTTAGAACAGAGGATAGTTTAGTATATTGCTGCGACATAGTTGGTTTGTTAAAGAAGATGGGGGTTGAGTCTTACGATGCAAATGATTGGCGCTTGTTTTTAGACAGTTCGAAAAGAAGTCTTAAGTGTGTGTTGTTGCATAATGGCAATCTATACGGCTCGATACCGATTGGGCACTCAACAAAATTAAAAGAAAAGTATGAACATATAGAAAAGGTTTTAAATCTTATCAAATATGGGAGCACGAGTGGATCATATGTGTTGACTTAAAAATGGTTAATTTTCTGCTAGGACAACAAGGAGGGTATACTAAATATCCCTGCTTCCTTTGCTTATGGACAGCAGAGCCAAGGAAGAACATTATTTCAAACAAATCTGGCCAGCACGAACATCACTTACTGTCGGAGAAAAAAACGTAATTAATCCACCTTTAGTGAGCAGAGATAAATCATATTTCCTCCTCTGCATATAAAACTAGGCCTCATTAACAATATGTAAAAGCTTTAGATACGAACGGCGAGTGTTTCAAATACATAACTTCAAATTTCCAAGTTTAAGTTATGAAAAAATCAAGGCGGGAATTTTCGACGGTCCACAAATAAGAACAATGATTAAAGACAGCAATTTTCCTAATGTCATGAATGAACGCGAAAAAAATGGCTGGTTCTCATTCGTGGACTTGATAGAAAACTTTTTAGGCAATTATAGGGCAGATAACTACGAAGAAATCGTAAAAAAACTTTTAAGGGACTACAAAGAGTTAGGTTGCAATATGAGCATAAAAATGCATTTTTTGAATAGCCATCTTGACCAATTTCCAAGTAATTTAGGTGATGTAAGTGACGAACAAGGGGAGAGATTCCACCAAGATATCAAAATTATGGAGGAACGGTACCAAGGCCGCTGGGATTCCCACATGATGGCTGATTACTGCTGGTGCTTGAAAAGACCTGCCATCAACAAGCAAATACGCTAGAAAGTCTTACAAAAGAAAATTTTTACCACAGTGAAAGCTTCATATCTGTTTGTTTTTTTATTTTAAGTCATTTCTATCGTTATAATGTAATTTTATTGTAGTTTGAACTGCTTGTATTCATGAAACTTGAAAAAAAAAATTAACACACGACTTAATTTTTTAGTCCTAATTTGAAAAATCTGGAAAATGGCACATAGGCTGTCGACAAGAATCAGGACCTGATAGAGCCAAACCGAGTTGAAATTCGTATTCAGCGCACCCAAATTACCTAGAATCAAGTGTCAGATATCATTCAATAAAATACGTGTTGCACAGTGTAATAATCGAAAAGAACATTTAGAATTTAGGAATCTCTGTTTAAGATTATAGACGTGACAACACTGTTTTCGTTAGGGTTAAGAAGAAAGCCAGATGATCTACTGGAGCATCGAGACAATTTATACAAATATTAGAATTTAACGGATTCATATTTTAATTTATACAAACAGAATGATATCTTTAAATTTTAACATAAATTTATTTTCCCGTGGAAACACTTTTCCACATTATAATATATATATATATATATATATATTATATATATATATACTGTATATATTTGCTATTAATTTACTTAACATTATATATATATAATATATATATGTGGGTCTCTCAGTGTGTATGTTCTGAAGAAGTGGCTCCCTTAAAAAACTTAGTGAAAAACACTGCCATAAGGCCACGGTCGGGGTTAAAGAAATCTTTGCTATTTGTCAGACACTACAGTTCTTCTTCTTATGTACATAATATATACGCTGTTTCCATTTACTAGTATATATATATATATATATATATTAGTAGAACCTGTGGCACCAGAAGTGCATCTTCTGCACGAACGCCTCCAGAAGTTTTAAGATAAAACTAACGGGAACCACGAAACCGGACACGGCGAAGCGCTGCGTAAAAAGAGTCATGAAATTTTTTTCCTACTCAAATCAACCTTAGATTAGCCTAACCTATCCCCGGCCTCGAGAATGTTTGTTTTTTGTTGTTTTTTCTTCTTTTTTTTTTTTTTTAAACCTACAAATATCTCTTCTGAAAGACCGTGAATCCTCATTAAGGAAGGTGAGGAACGCGAGGAGGAAATTCTAAAATTTATCCATTTCTGTCGAACCAAATGCTCCCTGGCTGTTTATCATAATGAATGCAGACAGTGATACAGATATTAATGACAGTGTCGTATCGTATTTCGCGGATGACACAAAGTTATGGAAGGAACTATCAAATGGAGGTGACATAGAAAAATTACTAAACAACATTGAAACATTGAAAAGAAAGACAACAATATGAAGTTCAACGAAGAAAATATCTAACTTATAAGATATGGTAACGAAAAGGAGGTACAAAATAAAGGATACAAAGCACTACCAGCGAAACAGGTAACAGCAAACCCACAAGTCGAGGATCTTGGAGTAATAATGTCATTAGATGCAGAATTCAGAGAACACTACAACTTTAAACTTACGTACAACAGCTAGAAAAATAATGGGAATTATCTGGAAGAGATTCCATAGTAGAAAAGCAAACATCATGCTAATATTCTGAAAGAGTTAGTCCTACCCATAATTGAGTATTGCTCAGTACTCACAATCCCATAAAGAAAACGAGACATTGCAAACTTAGAGGTCATACAAAAGACTTTTACGTTAAAGACAGAGGAAACGATAGATGAAGGCTACTGTTATCGACTACAAACCCTGAAATATATGGGGGAGTTTGTGTGTGTGTGTGGAGGGGGTATGTGTATGTCCCATAAACCAAGAGCGTTATTGTTTGTTATTATATCGGGCTTTTCTTATGGGCCACTCTGTACATACAGTACAATTATTTGCGGTTTAATTGTAGCGTTTCATAGTCTTACTTTACTGCAAAAGTAAAATTGAGATCATCTGTAAAGTAAGAAATTATTGTATGACAATTTGTAAGTTCAGATTTAAAATGACAGATTGCAGAACTATAAAAGCGAATATTGGAAAATTAATAAAGTCCGTAAAGGAATGAAAGGTCGAAGTTCATTAATGTAAAAGGTGATTCGTGAGTAGATGAAAATAACTTGTAAATATAAGAACTCTTACAAATGCGGACACTACTGTATACAGGGTGATGTATAAATGTGTTTTATAAATCGCAGGGTGTATTCTTGAGATAAAAGTAAAGAAAAAAGATCATATAAACATAGGTCGAGAAACCCGTAGGTTTCGAGTTATAGCATGCGACAGAAAAATAAAACTCTTAAAGATTTTTTACGTAGCCCATGTCTGCTACCGCAGCGACTAACTGGAGATTCGTACAAGCGTTTCCTTGAGCAGACTTTGCCAGTGCTACTTGAAGCTGTCTCTCTCAGAACTCGACGTCTAATGTGGTTCATGCATGATGGTGTACCAGCTCATTTCGCCCGTTTCACGAGGGAATATCTCGATGCTGGGTATCCTGACAGGTGGGGTCATTTAAAAATCCTAGTTTATGTTACAGAAGTCCGAGCACGTGATGAATTGTGGTAACGACTTTGAGACAGTTGCGAAACGATCAGCAAGACACCAGAAATTTTTGCGCGTGTCAGACAATCACTGGTGCGTCGTGCTGAGGCATGCATTCAAGAAGTAGGAAAGAAATTTCGAACATTTACTTTAGTGAAGCAAATGTATCACACTGTGTATTTGTATAAAATGTAAAAAATCTTCAGGAGTTTCATTTTTCTGTCGCATGCTACAGCTCAAAAACTACGGGTTTCTCGACCTATGTTTATAAGGCCTTTTTCTTTACTTTTGTCTCAATAATACACCCTGTGATTTAGGAAACACACTTATGTATCATTAGAGTGCTCCACTTTTAATAAAAGTTTGAAATTTTGAGGTGCAATATTCTCATATGGTGATCCCTGCTACTTTATTTGGCGAATATGAAGTTTTGACCCATTCTGAAAATATTTGACCCCGGATCGGGGGCATTGAAATTTTGACCCCAGCCTGTGACGACATCAGACCGATTTTTCATATGTATTTGGCCATAAAATCTTTATTTTATTAACCGATTCGAATGATTCTTGTGTTAACTGATTCAGAATTTAAAGTTCTTTAGTTATTAATGTTCTTGTACTTATTAATATTAATTGTTATTAGTAGTTGTTAATGTTATTAATGCATTTTAATTATTAATATTTTTGTATTTCTTTTCAGATCTTTTATTGTACTTCTTTTCAGACTATGGATAATAATGCTTATTCGCTAAGGCGAAGTGAAGTAAATGTCAGTGATGATTCCAGTGATATTATTGGAAAACGTTTGACTGACATAAAAACTGGTAAAGGCAGTGTGTTGCTATCCAATGGAGATATGTTGAAGTATTTTATTTACAGTATTTAACTAGAGGAGAATACCAAAATGCTTCTCAGGATGAAGTGATTGCGACTGCTTTGAGGAAAGTGAAGGGCGTCTGGGATATGGCAAGCATTCCTACCAAAAATGTAATAAAGAATCCTCTGCCTAAGCCAAACTCAAAGATTTGATAAAAGAGCGTTCTTCACTAGCTCGTAACAGAGGTAGACCTAATTTTGAGCAAAAACAAAAAGACTTTCTAAGGAAGTTAGAGAAATTATTTGATATCGCGGCCAGTGACGCCTTAGATAAGATAAAAAAAGACAAGGTTAAAGACGAAAATCAAAAAATGATAGACATAACATTTCTCGAAGATCAAAGGACAGAGAGAAGATATTGTCTGGAAAATGTTGACAAAAGTTACGAGAAAAAAGTAGTGAAAAAACACGAAAGGAAAGCTACAAAAAATTTGAAAGAGAAGAAAAAGAAAGGACACTGCAGAAATTCCAAGCACTTGAAACGCCATCGAAAGCCAATTCTTCTTCATCGACGTCCAGCAGTGACAACGCTAACGATGACGAATTCACCGTTCCTAAAAACACCCAAAAGACAGAAAATTTTTCGTTCCGAAAACGTATCCTCCATGGCAGATCGCCTTAACATCTCTTTGGGACAGAGGGCAGCAATGACGGCAGCAGTAGCCTCTGCTTGTGGAATGGATCCAAGCAAGCTGGCCTTATCTAAAAGTTCTGCCAAGCGTGCAGCCGTGACCCGACAATTCAGCGCAGGACAATTCAGCGCCGACAATTCAGCGCCGACAATTCAGCGCAAGACAATTCAGCGCAAAGACAATTCAGCGCAAGACAATTCAGCGCAAGACAATTCAGCGCGAAAATACCAACAAAGAAGAAGAAAGAACAAATCCAGAGGGAAGAGAGGCTTGCAACTGTTAGGTTAGGTTAGGTTAGGTTAGGTTAGGTTAGGTTTCTAGTTTTTGAAATAAAATCTTAATTTTAACAATTCTAACAAATTTTGTTTTTTAAATAAATTTTAATAATTATACTCCTTTGAATTTTATCTCCGATTTGTCACTCCTTCGTTATGTCACTCCTTCGTTACGGTA
The DNA here is from genome assembly GCA_023014485.1 of Bathynomus jamesi. Taxonomy (NCBI): domain Eukaryota; kingdom Metazoa; phylum Arthropoda; class Malacostraca; order Isopoda; family Cirolanidae; genus Bathynomus; species Bathynomus jamesi. The sequence goes on along the minus strand of JAJOZX010004006.1, from coordinate 22,004 downwards.
TTTATGTCACTCCTTTGTTATGTCACTCTTTTGAAATGTCACTCCTTCGATACAGACCCAATTTAGCATATATATAAATATACAAATTTTTCTCTTTTTTATTTATTGCGATTTATTTTTATTATTTTTAACTAAACTTTTAACTGTACTGACTTGCGCTGAATTGTCGGCGCTGAATTGTCTTGCGCTGAATTGTCTTTGCGCTGAATTGTCGGCGCTGAATTGTCGGTGCTCCCGTGCAGCAGAGATGGTTCGAGATCAAGCATCAAGACAAATAAAAGAGGATTCTATTGCCCCACCTTTCTCGGTCATCCAGTGGGACAGTAAGTTGATAACAGATAAAGCAGGAGGCAAATCAGAAAGACTTGCCGTGCTGGCATCGGGTGCCCCAAATGCCAAAGAGGGCAAGCTGTTGGCTGTTCCTGAAATCCCAAATACTAGTGGCGAGTCGTAAGCTACTGCAACTTTTAATATGATAAAAAAGTGGAACTTAGAGCGCCATGTTATTGGGTTTGTTTTTGACACTACAAGCTCCAACTCAGGGCGCCATACTGGAGCCTGTAAGAGACTTGAAGAATATCTATGTAGGAAAGTATTGTGGCTTGCTTGTCGGCATCACCTCTATGAGCGGATACTCAACAGTGTGTTTGTAGAAATATTTAGAGGAAGCACTTCACCAGATTATGAAATTTTCAGAGTTCCGGGAGGAAAAGTGGCAAGGCATTGACACAAGCATAAAAGATTTCAGAACACTGAAAATCAAGGACAGAAAGCTAAGGTCTAAACGGCAAGAAGTCTTACATGCATTAACCGATTTGCTGACTGAGAATGCATTAAAACGTGGTGATTATCGGGAATGCGCTGAGTTGACAATCCAAATTTTAGGTGAAGTACCCCCAAAAGGAGTACGTTGGCTCCGTCCAGGAGCAGCTCATCGTGCACAATGGATGCCTGCAATCCTATATACCTATAAAATGTATGCTTTTGGATACCAGGCTGGCTACGATTGGAATATGATGAAAATGCTTGAGCAGATATGTTTTTTTAATGCATTGTTCTACGCTAAAGCATGGCTACATTCAGACAACGCCGCAGATTCTTCTTTTAATGATTTAAGCTTATATCACAATCTGAAAGCCTATGAAAAACATAACAGTGAAGTGGCAGGTGCGGGTCTTAAAGCCCTTGATAGGCAAATGTGGTGCTTTGTGGAAGAAGTGATACCACTCTCCTTATTTTCACACCAGGTCAACAATGCAGAGAAGGCTAAGATTGCCAATGCCTTAAAAAAGTCAGAGAAAAAGAGTTATGACATGAAAACTGGCCATCCAGTCTTCCCTATACTCAGGGAAGGAACCAAGTTTTCCAACCTTGCTGGTCCAAAATCATGGCAGTTTCTGAGGCTCTTTAAATCAAATGGGGATTGGTTGAGAAGACCAGTAGAAGAATGGGAGAAACACAAGGACTATATTCGCTTAGCTTCTTACGTGCGAGACATGAAGGTAACAAACGATACGGCTGAAAGGGGGGTGAAACTTATTGAAGATTATGCTAAGAGCCTCACCATTAATGAACAGCAACGCAATTTCCTCCTTCAAGTTGTTGAAAATGAAAGACGCCTTCTTCCAGACATCTACAAGAAGAGCAGTTTGCGAAACTACTTGAAAAAATAAAAGGTGAGTGTTCTATATACTGTTTCATGCATTAAAATATTTTCAGTATTTAATCTGGGTTAATATTATGAATTATTATTAACAATTTCTCCTTTTTCAGGGTCTTCGACGGCGACCGAATTGGCAATAAACTGGCAAGGAGGGTTCAAAGGAATGTTTTTTTATATTACTTTTGTATGCTTTAAAAAAAAATGGGGTTTTGATCATGTCATTGACAATTTTGACTTTTCATTCCGTTTCTGTGAAAGGTTTATTTCAACTTTGACATGTTCAAAATTGTTCCCACCCATCGGAATAAGCCTATTTCTTATTATTATGCTTTTCGGATGGGTCCATTGCCGCGAAGCTGATCTGGGATGATGCTTCAGGTTGGCGGTCACACCCACAATGTCTCCTGTATTGCACCAAATTTGTCTAATTTTTATAGATTACCTGAGTTTTCGACCAAACACTTAGAGTAAAAGCTACTGTTTTGGTATGGATAAGAACGTATTTACAATTCTGCATCAATTGACACCAGAATCATTCGAATCGGTTAATAAATAAAGATTTTATGGCCAAATACATATGAAAAATCGGTCTGATGACGTCACAGGCTGGGGTCAAAATTTCAATGCCCCCGATCTGTGGTCAAATATTTTCAGAATGGGTTAAAACTTCATATTCGTCAATAAAGTAGCAGGGATCACCGCATGAGAATATTGCACCTCAAAATTTCAAACATTTATTAAAAGTGGCACATTCTAATGCATCACCCTCTATATACAGTGTGTGTGTGTGTGTGTATATATATATACGTATATATATATATGTATATATATATATATATATATATACACACACACACTGTATATCTTATTTAAACTTTCGGTAAAGTAAATCTGCCTTCCTCTAGTCAAACAATTAATTCTCATGCACTCCTCACTCATCACTCCGGCAGTGACTGCTCTTTAGCGGACACCTAATCCACCAGCCCCCAAAAGCTGGTTTCGGAGATGTCTTTTAAACCTTCATTCACTGTTAACTGCGTTTATGAATCCTATGAACTCGAGGTCTGCTTAACTTCGTCTTCTTAGTTATCCCATCATAAGATCTCCGCTGCAACGATGAAGAATGTTCATACGGAATATATAGAAAAGTATGAGACTAAAGCTTAAAAGTGTGACCTTGCATATAGTGTGGTTGCAGACAAATAATATTAAAGGTAGTGAATAAAACATTCCTATAAATATTGAAGAATTATTTTTGTAAATCATTAATTGTTGTAAGATAGCGAAAAATAATACAAACAATAAAATACTGCCAATCTATTATTATATCTATGCTGTAAAATAGCGCACTGTCGCGGTGAAGTATCAAGAAGGAAACCACTCTTAAGGAAGACTTAAATGTTTATTTCTTTAACACCAATACAGTTCCGGCTCTTTGCGAGCCCTTGTCAATCGGTAATGACTGCATAAACAGGGAACAGAATTTTGATGACTTCTTTTCCAAACTCAATAACCTTCATCACTCAATTAAGTTCAAATGTGAATTGGAAACGGATAAAAGAATACCTTTTTTGGATGTTCTCATCAATAGAGAAACTGACAATAAAATTGTCTGTGTATAGGAAGGAGACCAATTCAAACTCTTATATTCACTATTTTCTCATTTCTTGATGACTAGATAAAAAAATCAGTTGCATCTTCAATGTTCCTAAGAGCATATAGGATCTGTCACCCTTCTTATGTTGATGAGTAAATAAAAAAATCAACAATATATTTAAAAATCTGTATTATCCCAAAATGGTTCATTTTTAACGCTCATTTAGCAGCCACAAAAATCTTTTATACAGGCATGTCAACTGTAAACAAGGATTACGAGAAAAGTATTGTCATTTCCTATAACAAAAATTTGAAAGGGCTTAAAAAACTTATCAGAGAATAAGCAATGTGGTGACATTCAAATATAATAGCTGCATAAATGACACATTAATAAGGAACAAACCTAAGGACGAAAAAGACAGGTGTATACACGTATATTACCATGTAAAGAATGTCCTGATCATGTATATGTGGGAGAAACGGGAAGGGAACTCAGTAAGTCATAATTTTTAGTTTTTAAATTTATTATTGTTTGATTTAGTGTATCATTTATCACCTTAAAGAATATTGTACTTTTTTATGGGATTTATATCCTGCCAATAAAACTTAGCATTATCATTATTATATATACTAAATAATCAGTGCCGGATTATCATTGAGGTAATTGAGGCTGAAGCCTCAGGCCCCATGCATGAGGGGCCCCCAATCAAAGTGGATCCAGTCAAGTGAGGGTGACTATGTTAATTTCATTGGAGTTTATTTCAGCGTTAATATGCTACATATTGCCAGTGGCCCTTGATTATTACTTTGCAAGCTTCATTGTTAATCTAAAATTTAATCTTTATAAATATTTTTTTTATATTTAATTTTTTGAGCTGAAACATTTGTACAAAGAACAGTCTCACGATATCATTTTTTTAAAGTCTGTGCTGTAGAAACCCAAATTCACTCAGCTTTTCAAAGCTGAAACGGATAAAGGATGAAGCTAGAGCAAAAATGAAAAAAGAACGGCTGAATATGCTCTCACTGATGTACCGGGTGATTACGAATGATCTTCCCGATATTAAATATTTATTATGAAAAACTAACAAGGCTACAGTGAAAAACAAGATATACAAATAAAGAATGTTTTAGGGAATTTTTATTTTTAATAATGAACACGTCAGAGATAGCCCTAAAGTTAACGTGTTTTGTGCTCTTACCCCTGAGAAAGTGTACGATCCATTCTTCTTTGCTGAACAAACAATTAACGGTATCATTTACCGCGATATGCTACACCTGTGGCTGGTGCACCAGCTGCTAGAGGACAAACCTGATGTGTGGTTTCAGCAGGATGGTGTGCCACCCCATTTCCACAATGAGGTTACAACATTCCTGAATGAGCAATTGCCTGATCGTTGGATCGGGCGTGGGGTGGCCATTCTTTGGCCGGCTCGTTCGTCCGATCTAACCCTCCTTGACTTCTTCCTCTGGGGCTGTCAAAAATTAAGCTTTTGTTCCACCACTGGCAACAACTTTGGAATATTTGAAGGAAAGGATACGAGGCTGTTAGAAAAGTTCAATATAATATGCTACAAAATGTATGGAGGAAAACAGAATACCATTTTGATGTCTGCAGAGCGACAAAAGGAGCTCATATTGAACTTCAATAGCTTGTAAATAAAACTCTTTGAATTCTTTATTTGTATATCTTGCTTTTCGCTGTAGCTTTGTTAGTTTTTTCATAATAAATGTTTAAAATCGGGAAGATCATTTGTAATCACCCGTTACGTAGAAAGTGACATTTTGCATGAACTGAGTTTTAATGATATAATTCGAGATTTCGCAAACCAAAAAGCTCGAAAGGCAAACTTCTTTGATTAAATATGACAGAGTACACAAACTGGCAAATTCCCTGTTTTATTTTATGTTTTATAGGCCCTAAAGTATAGTTTGTTTAATAGTTTTGTTTTAGCAAACGGCAAAATATACGGTGTTAAGGTTCTTTAATGTTTGTTTCTCAATTAGCCTAAGTACCTAAGTACCGTACATGTAGTTCGTGTAGGCCCTAAATGTACTACGTACTCTACATGTATTGTTAATAAAAATCTATAGAAAAGGGCCCCCAAAATAATATTAGCCTCAGGCCCTAAGTACAGTTAATCCGCCCGTGTATATAATATAACTGCTCACCGTTTCTGAGGAAGCAACTCTCTCTACTTGGCATCTGAGAGCCGCTGGATTGCCAACTTGTACAGTGACGTAAGTATTATTTGGGGTGATGAACCTGGCTTCCGATATCGGCAAAAGGGGCTCACCCTCGTTTGGAACAGCCCCCGATACGGAGTCTGAGTATTCGTGGGGTCCCACAAGTAATGAAGGATCTGGAGTCCACATTCCTGCAAGTGAAAAGCAAAAAATATTCGAGTACATGTTGGGGTTAATCTCTCTGCCGTCGCAACATTAAGGTCATCCGATTGGTATATATATATATATATATATATATATATATATATATATATATATATATATATATATATATATGAATAAGAGGACGAGAAGGTGGGACATGTTTATTAATCAGACGTTTCGGAAATTCAATTTCCATCATCAGTGCTAAGAAAATAAAAATAAAATAAAAGTGAACAAATATAGTAAAAGATTTCATACAGTATATTAGAGTCTTATGATAATAATTTAAAAATAAAATGATAATAATTTAAAATAAAAAATATATATATATTTATTTATATATTTATCATACCGCTCTACATTTTATGCAATTTCTTCTTCTTCTTTTTAAATTTTAAATTATTATCATTTTAATTTTAAATTATTATCATAAGACTGTAATATACTGTATAAAATCTTTAACTATATTTGTTCACTTTATTTTTTATTTTTATTTCTTAGCACTGATGATGGAAATTGAATTCCCGAAACGTCTGATTAATAAACATGTACCACCTTCTCGTCCTCTTATTCCTCACTAAGTTGCGGTTCCCCAAGAACAAACCTTTCAATCAAGTTTTATATATATATATATATATATATTTTTTTTTTTTTAACTGCAAACAACACAGTATAATTAATGTAAAGAACGACGCTTGTGTAGATGAGCGTTCCGCAGAAGATGAGGAGGGAGAACGAGCAAATGAAAAATGAGGTACCTCCCAGGAATCGAACCCTGGATGAGGTACCTCATTTTTCATTTGCTCGTTCTCCCTCCTCATCTTGTGCGGAACGCTCTTCTACACAAGCGTCGTTCTTTACATTAATTATACTGTGTGTTGTTTGCAGTTAAAATGTATATATGTACGGCATGCGAAGGTGCCCCCTCAGGGCATTTGATTCTGCTCGTATGTAGGAGAATTACGAATACTGATTAATCGGGGTCCTTGGTGTAGTGGTTAACATATCCGACCGGCAATTGGATGATCCCGGGTTCGATTCCTGGGAGGTACCTCATTTTTCATTTGCTCGTTCTCTCTCCTCATCTTGTGCGGAACGCTCTTCTACACAAGCGTCGTTCTTTACATTAATTATACTGTGTTGTTTGCAGTTAAAATGTATATATGTACGGCATGCGAAGGTGCCCCCTCAGGGCATTTGATTCCGGTCGTATGTAGGAGAATTACGAGTACTGACTATCGGGATCCTTGGTGTAGTGGTTAACATATCCGACCTGAAATTGGATGATCCCGGGTTCGATTCCTGGGAGGTACCTCATTTTTCATTTGCTCGTACTCCCTTCTCATCTTGTGCGGAACGGTCTTCTTCACAAGCGTCGTGAGAGAAAACCACAATAAACGCGTAGACTTGAACAATGATTGGAAGCTGCGAGTAACCGCTGTTAGATTGTGGGTGTGAGTGTGGGTGAGCATAACTGTGTATATTATTTGTATACATATGTTTGTCTATGCATGCGGTGGTCTAAAGTCAATTTGCGACACATCTACCTGCAAAGAAACATTAACAATGCACACGACTTTTACAAATCTTTCATAAATCGCTTTTTATAAATCGAGTCCGAAGGAGAAATCCCTCATGCGTTTTACACAGTTCCTTATGGACATGTACCCCTTCATTTTTTAATTCGGCTTAAAAAAATCATTTCATAAAAGAGAAACTTTAAACTTGAAAATAAACTTCAGTCGATGTTATATGCTTAATATTGAAGAAAATGTTAAATTTTTAATTTAGGTGAGCGTAACTTTTGGGACACCCTATTTTCCGAGGAATAGATTAAATGCAGGCATCACTACACCGCTGAAGTGACGGGTGAAAAATTATGTGAAGAATATGCCATTTTCTTAAACTTGTTAAATAAATGATAGAAAAATAAACAACGACCCTGTTTTCATGCCTATCATACCTCAAAATAATTGTTTTTAAAGTGAAACGACGCAGAATAACCCATTAAAATTCATTTAATAACTACAGTATAGTAATTAAAGACTAAATTCCTCTTCCTGGATAGGGGGGGGGGAGGGGCACGTCCTAAAATATTTATATCTCAATACCTTATTTTGCGAAAAGGAAGGCAATTGTGCATTCTTTAGTTTTCTTCTTTATATTCAGAGCTCTTAATATTACTCTGATAGTGTTATTAATATCAGTACCTGATTCCTGACTTACTAGATGTATGATATGCCTCTGCAAGTACTGTACACCTTAACACACACTCAGAAAAGGCTCTGATCTGCTCCCCCTGATCTGCTCCGCCTTGTTCAACTACGATCTTCCCTACCTAACTCGAACTCCTTCAATTCTCACTTCTTGTTCAATAATAACTTCATCACTGTTGCAAGCCTACAACCACTTCATCCGTTGTAGAACGTTTTCTTCTGACGGCCACTTCTTCATTCGCCGTCGTAATTACTTCATCATCTCCACGACACCGACACAGAGACAATGGCATATTTTTTGTTTGTACAGAGTGTTTATAAAGTCCCTATCTATTTCGGTGAAAACGTAGCAAAAAGGGTAAACTTCAATAACAATATAATAGAAGGCATACATTTAATGAATACTTAAGCATATGATTCTATATGAGCACCATCAGTATCTCTACAGAGTTTAAATCTGTCAGTAGCATTGCGGAACACATTTTGGAGCATGACAGGGGTTATTTCTGTAACTGTTGTTACGATACGAGCACGTAAATCTTGCAGATCTGTAACCCTCGTTTGAGAGACATTTCATATGTTAAAACCCCATGCAAAGAAAGCCAAAGGCGTTAGGTCAGGAGATCGAGCCGCCCAGGCCTGTTGCCTCCACGTCCGATCCACCGATTTGGAAATCGTTCATTTAGGTACTCCGAACAATATCTGCGTAATGACAAGGTGCCCCATCTTGTTGAAAGACGAAGGTGTTTAAAATGCCATCTGAATGAAACTGGGACATTTACGTGCTCGTATCGTAACAGCAGTTACAAAAATAATTTCTGTCATGCCCCAAAATGTATTCCGCAATGCTGCTGACAGATTCGAACTCTGTAGAGATACTGATGGTGCTCATGTAGAATTATATGCTTAAGTATTCATTAAATGTATGCCTTCTATTATATTGTTATTCAATTTCACCCTTTTTGCTACGCTTTCACTGAAATAGATAGGGACTTTATAGACACCCTGTATATAACCCTAATTATTGCTGTACTTAATTTGATCTGTTATTTTTTACTGTTAACAGAGAGGGAATTCAAATTATACGGTAGATTCCTTTTCCTTGCACTCAGGAATTATATATATATATATATATACACTGTATATAAGGCAGCACATGCATTATTGTAAGGCAAGCTCTATAACATTAAAAGGGCTGCATATCTTCATTTACTGTGCATTATCTTCAAAACTTACATTCGCAAGAAAAAGTATGAACAATTTTGTTGAGATTTTGTTTGTCTTATCTTCTTATCTTCTTTATCTTCATTGGTTATCTTTAAAATAAAAGTAGCATTCTTAGGTAGAATATTTTGAAACGCCGGTCACATGTATTGTAAGTCAGGGGTTCCCAACTTTTTTAAAGAGGTTAACATACAACCATGCTTTTCTACTATAAGTGCCACAGTTGGAAAGGTTGAGGGTTATTCATCTATAACTAATATTATATACTTTTTAAATATATTATCATTAAAGTAATTATCAATTAGCAAGTTACATATTAAAACCGTCTTGCGTACCACCTAAAAGAGCTAAGCCTACCAGTACCACAGGTTGGGAATCGCTGTTAACGTCTTCTTTGCTCAGAGGTTATAATATTATTTGTAGTTTGACTATTTTCAGTGAAAAAACCATGTATTTAGTACTGCAGTATTAAATTTTCAAACTTTTACAATTATATTATAAGGGAAAATACTGCATTCATTCTGTCATGATTTGATAAAGCACGTTATGTACTTTTATATGAATTCCAGTAAATTAAAAATGTAATATAACTCACAGATTTATATGTGAAAACACAATTACGAGGAATGAGAAGAATTGTGATGGGTTGATACTGACCAATCGTAGTTGTTTTTCCAAACTTTATTTCCTTTTCGGCCCTGCCACAAGCATGAAAAAAGTAGAAACAAGCTTTTATGATAATGATAATGATTTAGCTTTATTGACAGGATATAAATCGCACAAAATAGTACTACTGTATATTCTTGAAGGTAATAAACGATAAGATAACTCGATAATTTATTTAAAAAACTAAAAATTATGACAAAATAAAAATAAAAATGAGACACGTGCTGAAACAAGTAATGATAAAAACTACTCAATGCTAACACGACAAAAAGAAGAAAAAAGGAAGTAAAAATAAAAAGTACGCATAATGATAGTACCAAAATATATATGGTAGTAGTTTGGCCGCAAAATGGATGAGTGCAGAGCAATTCCAATGTTGATCATATGAGTGCCAGTGGCAACCCCCTTCTCTCCCTTGCTGCAAGGTGCTAACCCCCACGGTGACCCCCAAAAGGGGGGATTCTCCCAGCAAGCTGGGAAAGTTCACCTAACCTCTTTGGGGGAGAAGCTGGGACGGCCTCACCCCCCAAAGGGGTATACCTAACCTAAGAGAGAGAGAGAGGAGAGAGAGGAAGAGACCATCCACCGCCTGCGAGATGCAGACGCTTAATGAGAGCTCAGGTAGCATCACTTGGCTTAGAACTCGAAATCCGCCAGTTGGCCTAATCAGCCAGTTGACAGTTAGCTTAATCCGCCAGTTGGCTTAGAAGATATAGAAGGCATAAATGACCTGTTTATATTAATAACTTTCGAACGAATTAAAAGCGCACACAAACGCACAGACACCCCAACTATACGCCCGTAGATCCCCTATTACTACATACACACAACGTATATAAACAGATTCATGTAAAGCTCCAGTAGCAAAATCTATACGAGCATAACCATCACACAAAAAACCAAAACCAGCACCACAACCACAATTCGTCTATAGCTTATCATTACCTAACCAAACCCACCTTGCTCACGCCTTTTACTTACCAGCTCCTGAGAGAGCGACAAGGTCTTTAAATACGACCCAATACAATAAAACTATTAAGCATAAACAAATACGTTTATGTGACCAGTGAGTAGAGCGAAAGTGTCTCAAAAAAAGAGCAACAGTAATAATTCTTCTATCAAGATTCTAATGGTGGAAAATCACGATGGCAACTTGACATTTGGTGGGCGATATTTAAAAAAAAAAATCGAATAAGATAAACTACGTTTAATACAAAAACAAATTTTCATCATAATATACAATTTTATCATTAAACTATAACATAAAAAGCATTAATATGATTTTTAAAACAAAATTGAAATTAAATTATGGGTAACTATTTAATTTTCCATCTTTTGGCAATTATTCTGTTTCAACACAAATTTATCTTTAATACACCAATATATCTTTAAACCTTATTACAAAAAATATTAATATAGTTGTATATTAAAAATAGATTGTATTTCGAGGTAACTCATTCATTTTAACTCTTCTCTGCATCGATTTTGTTTCAATACAAACTTTATTTAATATACAATTTTATCCTTAAACTATTACAAAAAATATTATGATTTTTAAAACAAAATAGATTTTATTTCGGGGTAACTTATTCATTTTTCCTCTTTTACGCAATTATTTTGTTTCAATACAAATTTGTCTTTAAGACACCAATATATCAATAAACTTTATTACAAAAAATATTAATATAACTTTATATTAAAAATAGATTGTATTTCTGGATAACTATTTCATTTCTCGTCTTTCGCCCATTATTTTGTTTCAATACAAATTTATCTTTAAGACACCAATATATCTTCACCAATATATCTTTAAACATTATTACAAAAAAATATTAATATAACTTTATATCAAAAATAGATTGTATTTCGGGGTAACTATCGCCAGAATATCCATAGAGTATTTGAACATCTTGTTCCTCAAGCTTCGCACGGTTCAATGTAGCCTTAAAGGTCTCAAAGGAGGGAGGGTTAGGGCGTCTTTCAGTATTCGCCACATCTTCCGTCTTTACCGAATACCACTTCATAAACGTCCAACACGCAATATCAAAGTTAGCCATCACTAATTTTCGTTTACGTGAGAAATCTTCAAATATACGTCTGAAATCCAGGGCTTGCAGTGGTCAACGGAGCACGCAGGGTAGAAATATGCCCAGGTAGTAGCAGGACACACGTGATCTTTGATCAATCATACAGGGGGTGGACTTTAGGACTTTTCCTATACATACGCTATTATTTAATTATTTGGAGAGATGTTACCCAATAAAGTTTAGTTGACTTAGAAATAAAGATTTAAGCCTTTATTCTTTAATGTATGTGGGGGGGGGCAATTAAATATATGAAATAACTTTGCTTACCATGCTGCTTACCATACTATACCGCCGCTGTACCGCTTAGAAGAGTAATCCGTAAATTGAAATCTTACAACAATAAAGGAAATATACTGAACATTTTCTGGCTGATAGGCGCCAATGTGTGTCTGTTATTGATTCTAATGGAGTTAACGGTGATTTGTCGGTGCTTACATTCGCGGTTCGCCCCCTGCCAGTCCACCACAATGCGCCTCAGTGAGTGTCTCTCAGCGCTACCAAAAGCAATATTAGCAACAATGCTAGCAGAGAGGGGAGTTACAACAGTGCTTTCCCCAGGAATTGAAATTAGAGCGGGGCGTTCGAATTTTTAATGGGGTGAGGGCCGAGTGGTGAGACCGTGAGGGCGAAGGTGGGCTTTATGGCACCATAGTAAAAAACTGAAAAGTATATATATATATATAAATATATATTTGTAGTGGACAACTGAGATGTTTGCAATCATCTTTGCAACTTTCACCAACATGCCATCAACAATGCGATATATCTCATCAAATCAAACTCGACAACGATGACGTCATACCAAGCGCTCAAAAGATGACGTCACATCACCAGAGATCACTCAAGGCGGGACCTCGTTGCCTTGCCCGACGCCTCCACCTCGTCTCTCTTCGAAGGCAATCCAGTGATCTACGCGTTACCATCATGTAAACATCACCGTGCAAGGCCCAACTGGCCTTTTTAATATCACTCAATTAACTTTATATCTATAAAGAATCTATCAATCTGTCGCGCGTTATTAATTGTCATATTGTAAGCATCAGTTCAAGTGTACACATTACCAGTATTTATGATACAATGTAAACAATCAAAATTCAGTCGCATTCTTAAATCATTCGAATCAATTTATGATATTTTTTTGTAAAATAAAGGAAGAAAACTGAATCTGTCAATGAACCTAATGAATAACTTACTTAATAACATTATTTGATCCGCAAAGATCATGGTGATCCCAGCCTTATCATTAACAATTAACCATAACCATTATCATCTTCATTATTATAGTGCAAAAAGCTTACACTATAAATTGGTGACCGAAGGAGTGACAAATCGAATATCCAGCCAAATCATAAGTGAAATAAATCAGTGCAAACATTTTTTTGAACTGACATTATTAACAATCTGTCATTACCATTCAGATTTCTTCCGCATAAGGGCCGAACCAAAATTTTAAAACTTTCGCCACATGGAGCATTTTTCCACCCAACGGATCAAGCTGTGCACAGCGTCTCCCCCGTCTTCAAGGAGGCAAACCCCCTTCCCATCTCTCCCCGGCTAACGGCCGACCCTCGACCCACCCCCAAGCTTCTCTCGTTTCGAAGTTTCCTGCACATCGTTTCGTCAAAACCTTGTCCATATATATTCAACGGTCATTTTTCGGCCGCTGTACGGGAAATCATTTGGCGAGACTTCTTCTGGTGACACTTTTTACTTCACCAGCGAATTCTTCATCCAACGACGCGTGTTCTTACCCCACCCCTACGACTACGGGAAGGTTTAAAAAGACATTCTTCAAGCAAACAAGCAAGGACACACATATCCACGCAACGTGAGGAGCTTACTGCACAAACAGACACTCCTCAGGGTTTGGCTTCCCCTGTCTTCTTCACTGTCTGTCTGCATCATTCCGTGGATTCACTACTCCTGCTTGTTTCCATGAACGACGTTATTTTTCTTCCTTCGGCAAGGAACGCATTCATCAAGGAGAATTACACACGCGACAAACTGTGGGCATCGCTTGAACTCGTACAGTTCCCCCAGCCCCCTTCTCGTCGCCTCCCTTCTTCCCACTTTGCTCTGCGTTCCTGCCTTACCCCAACTCCATCCCCAGTGGACCAGCAAGAGTTATTCCCCCCGTTCCCCTTCCTAGCGGCCTGCCTCATGCCACGTTTCTCTGCCTTCTCCATGCGAGCGTCTCCAAGATTTCCACTCTTCACGCCGCAGAACAACATTTTTATCGCTTGCATCAAACGTCTCTTCTCATCTCGTTCACTTCGTTCTCTGGGGAAGGACTACTTGTAATGGACAACTGAGACGTTTGCAATCATCTTTGCAACTTTCACCAACATGCCATCAACAATGCGATATATCTCATCAAATCAAACTCGACAAGATGACGTCATACCAAGCACTCAAAAGATGACGTCACATCACCAGAGATCACTCAAGGCGGAACCTCGTTGCCTTGCCCGACGCCTCCACCTCGTCTCTCTTCGAAAGCAATCCAGTGATCTACGCGTTACCATCATGTAAACATCATCGTGCAAGACCCCATTGGCCTTTTTAATATCACTCAATTAACTTTATATGTATAAAGAATCTATCACTGTCGCACGTTATTAATTGTCATATTGTAAGCATCAATTCAAGTGTACACATTACCAGTATTTACAATGTAAACAATCAACAATTCAGTCACATTCTTAAATCATTCGAATCTATTTATTTTGTGTAAAATAAAGGAAGAAAACTGAGTCTATCAATGAACCTAATTAATAACATACCTAATAACATTATCTGATCTGCAAAGATCATGGTGATCGCAGCCTTATCATTAACAATTAACCATAACCATTATCATCTTTATTATTATAGTGTGACAACACTACGCTATATATATATATATATATATATATATATATATATATATATAAATCGGACTACAAGATTAGGTGCCAGACTGCGCTATTTATTTAATTTGTATATATTTAATGGAGAAGCGGTGCTCTCCGTATAATTAATTTCTTTATTATGTACGTATTATTAAGGGAAAAATATAGTTTGTAGACATTTTCCTCGTTCATGTCAGACGAATTTATTCAGCATCCGTCTTAATACACAAATTTATCTAAAAACAGTAACTAGCTAACGCTTTCAGTTAAAATTGGGGAAATGCCGAGCATCTTGAAAAGAACAAACATTGCCCCTATATATAAAGGAGGGGACAGATCTCAAGCAAAGAACTATAGACCAATGTCATTGACGTCCCACCTCACTAAAGTATTTGAAAGAATATTTAGAGATAAAATTTGAATTATTGGAGACTCTGGAAAGATTCAACGAAAAGCAGCACGGATTCGAGTGTTTAGAAGGCAGTGTATATATATATATATATATATATATATATATATATATATATATATACATATATATATATATATATATATATTTCGGGCTACAAGATTAGTTGCCAGAATGCGATATGCAGTGAATTAGTTCTGTTATTTGAACATTTTGAGAAATTTGGAGAGCGCAAGAGAGCAACTCGCTTCTACAGAAAACCAGACCTAGAGGCTGGGCCACCAGCTAGGGACCCATTTCACTCCACGATCCTGTGGGAGCATGAGTATGATGCAGGGATGTCCCAGCTAAATGAGTTTTCTCTCTCTCTCTCTCTCTCTCTCTCTGCAAGTCTGTTTGTATTTTCCTTTCTAAAATTAAGGTTTTGACGGTATTCATGAACAGTTACTATTAATTAAAAGGAGGATAACTGATAGATAGATTAATTAAATACATAATTTCTGAAACGATGGAGCTTCCTTCGAGCAGCATTCTCAATGCCGTATACAACGTTTCCGTGACAAAGTCATTGCGTATGTTCAAACGTAAAACCGATGCTATTAACTATGTACTTGAAACGACTTGTAGACAAGCAATGACTTCATGCTGCGCAACGGAAGCTTCATCGTTTTGAGAAATTATGTATTTAATTAATCTCTCTATCAATTATCCTCCTTTTAATTAATAATAACTGTTGATGAATACCGTCTAAACCTTAATTTTAAAAATCAAAATACAAACAGATTCGTAAGAGAGAGAGAGAGAGAGAGAGGAAACTTATTTAGCTGAGCCATCCTTGCATCATACTCATGCTCACACAAGAACTTGTGAGTGAACTGGGTGCCCAGCTGGTGGCCCCGCCTCTAGGCCTGGTTTGGTGTAAGAGCGAATTGCTCTCTTGCACTCTCCAAATTTCTCAAAATGTTCAAATAACAGAACTAATTCAATGCATAGCGCATTCTGACAACTAATCTTGTAGTCCGATATATATATATATATATATATATATATATATATATATACATACTACGTTCTGAACACTCGAATCCGCGCTGCTTTTCGTTGAATCTTTCCAGTGTCTCCAAGAAATCATAAATTCTCTCTCTAACTATTCTTTCAAATAATTTGGTGAGGTGGGACGTCAATGACATTGGTCTATGGTTCTTTGCTTGAGATCTGTCCCCTGCTTTATATATAAGGAAAATGTTTGTTCTTTTCAAGATGCTCGGTATTTCCCCAGTGTCTAGGGATCTTCTCCATATCCAGAATAAAGGTGTAGCTATTTCATTTTTACAGTTTTTAATCAATAATACGTTCCAATTGTCCGGATCTGCAGTTGAATATGGTTTCCTTTGTCTTCCTCTTCTGGGGTAAAATCAAAGTCTGTTATATACTTTCCTTGCCAGAATCACTCCTAGAGTAGATAAAATTAACACGATACATCTCGTCGACAATTCATACTGGAGTTCTGAATCTTCTTCAGTCGGTCTTTCCCCATGTCTATCACCCTATATGTGTTAGAAATGTTGAAGCTCAGTAACGTGAAATGTGTTGTATACACTGATTCGATGAAACAATTACGAACCCCCTTAAACAAAATTCCGTTTTCTTTACAAATATGCATAGAAAATTTCATTACTTGGATAGACCCTACTAAATGCATCTATAAATACTATTTCATAACATTACTGTGGAAACAATTTTAACTGTAAGCGTTACCAAGTTACTGTTTTTAGATAAATTTGTGTATTAAGACGGATGCTGAATAAATTCGTCTGACATGAACAAGGAAAATGTTTACAAACTATATTTTTCCCTCAATAATACACACATAATAAAGAAATTAATTATACGGAGAGCACCGCTTCTCCATTAAATATATACAAATTAAATAAATAGCGCAGTCTGGCACCTAATCTTGTAGTCTAATTTATATTATATAATATATATATATATATATATATATATATCTATATATAATTTTCAGTTTTTACTATGGTGCCATAAAGCCCACCTTCGCTCTCACAGCCTCACCCCTCGGCCCTCACCCCATTAAAAATACGAACACCCTCCTCACCCCTCGGCCCTCACCCCATTAAAAATACGAACACCCTGCTCTAATTTCAATTCCTAGGGAAAGCACTGTTGTAACTCCTCCCTCTGCTAACATTGTTGCTAATATTGTCTTTGGTAGCGCTGAGAGACACTGACTGAGGCGCATTGTGGTGGACTGGCAGGGGGCGAACCGCGAATGTAAGCACCGACAAATCACCGTTAACTCCATTAGAATCAATAACAGACACACATTGGCGCCTATCAGCCAGAAAATGTTCAGTATATTTCCTTTATTGTTGTAAGATTTCAATTTACGGATTAACCTTCTAAGCGATACAGCGGCGGTATGGTATGGTAAGCGGTATGGTAAGCAAAGTTATTTCATATATTTAATTGACACCCCCACATACTGTACATTAAGGAATAAAGGTTTAAATCTTTATTTCTAAGTCAATTAAACTTCATTGGGTAACATCTCTCCAAATAACTAAATAATAGCGTATGTATAGGAAAAGTCCTAAAGTCCACCCCCTGTATGATTGATCAAAGATCACGTGTGTCCTGCTACTACCTGGGCATATCTCTACCCTGCGTGCTCAGTTGACCGCTGCAAGCCCTGGATCTCAGACGTATATTTGAAGATTTCTCACGTAGACGAAAAATAGTGATGGCTACCTTTGATATTGCGTGTTGGACGTTTATGAAGTGGTATTCGGTAAAGACGGAAGATGTGGCGAATACTGAAAGACGCCCTAGCTCTTCCTCCTTTGAGACCTTTATGGCTACATTGAAGCGTGCGAAGCTTGAGGAACAAGATGTTCAAATACTCTATGGATATTCTGGCGATAGTTACCCCGAAATACAATCTATTTTTAATATAAAGTTATATAAATATTTTTTTGCAATAAGGTTTAAAGATATATTGGTGTTTTAAAGACACATTTGTATTGAAACAAAATAATTGCGTAAAAGATATAAAATGAAATAGTTACCCGTAATTTAATTTCTATTTTGTTTTAAAAATTATATTAATGCTTTTTATGTTATAGTTTAAGGATAAAATTGTATATTATGATGAAAATTTGTTTTTGTATTAAACATAGTTTATCTTATTCAAGTTTTTGTTTAAAAGATCGCCCACCAGGTGTCAAATTGGCCTTGTGGTATTCTACCAAGAGCAGGTAAGTAAAGGCCGTGAGCAAGGTGCGTTTGGTTAGGTGATAGTAAGCTGTACTTAGACGATTGGTGGTTGTGGTGCTGGTTGTGGTTTTTTGTGTGGTGGTTATGCTCGTATATATTTTGCTGTTGGGGCTTTACATGCATCTGTTTATATACGTTTTGTGTGTGTGTGTGTGTAATAATAGGGGATCTATTGGCGTATAGTCGGGAGCGTGTGTGTGCTTTTAATTCGTTCGAAGGTCATTATATATACAGGCCATTTATGCTTCCTAAGTCTTCTAAGCCAAATGGCTGCTTAAGCCAACTGTCAACTGGCTAATTAAGCCAATTGGCGGATTTCAAGTTCTAAGCCAAGTGATGCTACCTGAGCTCTCATTAAGCGTCTGCATCTCGCAGGCGCTGGATGGTCTCTTCCTCTCTCTCTCTTAAGTTAGGTATACCCCTTTGGGGGGTGAGGCCGTCCCACCTTCTCCCCAAAAGAGGTTAGGTTGACTCCCCCAGCTTGCTGGGGGTTGGCACCTTGCAACAAGGGGGTTGGCACTGACACTCATATGATCAACATTGCAATTGCTCTGCACTCGTCAATTTTGTGTCCATACTACTATAGTAATAATGATGATGATAATGATAATGACAATCATAATATTATTGGCTGGAGACAGATCCCATAAAATGAAAAGGTACAGCAGCCATCAAGGTAATCAACGATACAACTTTTTAAACAAATTTAAAAGACAAAAACAAAAAAGGAGAAAGGTAATAAAGAAATAATAATACACGTAAAGAAACGAAAAATAATAAAATTTGTAATAAGAGCTTCATAAAAATAAAAAGTACATGTGAAGGAATGGCTAATGCAGGACTTAAGTGGAGCTATAGACAAATACTTTTATACCAAGAGGTTCACAGTCTAGAAGACATAAAGCATGACTGACGAATAGCTTGGGCAATTGGAATGAGATTTTAAAATTCTTGCATTAGACTGTATTGAGCACATCTTGTTACCTCAGGGAGGCTTGGAACGTTGTGGCTAGCAAACATTTCCAGAATTGTTGTCCATAAATATTAGTGCAGAAAGCAAGAAAAAGAGTGTCTTTAGCTTCGCTTGTACAGAATTTGAAGTTCCTTATACTCATGTTTGCCTTGGCACAGTAACTTCGATATTGTTTCCTTATGTCTGAGTGGTCACTCAAGGAAGGTGATGATAGTTTGACTAATATACTTAAATTCTTGTACATTACTTGCTCTATTGGTTCATCTCTCATTTTGAAAATAATATTAGGAGCTATTGAAGAATAGGGACCCCAGCCTTCTTTAGTTAGCTTTATAAGGCTAACTAACGAAAATATCATGACCTAACCTAACCAATCGTCAAGGGCGTACAGTTAACCTAACGATTGGTTAGGTTAGGTCGTGATATTTTCGTTAGTTAGCCTTATAAGACTAACTAAAGAAGGCTGGGGTCCCTATTCTTCAATAGCTCCTAATATTAGTTGTTTGGTTTGGGTTTTAAGGATGGAATTGCATAACCTTAGTTAAGTAACATTAAGATTAATATCAAGGTTCTATGAATATGATATATACTGCATATACGAGTATATTAAACAGGAGAAGAGAGAGTAAGGAGCCTTTACTAACTCCGCATGAGGAACCAAAACATTCGTACAATACATTACCCCATCTAAAAGTAAAAGTTTGGTGTGTGTACCAAAATCTTAATAAATTTCAAACATATGGTGAAACATTGAACTAAATAGTTGAATTTCTGACAGTACAGCATATATAACTACACTTTCACAACATAAACGAATTGAAAGGGTCCAACTTTAATCCCAACTGAACAATAAATATGCATCGAGGTCAGCCAACTTATCTTGTTAGCAAAAAACTAAAGGCAGGCATGAAATAAACGCATGCAGAATGTCATACAAAGGCAGTTTTCCTATCAGAGAATATTAAAACTTCAATCACAGCCGAAAAGCAAACATATTGTATAGATGAAACGCTATTTTCTCTTCTATCTGAAAAAAAAGACAAAAAAAAAAGAAACTCTTTCCTAATATACATAAATTCTTCCATATAACATATATACCGTTTTTGTTATTAAAGTTTTATGCATTCCATTTGCATACTAATAACTTCCATCTTTGGTCTGTTTTCGTTTTTGTTCGCAAAAAAGAAAAAAGAAAATATATATATATATATTATATATATAGTGTGTGTGTGTGTGTGTGTGTGTGTGTTATAGTAAGATTGTGAAAATGGTAATTTCACTCAGGGACTTCAGGTTAGGTTAGGTTAGGCTGGGAGAACAGAAAATATGTTTCTGTCCTCCCAGGGTTAGGTTAAGTTAGTAACTTCCTGAAGTCCCTGAGTGAAACAATAATTACGTGAAAATACTGAAAATTTCAGGGATTTCATGAAATCACTAGTTTCACAATCTTACTTTAAACATATATATATATATATATATATATACAGGGTGGGCGGAAAGTAGCTCCCTATTTTGGATTGGTAAAAAAATACATATATTATCCATTTATTTCAGAAGAAATAATATGAAAAGGTAGGCATCCATGGTAGGTTTTCTCTAAAATTCAATGTGGGCTCCAACTCTTTCCACCAGCTTATGGAGCCGCCCAGGAACGCCCAGGAATGGCGTCCACTGAGTTTAGCAGGAACTCCGGCGGGATGGAGGACATGACTTCCCGAATTCGTCCTCCAGTTCTTCCATGTCCTCGGTTTGGTGCGGTAAGACTTCTTCCTGTACCACCCTAAAGAAAGAAGTCGCACGGTGTCAAGTCGGGGCTCCTGGCGGCCATTGATGTGGACCACGACGACCCATCCAACGCCCAGGGAAGTGGGCATCCAGCCACTCACGGACAACAAGAGCGAAGTGCGGAGGGCGCCATCTTGCATAAAATATCAGATCGTCGATGTTCTCCCATGTGCTGACAACCGGCCGACCTCGTTTCGCAAACATAGCAAGGTACCGCTCAGCATTCATGGTGTTGCGCAGGAAGGAACGGGCCCACAACGATCTGAGGTCATACCACACCACACCGTTACACTGAACCGATTCTGCCGTTTTTCAGCGGTAACCATGGGATCCTCTCCTGCCCAGTAGTGGCAATTGTGCCGCACGTCTCCTGGGCCCTGGATGTCGAAGGACGACCACATCTTCGAACATCTGCCACAGACCCCGTGGTCATGAGCTTCGAGTGGCAGTTCTTGATGTTTTCGGGTCCCCACTGGGCACGTGGTCCGTGAATGGCCCGCCACCATCTTTGAACTCGAACGACAGATGCCAAACTTCGTACCGTGCCGCAATGGGCACGCTCCTGCAGTGTAAACGCTCAGCCATGTTACCCTTCAATCGAAATGAAAAAAAAAAAGAACGTTACAATTGTTACCACTTTAGAGAACACAAAGAGAACACTTTAGAGAAAAAAGTTACGTTACAATTGTACCACTTTAGAGAACACACCAAACAATATAACAATACAATCACAATTTATACAATTTATATGTAATTTAAATTAGGGAGCTACTTTCCGCCCACATATATATATATATATATATATTAGG